>JARHVA010001532.1:1655000-1877500 GCA_037957365.1 Torreya grandis | reverse complement strand
TGCAGGCTACCTCGATGTATTTTCTTAAGGAATTTGATGCCCTATCGCACCAATTCCTCTAGAGTGGTAACCTCTAGTGTACTAAGTGGAGCCTGGTCAAGTGGGAAACTATTTTTTGGCCTAAGAAAGATGGGGGTCTGGGGGTGCGATTAGCCATCCTAGCTTGCCAGGCCTTGGCTGCTAAATTATATTGGAGATGGTGTTCTAATCTATCCCAGATGTGGGCCCGTATCCTAGCTATTAAATACTTTCTAGGGGTGGAGTCTTCAATCATTGTTTGGATGCCTCTTGAGAGGAGCGATTCCATGATTTGGAGTACCCTCAAAGCTGGAGCTCATTTAATAAAATGCAGCCTGTTCTAGATTTGTAAAATAGGGGAGTAGGCTCTCTTCTATGAAGACTCGTGGGATGGGGCACCCCCAATCTTGTCCTCTCACCTGCATCTTCAGTCTTTATGTGATGTGCCCCATGGTGCTAGTTGGACTAATGTGGCACACTATAATGAGTATAACATGGGGCTGGCTACTAGATTTAGATGGAAAAACTCTATGGATTGGCTGCCAGGTGGGTCCTTTGATTATAGGTCTGATCTAGCTCAGTTATTAGCATCCAGGAACTGTAATTCTCTCTTGGGTCAGGATGTGCTCATTTGGGGGGGTGGGTCCTCTGGTTCCTACTCAGTCTCAGAGGGATACCAGGTCTTATCTAAGCAAGCTCATGGGGATGTCAATTTCCTTTAGGGGAAGAAGATTTGGAATTCCTTTACCTGTCCCAAATGTAACTTATTCTTGTGGATGCTAGTGTATAATAGATGTCTCACATGGGACAATTTGTGCAAATGCAGATTTTAGGGTCCTTCCAAATGTGTGCTCTACTGAAAGGAGGTGGAAATAGGGGCACACTTATTCTTTCAGTGTTCATTTGCCAAGTGTATTTGGCATAGATGGTGGAGCACCTGGCGTAGACCCTGCTGGCATGCATCCTCCTTAATTGACTTTTGGGATCGCCTTAGTGCTCCCAATTCCAAAGCGCAGGCCCTCCAGATTGCTTGGTATTTAGGTCCCACTTTCATTCTATGGAATATATGGATAAAGAGGAACAGGCGTGTGTTTCATGCTGATCTCAGGCATTGGGACACGATCTAGGAGATAGTTTGATTGTCTCTACAGGAAACACTCACTGCCAAAGGAGTCTGAGCAGATGGGCTAGGCATGGATGAGCTCACAATCCTCACCAGCATTACGGGTAAGTTGTTGGGCACTAATCCTTTTGCCTCCCCTATGCATTCTGTTACTAGAAATAGACAAAGACACACTCCTATCTGTAGAATTGGCCAATGGTCTCCTCCTTCTCCTGGCCTGTTGAAGGTTAATACCGATGGCTCCTCGAGAGGAAACCCAGGGGAAGCTAGAATTGGAGGTGTTGGGCGTGATAGTCTTGGTAACCTCTAGTTTATTTTCTCTATCTATAAAGGATGGCATTTGAATAACTATATGGAGGCACTAGCCATCCTTTAGGCATTGAAATAGTGTTGTCATCTGGGCTGGCAAAACATTATTTGTGAGTCAGACTCCCAGGTTGTGATTGATATGATAACTAATCGTAATTTTGATAATGTTGAGTGGCGTCTGGCAGAGATCGGGCAACAAGTTCTTCAGTTAAGTTTTTCATTGGATTTTGTTAGTTTTAGGCATATTCCCCGTGAGTGGAATGAGGTTGCTGACTGTTTGGCCAAGTGGGCCTCAGAACAGGGACCCCAGTGGGAGATCGCTGATTATAATCTTCTGCCCTTACACTTCTCCCAGAAGCTTAGTCTTCTGGTTGAGCAGGACAAGGCTGTGTAATGGTTTGGTTTTCGCCTGTTTTTGAATAAATTTTTACCCCAGTTAGTTAAAAAAAATGGGGCTTATAATTCATATCCATTTTACTCTTATAACTGACATTTCTTGGTACAAAATATCTTGAACAAATCCAACCCACAATCATTAACACTATATTCATATATTTTTGAAATTAATCAAATTTATGAGGTGTAATGATAAGTTCTTACACATTGTTAGCATGATATTTTAATTACATTTTTTTATTTAAATTATCAATAATAAGAGACTTAAAATTCATATTTATATAAATGGCCAAATTCTCATCTTTATGTTCAAGTCATATTTAGATATCTCAAACTTTAGTCATTTATAGTTAAAACCTGGTATCAACACCCTATCATGGGTGGATAATAATTTATAATAACATGTTATTAGTATCTGATAATTCCTATTTAGGATACAAAATACTTGTTCTACCCTCATGAACATCCTTTGTTTTGAAAAAAAAAAAAAATGGTAAACTTTAGATGTGTAAAACTAACATCATAGGGAAATTACATATTTTAAATTAACCTTAATGTGTGTTTCAAAATAATTTGATTTAACCCTAGATAACATCAATAAAACACATGATATATTTATAAGGTATATGTTATAATGATCAATTATAAAATGTTATTTTTATATAGTCACTAGAGAAGTTCTTATCCTTCAACAACATTTTCAGTTTCATGACCTCCCCTTAAAAACTATCAATTATAACACATCATGATATGACAATCATAGTTTTTCCAATACCATGATTGTTTAATCCAATTAGACACATGTTTTTGTAGCCATTTTGACACATATAAACATTTACAACCAATGTTGTCAAATTTCAAGTTGTAATTGGAGATCTCCACCTTTGGTGCTTTATAGCTAAAAAATGGCATCAATATCACGTTTTGGTAAGAAAATAACATATATTACCATACTCTTTACCTTTGATAATTATCATTTAGGGGACAAATTACCATTTTTGGCCTTAGTAACTATAGATTATTTCTTACTCTACACCATATTCAATTATTTTTTATTCAAGCACTATAATTTTAGTTCCTGCATGAAGGACATAGCGACAGAAGTTTTAAGCAGAGGGCCAATTCATTTTGCCTAAGTGTTGAGATGCAGCAAAAGCTACCAAATGTCACCCTCTGGTAGTGGTTTCCTTTCCCCCTTCTTGTTTCCTTCGTCTCATTTTTGCCCAGTAATAGTTAAGTGGAATGCACCACATGTCAGCATCTGTGTCTCATATCGCATCCACATTTCATTCAAAGACTTTCAACAAGCTAAGTAGCTAAAAAAGTAGAAAGAGCCAAGTGTCACTCTCTGACCCCTCTCTACTCCATCCCCAGAAGAGAAGCAGAAAGCACCATGTACCCCTAGACGAAGAAGTGGTAGACGCCACTTATCTTCCTCGAAGCTGTAGAAGCCTCCATATGTCAATGCCTGAGAGAATCATCGTCAAGCTCTATTAACAAATTTAAAATTGTGGTGGGTCCTGGGTGCTACTTCAAAAATCTATCGAAGCTACCAAGTGTCACCAGTAGTAAAAGTCTAATATGTGTCCCAAATAAATCTACAACACAGCCAAAGAGAAGTGGAGGGAGCCACGTGTCCTCGATGAATCAGGCGGAAGGCACCAAGTGTCATTCCCCAGTGCTTCCTAGACTATAAAGAGAGTTTTCATTAATAGGCTAAGTCTCCTCTTCCTTTTCAAAGTGCCTGCCTACCTATTAAAGTGAAATGGAGGGAAAATTAGTTGGAGTTAATTCAAGTAGATGAAACAGTTCATCAGGTAGATTTTTGGATCCCCCCATAGCATTGAAGGTGCCATTTGTTTGTCCCCTAATAGTGGAGGCAGAGTAGATAGTTAAGCGGCCAAACAGATGATGGAATGAAGAATTTCTAGTGTGAAGAGAGGAACTAGACATGGATCGCCATGCCACAGTCAGGGCAATCCCTGATAAGACTAGAATGCATCCAAGGCATTGAATGTGCCATCTATTTTTTCCTCCATGAGTAAAGGATAGAGGGGAATTATAGGGGAAAAAGAGTGATCAAAGGAGTCATCCAAGGCTATATAAGCAGCATCGTAAAATAAGAAAAGAAGGGGGGAATTTTCATAGTTTTAGACTATCTGAAATTTGTGGCCAATAATATCATTTGCTCTTGTCTCAATTTTCTTGAGTTGTAAAGTTTATGTAATCATGCATGTTTCTGTGCCCCTTATGTGGCTAAATGAATTGAGGAAATTTGAGCTCCATGCCTTTGTTGATGTTATCTGTGTTGTTTGCAAAGTAGTCTATACTATAGATTTTCTAGTGCGGTGATTGGAAATGTTATTTCCTTTTGTCTCATTTTCTTGAATCTAAAGATTTACATGACTATGCATGACTTCTGCACCTCCTATGTGATTGGAGGATTCTACTAAGAAGGTAGAACACTATGCCTTTGTTGACAATTCCTGTATCTCAGCAAAAGACTCCCCTGTTGTGAGCCTCTATTTTTATTATTCCAATCTTTTACATTGATCATGTACTTGTCTGCTCTTAAATGTAATAGAATCACATAATAGTTTCACTGTGCTCAGGTTAGGATTAGGATTACTCTCAAGCACATCGCCATAGTTAGGTTTCAATTCTTGCATTTTGTGTTTCTATTTAGTCTCCTATCCCTTTTCCCCAACACCCAATACAAAAGAAGAGACCAACTTCTTTAAAATCTGGAGGTTGTTTTCAAGCCGCATTGTCCCATAGCTTAAAACTTCCCATTGTTGTTGATTAAGATCTAGCGCAATTTTAAGACATCAACAATAACATCCTTTCACGTATGAAAACATTACAATTTCATAGAAAAAATTTAAACACATGTAAAATGAAAACCGTAAGTTGTTTACACAAACCAAAAGAATGATCACATTCATTTTAAAAACATATAATTTCACTTTTGATATATTAAATATAACATAATATACTAATTTTTGGTAGATGATATACTCATGTATGTTAAAATTATATTTTTATGGTTTCAAGAGTTAGGTTTTTATCCTCTAACTGACATTTACACTTTTTTAGTATTACACTAAATATACATAACTTCCAACACATTTATATATTTAATTTACTTGGATATGCATTTTTACAATTACTTTGGCATGTAGAAACATTGACAACAAATGTTGTTAACATTGAAGGCATTGTTGAAGATCGCCATATTCATTGCTTCAATGCAGAAAGATATAATCACCACCATGTCAAGGGTGGAGAATAATTTATATGGACATCTTTCTGGCATATTATCATTATTGTTTAGGAGACATAATACACATTTTATCCTCAATAATATTTTTCCTTGTAAGAAATATATATATTTTTAAAGGCAAACTTTAGACACGAATAAAATGAAAAAAATTAAGTTATTTATATGAAAATAAAAAACCTTTATGTGCACAAAGAATCAATATAATTTCATCTCTGATCATAATGATCTAACATAATATATGTATCTATTGAAAATGCTATATTTATTGATACTAAAATGCTATTTTTATGGAGTTAAGAGACAAGTTCTTGTCCCCTAATTAGTGTTTCCATTGTTTGGACCTTCCATCACAAATATATCACTTCCATAACATTGATATAGGAAAATGATATATTTTATAAGGACCATGAAATAAAAATGCACTTGAATACCTTTTTTTAAGCTTATCTAGAATAAATAAACATTGAAAAAATATGTTGTGCTTGTTCAACATGCAATTGAAGATCTCCACATCTAGTGTTTTGTGGCTAAAAAATGGCATTGCCACCATTTATGGGGTGGAGAATCATTTCTATTACTAGGTTCTTGGCATCAAATCATGCCCAGTCATGGGATGGAGTACTCATTCTAGCCTCAATAACATCGTCCCATGTACCACTCTTACGACATGCACTCAATCTAAATAATTTTCCTGCATGTTGTTGATGTGAATTTTATGCACACCAAGGAACCTTACGAGGTAACCTCTAATGTTTTATGATTTATGGATAAATTTTCCCTCAAAGTCATGAGTTGTAATTTATTGGTTTTTATAAACAACTTGGTGTTGGAATAGTAGTTTAGCGAAGTAGTTGTTTACCTCAAATGGTTCAGATTTGACATGAGTCTATATATACTTGAGATGGGTGGATTGATGATTAATCTTACCTAAGGTGGGTAGGATAAATATAAAATCAAAAAATAAATAAGGGTAGGGCATAAAATAAAGTTCATGAATCAAATAATATTAATCTCTTCTAATATAGATCTTAAACTAGGGGTTGGACAAATAAATATGAACTAATGTTTTTTACAAGTTATAACACACATATAGTCAAACATAATTAAGAGACCAAGGGAAAAATAATATAGTGAACTTTAATGCATATAATTAAAGGTTTTCATGTTTATTATATTATAATAACACATCTATAAAGGTAAATTATGATTATCATATAAATGCATTCAGATTAGCTACTACACAATATGAATAAATATATCAAAAGAACATTCATGCACAAAATAAGAATAAGATACTAGATTGATGGAACTTATTATAGAACTCAAAAAATTGGATAAGAATGATATTTTCACATCAAAACCAATTGCAAAAAAAATATTTATAATTTATTATTAATATTAATATCCAAAACTCTCCTCTCTTGGGGATTAGGAGGATACAAATATATATATGCCTAGGGAGGGGATGCCCTATCCTCTAAGAGAAGTCTAATTATTTCCAATAATATAATTGAATCAAAAATTCATGCATCACATGCATGTATGAAAAATACGTACATAGATAATATTCCTTGACCAAAATATAATACATATATGAAAATAAATTTGGAACCACCAATCCTAACTTAATTCAAATATGAAATAACATATTTAGATTTAAAGTGATGCTAATGTGACACCACTAAAAGAGGGAAATGATGGCATGATAATTTTATAAATATAATTAATCATTATTTCCTCTAGAGGAATCATAATTATCCCTATTATATTATGCGTTATTGTTTATCTAAAAAATTGGGGACATTGTGACATTGTGGCAACAACTATGTTGATTGTGTGCTCCATGCTAACCTAGAAGCTTCATTTACGGATTTTAATTTCTCAAATAATCCATATATAGCTTCAAAATATTTTTTTTAATGTCAAAATTGAGCCTAGAAGTATTAAATACTATGATGCCTTTAGTCATCAACCTTATATGCTCTACTTCGAAGGCCTTAAATCTTGCTCTGATATCTTCAACCTTAGTCAATCTATCCTTGGACAAAAATTGGTTACATAATTTCATCATTAGTTTTGAAAATTGTTCCTTACAATAGTTTATTAAATTTATTTTTATTTAACTTAAGAAGTGTTTAAAAACTAGGCATGTTTATTAGTTGCCTAATAGAGGTTATCACATTTATGAGCCTCACATAATTTGTGATCTCCAAGGACTTCTTCTTTTGGCCTATAAAGTTCCCTATAAAAACTTCCATATGTGTGTGTCAATTAAAATCACCATCCCTCTCTGAAATTACATAATTTATAAACCATGTAGCATCTTGGGTAGACATTAGGTTCATGTGATTATATGCACCTTTTCTTACACACTTAACTAGGAAGTTAAGTTTGTTTTCAAATTATTTTAATTGGTGCCATAGTTTTATCATTCTCACCCTCTCAAGTTAAGACTTACCTCTAGATATTTGAATAGCATTAAAAATGTTGTACAACCTTTTGTCTACTCACTAGATATCATCCATAATTTCCTAGGTAGCATGAATGATTTGCCTCTATAGTATCCTCTATTGTACTTCTTCTTGGATCTTATACATTTATTTCATGACTCCCTATTTGAATCCATGAATTATAAAAAATACTACATATATTATTTAGGATAAATTGGATTTATTTTTTGATTATTGTCCAAGGTAAATGGGTTTTACCTTTGTTATAGCACTATTTCCTCCCCTATGCTTGTGTTCACCCTTTTCCTCTTTTTTAACTTCTTAATTATTCCACTTTCCTTATCAAAATGGGTGGAGACTATGGGTAAATATATAAGCACTAAATTATATTTGTCATCTCTTTGACCTTATATATATTTAACCCATTAGGGATCAATGAGTTCACCTTTTTTATTTAGGTTGGGTAGGGTATTTAAAGGTAGAGGGTAGTGTAATCATTGGAAGTGGATATATTACTATAGGTGTCATCTAAGCACTTAGTTTAATTTTAAATGAGAAGGGATACTAAATATTTAAATTTCATTGGTATACCTTGAAAGATCCCTTTCTAGATTTGGAGAAACAAAATATATAGTTTAAGAACCTTTCAATAATAAATTGCAAGTATGCTCAGATTTGGTAAAGTATATCAGGGTTATACATTATTTGAGAGACTGAATAAACAATGCCTAAATTTGCTTCAACACTGAATAATCAAAAATTACAGTACACAACAATACTATAGAAAGTATAATGAATCCCAAAGAACCAAGAACCTAGAAGTATGCACAGATCTGGTCACTGTGTCAAAAACATAGTCATCGACGTCGATTATTATACCGACGTCAATCGATATACTACCGTCATCGGTTGCCTGGCGGTGATCTCTGCCTGCCTATGTCGGTCTGCCTACCAATGTCAGTCACTAACCTATCGATGTTAGTCACTGAGCTACCGATGTTGGTCTCTGCACTACCCTACAGCCTGTAACTACGAACGGTGCCCTTCTTCAATTTGTTGAATCGGCTGGTACGACCTGATATCGATCTGTGTAGATTTCATACAGCACCTGATTTGAAGATCTATATATATTTCTAAATCAAATCTAATGGAATAAATACCTAGAAACCTCTGTATATGTTTAACACCTGATATATCTAGTGAATGACTGTTGAAGCCCCATATCTGATCAATAAGCATGATATGAATTCCATCACGAATCCACCCCTGAAAAGAGCTAGATTTTCATCCAACTCTTCTCCAATCTGCTGAAGGTTTGCGTCCTCAGAGATTTTAGCTGAATCAAAGATTCAAGCTTCACAATACTACATCAGAATATTTTAAGCAACAAAAAGATGAAAATTGCTTTTCCCTCAACTTCTTTTAAAGGCTTCCAGGAATCTTCCAGAAGATGCCAACTTATTTAATATTTTATTTATAAATAAATTAAAATTAATTAATTAAAGTCATCCTTTTGAAGTAATCTTAATTTCTGGACAACTTAAATTAATTAAATTAATTAAACCATTTTAACATGAATTTGGGGACATTACATACCTCCCTCTGAGGGGTGATTTATGCCACATACTTTATTAGGCATAGGGGTTTCAAAAATTTCATTATGGTTAATTGTATGGGTAAAAAATGCAGTAATATTATCTCTAATTGAGATGAGTAATTTATGGGGGAGCGCTGGCCCTTGAGAATTAAAAAAATAAACTAAAACTAAATTTTTAAAATAGACTATCCTCTTAGGAACCACTATTTTGTTTGATATGGAAATAATGGAAGAATCAATATAACTAGAAAATGATAACCTAAGAATAAAAGGTGAAAAATTTATAGCTTGAGTGTCTACAATAGTAATGGAAGAAACAATATGATTAACTAAATTATTAATATTTTATATATCTTCCTCAATAAGAATCTACTTGTCTAGTTACCTAGTTGGAACTTCTTCTTCATTTAGGGCTCTTGATTCACTTAAATATTACTCTACTCCCTTCATTATTTATGAATTTTCTTATTCATCATCCATGACATAATAAACCAATGACATTACATGTTCACATGCTTCCTTCTCTACTTATTCATCTTTGGACACTCTTGGGGTAACAAGATCTACTAATGGTCTTTCCTCCACTTGTTATATTTTGAAAGAGGCTATAAGCATTATAGATTTCCTTTGACAAGTAACTAAAAGGTAATAAGAGGTGAAAAATAATATGAAACCAATTGAGGAGACACAATAATATGAACTAATATTGTATATGAGGGTGAAGGGATGGGAAGTAGAGCAATAGTGGTGGAGACAAGAGTGGATGGAGATTAGTCTATTATAATAGAGATTTCTTGAGAATATGTCCACTAAATTGTAGTAGAGATTAATTCACTTGAGATACTTGAGGGAAAGAAGGATTGGACGTAAGAGATGAGAAATAACTTTGTAAAAACTCAAGGATATGTATTTATGTAGCTGAAGTAAGTAGAACTAGAGGTGCCCAAGAGAATGTGCATTTTTGTCTATCTAGAGGAGGTGTAGTCCTCATAATTATAATGGTTGTGCCCAAAGTCATAATTTTTTTGGATAGAGGCTATATGAGGGCCATAGAGGCCTTTGATAAAATACTTCCTAATTTAGAGTTTTTCCTCGCTTTGATTACTAAGATCTCCCTATAATAGATTAGTCTCCTATTTTATGGGAGAATAGGATTTCCCTATTCTATTGGGTCTTAAAGTTATGGTGAAGGCCATGGATGACTCTAGTGTTTTTTTCTTCCTTTACCATTTCATGTGCCCATACCTTGGTGATTTCTAGGTCATATTAGATGGTCTAGGAAATTATTATCAACATCTGATTATCCCTCCTATGATTCCAAACATTATAATTATCTAAATCATTCAAATATATAGTATCATATTCATATTATTTGTGACCTTATATAATGGTCACCATTTTATATCCATGAGTAAATTGATATGATTCCTAATTTTTCCCTAAGGGTTTGATTCTTAGAATTGTGTCACCTTGAAATTGTAATAGGTTTTAACCTTCCCCACCCTATTGAGGTGTACACTCAATACAAACTACATCTTCCCAATGATTGGTGGGTTTTGTGGTAATAATAATGGTGTTTGAGTCTAAGTTGATAATCTATACTATTATATAATTGGTGTGTAATTTATTGATATGTTGTATTATATGGGATGTGGTGTGGTAAAAATAAAATGGGTGCTCTTGTTCCATTAATTTAGATGATGGTATAATCTCAATAGTACCAATAATATCTCATTTTATATCTTTTTTTTCTAAAATTCATATACATATTGGGCATTTAAGCACCATAAATAACCTACTATAATTGAGGATAAACATCTTTAAAAGTTTTGGTAATTTCATTTATGAATCTATAAACAAATATGAAAGAATAGTCTTCATAGATATTATTATCCAAATCCTCATAATATGTCTTCCATATTTCCCCATGATCTCTATGGACCACCCCAATAAGTGCATCATATATACAAGACATCATGTAAAAACTATTATCATCTGGCCTTTGTTCATTTTGAATATTTGCGATTTCAATATGACACTGATAATTTCATCTAGGGTCACAATTTTGTCTGAAATCAAGAGAATGCCCAACATTGAGATCAATTCCACTTGCACATAATTAATAATAGATAATCCATACAACTTATGCATAAGGTCCATACATACCCTAATACTAGGCCTAAACTTTATTATGCTATTGGAAGAAATGCCTCCCTTGAAATTCAACCTCTCTCTTTTCAACAATCGCTATTTAAATTTCACCTCCATATTGTTATGCTTTAGACATTCATTATCCTAGAATTGATTATAGGTAAATTTTGCCACTATAATCCTAACGCACCTATTAAACACTAATCCTAAAGCATATGCAACTACATTCTTTCATTTCATAAGATACAAGCAATCCCCAATGCAAGTGTTATAAAAGAACAAATCATAAAGAAAATATATTTAGGTTATTACTTATAGATTTGTATTGATGTTTTATAGTCCCATGTTATTAATTTTTAGTATATTATTGATGTATTTATTCTCCTACTAGGATAGATGATCATGTGAGGCTTATGATGCTATAAAATCCACTACATTATAGATAGATGAAGAGTAGGGTAATTTGAATTCACAAGGAACTTATATCAAATGAAGTGTATGTGTAATTGATTCTATTAAAAATAGAGTACAAAAAATGGTAATAGCTATGAGATGTTTTGAAGAATCTATTTTATCAATCTGAGACTATATATCTCCTTCACAAACTTTCTAAATGTTTTTGTAGATTCACTTAAAAACCATAGCTTTTGGTTTTTTGAGAGATCAAAATGACAATGTTCAACTTGTGTATTAATAGCAAAGTGACTTATATTTTCTTAGATTTAACATATATTTTCTAATCTTGAGTCTTGAATGCATAGCTCATGTGACATCAATACAAATAATGGAACCTAATTTTCTTCTTATTTGAATGTCAATTTGGTAGTCAGCTTTGGTAGGTTATTGTTTTCCATATGGAAAATTTTCATCCACATTATATGCCCAATCATCTATTTAATACATGTGTCGATATCTCACTTAGTGTCCTTTGCTTATCTATCAAACTCATTTATTTATAATCTAGACATGCATCTCCTTAATCTTGACACTTATCTTCATATTTTTTACCTAGTATCTTTAGATTCATGATCTTGATTAATATGATTTGCATCCTACAAGTTAATAATATTGAGTCACATGGAGTAACCTCAGAGCTCTTAAGACTCAAAAAACTTGGGGTTATAGGTAAATAAAGCCATTAACTTAGTATTTCTATAGGAATGCTCTATGTAACTAGGTTTTTCCTCCTATATTGATCTTAGATATAAAATCTCTTAGAATAGTTATGATTTGATTTACCCTTCATGGTTATGGGTTCATGAGATTAAGACACATGGAATTATCTTATGGATTTAGAGACTTGAAAGACTCAGGGATGTGGGGACATAGGGCCATTAACTTATTATTTCTCCTAAAATTATTCTATTAAACATGATTATGCCACATATCTTTATCTCAAGGATGTAAGAACTTAAAATAAATAGACTTTGATTTAACCTTTCAAATTTTGGCTTTCAGGTTCATGGGATTATGCCAGGTGGCATGATCTCAAAACTCTGAGGACTCAAAAGACTTAGAATATTTTATAAAGTGAACTTTGTCCCAGTTGAATGTGATCTTACAACATGGATGGCTTGTGGTGATCCATCTACCTCAAATGTGCATAACTTCTATTTAGCTATGGTGATCTAGTTAATGTGGTGATTCCATCTATCAAGGTCTCCAAGCTTTGGGCTCTTAGGAATTTTTAATTTATTTGAAGTTCAAAGGGTCAAGTATGATAATCATCCCACCACCTATCCTGATCTTAGACTTCTAGGGACTTGGGTAATATAATTATTTAGGGGGATCTGAGAACTCTGATAATTTGTAAGTATTTTGAATAGTCTTGCATGCACACCAAAGTCATAGAAACACTACGATGAATTGTATTAGCTCAGTTAGTTAAAAAAATCATAAAATAAATTTTGGGATAATGTATTAAAATATAATTTTAAAATAAGTCACACTAAATGCTAAAGCTTTGATTTTCATAATTTTAGAATTATCTAACTTTAGACTTTGAGGGAAACCTTAAAATTGTGCATAAAAAAATTAATGTCATGTACTTCAAAGGTTCATAGGACCTTGAATAAGGATATTCAAATGATATTGGGTCCCTATTTGAAATGGGGGTGTGTGTTAGGGCACAAAAAAACATGACTTAGTGGGGAAATACTCGTGAGTATTTGAAAACCCACAACATGAGTAATGTATTATAACAAGAATTTAGTTCTAGAAAGAAAGGAATAAGTAAACAAGTCATCTTAAAAACACTTATCCTTCCCCATACTACATACTAACCTTTTTCATTCCTAGGGTCTAAGTGGGTAATTTTTTGAAATTAATTTTTCCTTTGTTATGATAGTTTTAATAAAGACCTAAACAAAAACTATAGGTTTCATTTTGATTTTATATTTTGAAACCAAATAGTGAGGGAAGTTTGGTTACTACTATGTTACCATCTACATATACATATCCTAGACAAAGATGCCTTTGATTCCACTCTACTCCATTTGGGCATCCATATCCTCAATAGAGATTACTTGAATCACCCTTCTTACAGAAGTTTCCATGAATTTTTTTTTGAACATAGATAGAAGAAGGGTTGGGAATCACCATTGGCTAGGTGTATGTATAATAAAAATTATATTAATCAATACATCCCTAATAGTGTGCATCCATTTCAATGTTTATTATCTCCCATCATAGCTTTAGCATGTAATAGTGTAGTTGATCTTTTAGAAATGATAAGTCTTTCTAAAATTTAGATGAGTATATCAAAGTAAATCCCAAAGGCCAAGTGAACTCACTCAATCTAGGTAGAACTTAATTTATTCATAACACATACCTCAATCACATAACCTTAAGCACTAGTAAAATAAGTCCCGGTGAACATTAATTTTGCTTCCTTTTATACTGTCCCGTTATTTTTTGAAAGTATTTTATAATTCCATCGTATGAAATTAGTTGGTCAGTTATATAGTTTTAATAAAAATAATCTAGAAAAAAAAACACCTAATCTAACAAGAAAATGTAGAAAACATGAAACCTTATTTAAGAAAATAGGATAGATTAACCTAGAAATTAAGAAATTTATTCTACTCATACATCTATATGTTCACTTACATTCATTCAAAATAATCTCCAATTAGATCAACCATGAAATAATGTTTTAAAACATTTCCATTTACTAGAATAACAATGTCATTACCTTGGAGATAATTCAAGAGGAAGGCATTCTTACCTATAATTTCAAATATTTTATATGTATCAATCCATAAAGGAGTGAACTTGTCATGTTATCATTTCCTCTCGTGTGATTTATCCCATAAAATCACTAGGTCTAAAATACTAGAATCCTTAATTTAAGACTTTTTGTCAAACCAAATGTTTACAATGTTTTAGTGTTTATTTAAGTTTTATAATGATTAAATTCATGCATATTCCATCTAGACTATATCAGGTAGTCTAGAATGGATTCTTTCATCCTCTCCCATGTACTCTTCCATAAATTAGTATGTTGGTATTTTAAGAGTGATGGAAAAAAATAACTATTATCCATACACTTAAAGAAAATGTGAAGCCTTGAGGGCTTGATTATGTCTTATTTTTATTCCCATAGTGAATTCTTTACTATCATAAGGCACTCTCTTGGTTTATCTCGTGCTTATTTTTTTATAACATCCTTCATATTCTTGTTGGTATATTCAACCACTCCATTCTCTTGTGGATATTAAATTGAAGAGAACTTGATGGTAATTTGGTTATTATAGGACTACTCAATAAATTATATAGATTTAAAATATTGACAATTATCATAGACTAAGGAGATTGGAGTACCAATCTTGGTCAATATATTCTCTTCCAAAAAATTGTTAGCATTGAGTGCTTTAGAATTATTAGTGGCCATAACTTCTATCCATCTGGTATAATAGTCAATGGCTATTATGACAAATTTATACCTTAATGAATAATTTTAGTTGATAATCCCTATGAATTTAAGAATCTATTAAGAAAAAGGGCATCCTTCATTGACTAGTTATAGAGGCATGGTGGCATGCACTTCCTTTTCTCTAAGCACCTGACATTCATAAAAAATATTAACATGGTTATGGGGATATTTAAAAATTTTAGGCCAACAGTATCTCATTCTTACTATTTTATGAGTTGTTACATTGCCTAAGGTATGTACACTACCTATGTTTTGGTGTAAATTATACAGGATGTCAATGGCTTCTTATTTTGAAACACACTTCAAGTAGATCCCTTCATTATTTTTCTAGTATAACACTCCCTTTTTAATCATATAAAGGGATTATTTGAGTCTAATGGTTCATCTCTTCTCTCTTTTTAGATCAAGTGGAAATATACCCATGAGTAAGTAGTGGATGATGTGGGAACACCATTCACCACCAACTATCTAAATCTCATTGATATTTTCAATGTAGATACATAGATTAGTCTTAGTCACAATCTATATGATTCATTAGATTTACAACATCTTCGTTGGTCTAATTTCAAGATCAAGCTCCTATAATTTTTTCATACACTTACCTCCTATTTCACCCAGCTTATTCTAGATTAGTGTGAGATTGAAAACTAGGTTTGGAATGATGGCATATGTCTTATTTATCCAAATATAATAAATGAACTTCTTCAAAACTTTGATCAATGCGTATATCTATTTATTTATAATTAAATACTTTAACTCTACATATTTTAGGTTAGTACTCATGAAGGTAATTGAATGCTCATTATAATCTAAATTTTTTATGATAAAAACTACTATAATGTGCTTTCAAGCAAATAAATAAAAGAAGTATTTGGTGAAGTCCAAGATGATCATAACTAGAGCCTGAGTAATGGTAGTTTTGATATACTAGAAAATTTTCTTGGCTTCTGTTGTCCATTCTATTTTGGCATCTTTCTTCAACATCACATTTAGTGGTTTGACGATATCTACAAATCTAGAAATAAATTTCCTCACAAATTTTTTCTTACCAAAAAAGGACTTCAAATCCTTATTCCTGTTAGGAGGAGTTAGGTTGGAAATGGCCTAGATTTGTTATGGGTAAATGGAAATAACATCCTAAGTAATGACATGGCTTAGAAATTTTCCTTTAGTGACTCCAAATATGTTCTTATTTGGATTGAGTGAGACTCCATATCTTCTAAACCTATCAAATACTTTCTCTAGATGGTTTGTATGATCAACTATATCTTTAAAAATTAGTCTTATGTCATCCATATAAATGATGGTACACTTTATAAGAATCCCTTGAAAGGTGAAATCCATGGCTTTCTATAAGTATTATCCTTTATTAATCAATACAAAAGGCATCATTTTGTATTCAAGAATTTTCCACTTAGTTGTGAAGGTAGTCTTCATTTTATCTTATGCTTCTAGTAGCACTTGATTATAACCTAAGAACACATCCAATAAGCAAATCATCTTTGATCTACTAACCATTTGGATTGACTCATCCATAGAGGGTAAAAGATATTTATCCTTCTTTTATGCTTAGTTTAGATTTATGAAGTCAACATATAACCTTACTTATCCATTCTACTTCCTAACTAGCACTAGGATGCCTACCCAGGTAGAATGCCTAATTAGAAAAACAATCTTAGCATCAAATAACTTATGTAATTATGTCTAGATGAGAGGTTATGAAATTGTATTTACTAGCCTTTTTCACTACTTAAAATGATTGTGTTATAGATTTAGTGGGATGGTATGTGTGATGAACCTAGGGTCAAATACCTCTAATCTTTAAATGTCTAATAAATCAAAAAAATTTACTCTATTATTAGACCTTTCAAGTTTTTTTTCACTTTAGATACAACTCAAACCAATGTTTAGTATTAGGGATGTTGGTCAATGCCCATTTTTTCCATGAAAAAATTAAATTCAGCTGCTTTAAGTTGTATCATCTTCTAAGCTTTTGGATCCACACTGAAAGGTCATTCTAATGATAACATCACGATAGAAATAAATTTCCATTATATCTGTAAGACAACATATTTTCTTAAGTCCTCAATATCGATGGGTTCAACATCTTTTTCATCTATTAGCTAAGATTCAAATTCTCTATAACTATTCATAAACTGTACAATTTGTTGATCATCATTAAATACATGGAATTTCTTCACATGTTGTCTAGGACTGAGGGACAAGGAACTAGTCTAATAGAAAATTTATGCATCTTAAATTTTTGGTGTGGTGATAGATTAAGTTTTTATGTTTTTAGTTAGTTTGTAATGTGGTTTGTTTCCCTTAAGATAGATCTAATGTTGAATTATTAGAATTATTATATCATATCCCATGTTTAATGTTTGTACTTCTTCAAGTAAGATAATTTAAATTAGTATTTATTTTTAATTTGGTTGTCAACCACTCTAAATAACCAAATATCTACAACTTATTAACATTATGTTTAAATGAAAACTCTGAACCTAATATTAGGGCTTCATTCTCATCATGATTATTGGTGTAAAGGAATTGAAACTTATATATAACTAGATATTATTTCCCATCTTGTTTGATTAGAGCTATGCTAATACCTAAACCCTACTTTGATCTAGTTTCATCAAAGTGGAGAGCCCATAACTAGGTAGGACCTTGAAATTATTCTTCATGGGGTTATTTCTTGGTAGTTAATGTATACACACCTACATGTGGGATGAAAATTCAAATTTTTTTAATTAGGATTTTACTTTGTGATTAGGTACTTCATCTTTGGTTCTCAGTCTATTCAAATCTACTTGGATACTCCTTTCCAAGTTAGCCACATGTTTTATAAGTCTATAACTATGTATCCATTTAATTTCTTTGACCAGTTTCAAATTGGTATCAAGCTATAGGATTTTAGAATTTCAATAACCAGAATATATATGTAATTTTACACTCATGGTTCATATGAAATATAGATGTGTACATTTGTCAACTCCCCAATACATATGATTAAATACTTGTCTATTTTTAGGACCACCCTTTTATATTTATCTCAATTTAAACCTGGTTTATTGTATACAGTTGTAGGCATGACATTGACTGAGGTACTTGAGTCAACCAAAAAATTATGCATGTTTTTCCCAAACTTTTTTAATGGTTAATAAAAAAGGTGGTACTTTAGTTTTGTCCTTATAAATGACCACATTTATATGTCTAACTTTTAACTTATCCATAAATGATCTCCTACTCAAGGATTTGAGTAACAACTCTCTCTATTCATTGAGTTGGGATAGCTTATGAAGATTGATATTCACTTTTATTTTCTTTGTATCTTCAATAATATTTTTCCCTCCTCTATTCTATGGATCTATAGTCTATAACTAATCATTTCCTTTTGAAGGAGGAAAATTATTGTTGGCCTAAAAAAATGGAGGAGTGGTAGAACTATTATTTAGGGATGTTGATGTAGTAAAAGGTTACCTATTTAAAGGCATGAATTTAGTTTGTATTATCCTCATCTTCATTTTCATCTTCCACTGGGAATGGGAAGTTATATGTCTGAAGTACCATGGGATTGTTGGCAGGACTAGGAGTAGTAGAGGAAGATGGATCTAGCTAATTTGAAAAACCTTATTGTCTATCCATTTATTATTTAAATATTTCAAGTTGGTGTATAATTATATTCAGTCTAGCTCACCATGTTTCATTATGTTTTGGACTCAACACCAATTAGGAAGTGTTACTTCAAAGATATTTATCTACGGCAAATTGTTAGGTGGATCTACTCTGTATCATTTATAACTCTATTGAAAGGCATGTTTTACCTCTAATATTTAAAATTATGAGTGGTATTTTTCTCTATGGTATTTCCCATCCAATTATACATGCTTAGAAACTCATTTGTCAACTTCTATACCATTTTCTGGATAACATCCAATTATACTTTTGTAGAATCAACAAAAATACCCTATGTAGAATTAATATTATTTGTTATTAAATATGGGTTCAAATTTTGTTGACTAGATGAAGAAACATGATTATTAAGGAATATAGGCTATTTTTTGGGTGGAGAGTGGGATAAAGGTAATTGGGAGTACACATGATGTTGATTTTGATCCATAACATTGTAATTAGCAATTGGAATAGGGTTAAGGGCTAGGAAATTAGGACCAATATTAAGTGGGGACATATTTTGTCTGAGGATTCAATTGTGTATCAATGTTGATTACTTCAACATAAGCCAAATGTGGAATATTAATATTGGGTGTTCTAAAGATAAAGATATTTACTATCAAATACAAATCATTTTTGTACATATTAAGGGTAAATGCTTTAATAGGTTTATAATCATCTTCAAGTTGGCTATACATATTTTACAATCTTGCATTAAAGGATTTAATAGGTTTATTAGGTTCTCTCATGCTATCAAAGTGTTGATATAGGTCACTTGGGCTAGTGACCTATCCAGACTATGCAAAAAAATGTATTTTGGTACTGGTTTTAAGAGGTAATTGAGTCTTCCAAAAGGTTAAATAACCAATCATAAGCAACATCCTAAAAGGTAAAAGGGAAAAATTATCATGTTACATATTCATGTGTTATGTTTAGTATCCCTAGGGAAGTTTTGTAAGAATTTATAATTTCTTTAGTGGTCCTTTGTATCGAGGTAGAAAAGTAAGGAATATACTTTTTAGTGTTTCTAGGAAAATCACATACATCTTTAGGGATATCAATAGTATAATTAGCTAACCAATATAGGGCCATAATGCATAAACACATATAGGGTATTCAAATTAGGGAATATCATTGGACCAAAGGTCCTCTTACGACACCTCTATTAGACCTAAATTTTATATGGATTTCCAAAGGTGGGTATAGTAGGCCAATATTTGAGATGGATTGTATTAGTATTTTGGATATATCTAGTGAAAATCAAGTGATATTTTCAAAGAAATGAAGGTGTTAATAGTTATATATAAATTCCTATTGATGTTGGTTTTATGAACACTAAGAAACCTTGTGAGGTATGCTTTAATATTTTAGGATTGGTGAAAAAAAAATCACTCTAAGGCGAGTTGTGGGTTTTTAGGTTTTATAAACAACTTGATGATGGAATAGAGGTGAGTGAAGAAGTTGTTTACCTCCAATGGTTCATATATGACATGATTCTATATCTACTTGATATGATTGGATTGATTATGAGTCTAACTTGAGATAGGTAGATTAGAAGAAACTCAAAAAAGAAAGAAGGGTAGGGTAGAGAAGGATATTTATGAATCAAATAAGATGAAACCCTTTTAATCTAGATCTTAAACTAGGAGTTAGATAAACAATCATGAACCAATGTTTGTTTCAAGTTATTGTTATCACATAGATACCCAAACATAGTTAAGAGTCTGAGGTAAAATAATACATTTAAATTTAATACATATAATCAAAGGTTTTTATAATCTACAAAGGGAGATTATGATTATCACATAAAATCATTTAGATTAACTACTACACGATATGAATAAATGTATAAAAATAATGTTAATACATAACCAAGAGACTAAGATATTTTATTGATATAACTTCTTATAAAATTCATAAATTTGGATAAGAAAAATATTTTCATATCAAGAACAATTACATAAAAATTCTTAGAATTTCTTATTAATCTTAACAACCAAAATTATCCTCTCTTTGGGTTTGAGAGGATAAAAATATGTATAGGTTTGGGGAGGGGATGTCTCATCCTCCAATAGAAGTTTAAGTTTACATTTCCAATTGTAGAACATTGTGTCAAAAATTCATGCATAGCATGAATGTATGAAAAGTGTGTACATAAATAATATTCCTCAACCGAAATATAATACATACATACATACATACATACATACATACATATATATATATATATATATATATATATATATATATATAAAAACTAAATTTACAACCACCCATCCCAACTTATTTTAAACATGAAAATACATATGTATACATAAGGTGGTGTTGATGTGTCATCACTAGAAGAGTGAAATATCTACATGACAACTAAAGAAATAAAAGTAGCCATTATTTCCCCTTTTGGAATAAAAATTGGCCCTATTGTAGTATTCATTACTACATATCCAAAAAATTAGGGACCTTATGATGATGTATAAACAATTGTATTTTATTGTGTCCTCAGTGTTAACCTAAAATATTACTCTCTGTTGACCTTTTTTTTTCCCAACAGGCCAAAAATTAGTCCCCTTCTTCCCTTACTGTTTTAGGCCAATTCATTTCTAATTTTGCACAAGTCCAAAAATTTCTACAGACTCTGTAGGAATTTATACGGACTCTGCAGGTCTATTTCTACAGACTCTGTAGGTCCATTTCTACGAACTCTATAGACCTTGGATTTCTACGGACTCTTCAAGTTAGTCTTTTGGTGCATGAAAAATCATTTTTAGAGAGTGTTGGGTTTTACAAGGCTTCTTCATGCTCTTATCTAAAGAAAATCACAAGGAAAGTTGGCATCTTTAAACCATTGAACTGGTTCAAGGCCTTGGTTCAACCATTGGTTCAATGTTTAAGTTCAATCAGCCTTGGTTCATCACTTGTTTCATCCATTGGTTCAATGCTTAAGTTCATCGGCAAAGTTTAAGGCCTTGGTTTAGTGGATTTTTGTCTAAGCAGCTTCAGGTTCATTGGCAGGTTCAATCAATTAGTTCATCATCTTGGTTCAATGCATTGGTTCAACGCTCAGTTCAAAGGCTCAGTGTGCAGTATTGAACCATTGAACTGGTTCAATGGATTGGTTTAATGCATTAGTTCAAGTGGGAAAGGTTCAAAGGCTTGGTTTAACAATGGCTCAGTGCACAGTGTTGAACCATTGAACCATTTTTGGTTTAATGGGTTGGTTGAACAGCTTGGTTCAAAGGAATGCCCCAAAGCTGAAGGGAAAGTGCCCTTATGAAGGGCATTTCTGAGTTCAAAAGCCCTTTTGGAGGGTAGGAAGCACTTCAAAGGAAAGATAGCCATAAAGGGTAAGTTTTTTAGATTTTTGTTTAGTCATGAATTCTTTCAAACTTTTTGTTTGAAGGAATTCCTTCAAACAAAAAGTCTAAAGAAATTTAGAAAAGGGAAGCAACACAAAACCTAAGAAAATGCTCTAAAGGAAAGGAAGCAAGCGTGAGATCATTCTTGCAGACATTTTTTCGATGGGAAAAGAGGCCAAAAGAAAAAATTGACCAAGCAGGACAAAAGCCCGCAAAGCAGAAGAGCTGAAGCAGGAAGAGACCCGACATAATTTGCCAAGGATGGTGACATCCTAAAAAGTTGTCAATTTTAAGGAGACAGACTAGCCATTGGGTATTCAATTTCAAGGTGACAGCTATGTGAACATCAATTTTAAGATAATGAAATACCCATTTACTTTTGAATTGCCTGAGCGTCAACCATGAAAAGAGCCCAAGGAATGAAATGACCCACCAGAAGATCACCCCTAAGGGTTGAAAGAGCAGGAGACAAGACCAGGATGAGACAAGGTGCATAAAGAGATAAAGCATCTAAGTGGTGAGAGGAAGTGTCAAATCAGGGATTTATTCTTATAGTTGGAGTATCACTTGCCAGATGGACAACCAAATGGCACAAATAGCAGACAAGCCACGTACATGCCTTGAAGGGAGTAGTCTATTTGTATAAAATAGACACAACTATGTTTTCACATTAATGTGGAATGCCAAAGTCAAAGTAGGAGCTGACAATCAAATGGCTCCCTCTTCCCAAGGCTCAGGCGCACATGGGCTAGCTTGAAAAAAGAGCACCAAAATATTTCCCAGGAAGCGCCAAGTTCTCTTCCTCTTTCTATATGCTGTAAAATATTTCTCATTTGAGAGGGCTCCATTCTCTCACCCTTAAGGTAAAACTTTGCCCAAAAATCTCTCAGGCTTGTAAGGCAAAGCTCTGCCAGATTTTACCTTGAATCAAGACTTAGCATTTTTACCTCCATCTGGACTTGCACTCAAGCACATGTCTATGTTTTCCTTTTGTGTTAAGTCATTTCCTTTTATGCTTCTCATAAATCAATTCTAGCATGTCTAGCACATTGTGAGTTTCTCTTTTGCAGGTTTGCCAAAAGTATACCTAAAGGAGTGTAGGTGCATGTGAATAGACTGTCAAAGTGTGTCATAGAACACCTTTGATAGTTCCTTCCTCCCTACAGCTCTATGGACCCTTGAATCACTGAAATAGAAGAGTTTCCCATGTTAAATGAAGTGTATGGGCATTTATTCCTAGTGAAAAGTGTATGTTTGGGCTAGGTGGGTCAACTTTTCTGGTGTATCACCTTTTCATTTTTAGGCTTAGGTTCTATTTTCAGCATTTCTCTCTCCCTTTTCATCCCCCCTTTTTTCATTTTATTTTTTAGTAGTGGGAGAAACCAGGGCCTAAAAGATACATCAGATGGAGCTAGCCCTCATCTAGAGACTCTCCCCTCTAGCTTTGCTGGTCCCAAAGGTGAGAGGGGAGTTTCCATTGTTGTGCATGGAAAGGTAGGAGCTCAGCCTCTTTCCTTGGGTGTAATCCACTGTGTCAACACTCTCTATCTTTGAGTTTATAAAATAATGTGTATGTAACTTCAAACACTTTATTTATAATGTCAAAATTGAACATGGATAGCTTAAATACTTTGATGGCTTCAGTCATCAACCTTGTATGTTCTACTTTTGAGGCCTTAAATCATGATTTTAGGGCTTTAACCTTAGTCACTCTATCCTTCACAAAATTATTAGATGTATAATTTATTAATTATTTTTATAAATTTTTCCTTTAACTTCCTTCTTAAATCTTTCTACAGTTTTGTTAAGAAGTGTTTTAAAATTAGGCTTGTTTACTAGTTGTCTAGTAGAGGTTATCAAATATGTGAACCTCATATATGTTAGGATCTCCAAGTGCTCATTATCTTGTACTAAAAATGACTTATCAATAATGTCATCTATATGTTCTAATTAAAGGCACCATACCTCTTTTAAATTACATAAATTAAATCTCATCCAATATATTTGGAAAACATTAGCTTCAAGTTATTTATACATTCTTTTTTGAACATTGAACCCCAGAAGTTATGTCTATTTTCAAATTATATTAATTAGTGATAAATTTTTATCATCCTCACCCTCTTAGGATAGGACTCACCCATAAAGACTTGAAGAGTATTAAAAATGTAAAAAAACCATGTGGGTGCACATTGGGCATTGTCCACAATTTCTCAAGGAGCATGAATGATTTGTATATGTAGTAGCCTTTGTTATGATTCTTATTATCACTTATACAGTTATTTCATGGGTTATATATTTTAATTAATAAAAGATAAAAATTCATCTATACATTATGTAGAATCACTTGGATTTATTTTTGGGTTCTTATCCAAGGGAAATAATTTTTTCCTTTGTTCTAACACTATATCCTCCTTTGTGCTTGTGTTCAACCCTTTCATATTTCTCACCCTTTGAATAATGTCAAATTACTTATCAAAATGGGTGGAGATTGTGGGTAGCTCTATAAGTAAAATTTTTTGTCACTCATCTCTCCATCCTTGTAGATCTTGAACTCGTTGGGGCACAATGACTTCCCCTTGTTCTTTAGGTTCACTAGGGTCCTCAGAGTTAGAAGGTGGAGTAATCATTAGAGGTGGAGTTAGTAATGAATATGTCATTGAATCACTTATTTTAGTTTTAAATAGGAGATATGGCTAAATAAAATTCTTCCATCCTAATACTTTCCTTTGAGGGGTGATTTATACCACATACTTTATCAAGCATGTGGTTTTTAAAATTATCATTGGGGCTAATTGTATGGGTGCATATTATGGTAATGGTAGCTTTAATTAAGATAAATATTTTTTGGGGACATGTGGTCCTCAAGGATTGATAATATAAATTGAAACAAAGATTTCAAAATAGACTCCCTTCTTAGGATGAATTATTTTGGTTGATGTGGAAAGAATGGAAGAATCAATAAAACTAGAAAATGGTAGCCTAAGAATAATAGGTGTAAAAATTATAGCTTGAGTATCTAAAATAGTAATATGATAATTAAGTGAATAAACTAAATTATTAATATTTTGTATTTATTCCTTAGTAAGAATCATATGGTCTTGTGATTTAGCTAGAGTTTCTTTTTCATTCAGGCTTCCTAGGCCTATTTATTTTGTTATTTCTAGCTGTACCTCTTCCTCTATTTCATCTTGGGATCTTGCTTCACTTAACTCTTGATCCGGTCCCTTAATTATTTATTCATTTTCTTCTACTTCATCTATGGGTTAATCAACTAGTTATATTACATGTTCATGTTCTTCCTCCTTTACTTCCTCATTTACGGATCATATTGGGGTAGCAAGACCTAATCATGGTCTTTCCTCCACTTGTTGGAGTTTGAAGGAGATGGAAGAATAATATATTTCATTTGGTAAGTAACTCTAGGGGGAATAAGAGGTAAAGAGTAATATTAAACCAATTAAGGGGCCATAGTAGTAGGAACTACTACTACAGGAGAGGGTTAAGGAATGGGAAGTGAAACAATAGTGGTGGAGGCAAGATTGGATGGAAATGAGATTGGTATAGTAGGGAATGATTCATAATATGTCCCCAAACTTATTTATGATTTGAAATCACTTGAGGTTCTTGAGGGGAAACTGGATTAGATGGAAGACATGAGAAATAACTTTGTAAAAACATAGGGAGACTTACTTGTGTAAATTTAGTAAGTGGATCTAGAAGTTCTCAATAGAATGTTATTTTTTATCAATTTGGAAGAGGTGAAATCCTCATAACTATAGTGACTAAGCCAAGAGTATTAAAAATAGATGGATGAATGCTAGATGAGGACTAAAGAGGCCTTTGATAATCTCCTTCCTAATTTAAAGATTGTCCTCCCTTCAATTACTAGCTTCTCCCCATGATATATTAGTCTCTTCTTATGTGGGATAAGGAGGTTAGTGTTTTAACCATTTAGGGTTTTACAATGAAAATCTTAAGCTAGATTAAAGGGCTGAGTTTGTTGTAAATCTGGAAAAAAATGAGATTTATTAATTCTATATAACATTTTTAAAATAGTAAATACAAGGAGAAAGTGGACTTATCAGGATATATGTATAGTTTCTAAAATATATAAATACTAGAGAAGACTAAGTAGATAGGGAGTAATCTTCTTCTATTGACTATTTTTTGAGATATAGTTCCAAAAATTAGCACCCCACTTAAGAAAGTAGCACCATGTGGTACTAATGTCCAAACCTGGCACTAGTGTCCCTCTTATAGTGAAGGTCTACAACTTTTAGAGAATATATGAGAGTTTTTGAGTGATTTTCAAGGGATTTACAATCATGTGGGGGATAATCTATGTAACTATTTTACTTTATTGTTCTTCAAAACCCTAATGAATACCTTCACATATGAAACAATGAAATAATCAAATGTAAAAGGAAATGAAAAACTAGTTTATGGGATGTTATAATTACATAAAGTAGAACTCTTGTTGTCCTGACCATTGCTTACATTAACCCCAAATGATAGGAATCTCAGACTGAATGTAGGTTTCCCTTAGGGAATGAGCACCATGAACTTGCATGATATGCTAGGATGAATTTTGCCTAGGAATGCTTTGATCAAGCATGTAAATGTTTAGGTCTAAATGTTGAGTAGTGTGTAGATTATTTGAGTTGTACTATTTATTGATTTTTACATAATAAGTGCCAAAATAGTAAATGCTACGAGTAAAATGCCTTGTGATGGTATTTATATCAGAGGGTATTGTTTTGAAATGTAATACCTTATTTGTTAGCTAAAAAGTTGTGAAAAAGATATAAAAAACCATAAGATAAGGGTCATGAATGGGTTAGGATTCAAACATGGTAAAACAGTCCATTGGACACTAAAGGAAAAAGTGGATAGTAGTGCCATATGGTGATACTATCCTCAAAATGGTTTTAATGTCTAAAGGCTTATAAAAGACCAAAAATAAAGGATGATAGGCTAGGGGCCCCTTGGACTAGTAAAAGGTGACTTGTGACTATTAGAAACATCAAAATAGTGATAAAAATACATACGAAAGATCAAAAGACTCAAGGCAACCATGTGAGCAAGGACTATAACCATCACTAATACCCCTTTGTGTGAAATAGAAACAAAAGACATAATATTTGTGGTTTCTTGACCAAATTAGGGTGTTTACATTTCCCCATTTTATTCTAGTAATACAATGAAATGGAAGTACTATAGTAAAATAAAATAGAAATGTGTACCTATACTTACCTTTGTGAATGTAATCTATATTTGGGCCACTTATTGGCCAAAGAAGTGGATAAGAACTAGAGTGAAATATATGAAAAGAAGCATATGTTGTAAATGCCTCCTATACTAAAATAAAGTGTGCAAGCTAAATGCATGGAGAAACAAGGCTTGATTTCCCCCACTTTTAATATGGGTCCTATAGTCTAAATTCATGGATAAAAAAGGCTCGCTTACCACCACTCTAAATATTCATAATGTAAACTGAAGGTGTGGAGAAAAAAGGCTCACTTTCCCCAACTCTAAATCTGAGTATTGTAAGTTGAATGAGAAACAAGGCTCACTTTCCCCCACTCTAAATTTTAGTATTGTAAGCTGAATGTGTGGATAAATAATCCTCTCTTTCCCTCACTCTGAATCTGATTAATGTAAACTTATGGTGTGGAGAAACAAGAATAACTTACCCTAACACTAAATCTGAGTAATGTAAATTGATTTTGGTTTGATACTAGGGATCAACCACTTTAGATGGCCCTATGATCCAAATTGGTAAGAAATTAGTGATGATACTAGTGAGGACATTGGTTTAATCTGATAAATTTGAAAATGGGAACCAAGAACATGTGTTCATGCACCACTCCCCCTAATCCTGATATTTTAGTGATGTAACTATGTATCTGAATATCTGAATAAAGTGGTATACCTATGTAAAAGCTATATATCTATGTGGAGTGTATATTTGAATACCTATGTAGACCTATGTATCTATAAATCTATAAATCTATAACTCTGGATGCCTTTGTAAACTTGTGTAGACATGTATGTCTATATCTCTAAAAATATTATGCAACTAAAAGCTTGTGTAAACCTATGTAAACCCATATGTCTATATATATGAATAATCTATGTAATTGAATGATTGTGTAAACCTATGTAAGCATGTATATCTATATATATGAATAATTTGTGACTCTAGATACCCAAGTGTCTAAAAATTTGAGTCTAACTCTTTGTGTCTAAATCAATCTATGCATATTTTCACCACTTTTGGTAAAAGATTTAAGACTATGAGGAGGATATGTGACCAAAAGTGATAAGGATTGATTGTGATGGAGTTTACTTGTTAATTTTAGTGTTGTGTTAGGTTTGAATAATGTAATGATTATGTCAGAGTTTAATAATTTATTATGTAGTTATATAGGTACTTGGTCTATTGTATAGGTAGTAGAATCTAATTGTTTTTGTCATTTTTTAGGTTTGAAAATGATGATAATATTGGTTTTTTACTAATATGGGGAAGAGTGTAATAGTAAAAAGTCCCATTCACAAGAAATGGTTCGTGAATTAGAGCCATGGTTCTTGAGACATGGAAATAACAATGTAGTTGTATTAATTAGCAAAATTGGCATGCAAGGGTAGCCTTAATAGGGTGGCATAGGGTAAGTTATGAATTTAATAGGTCATTTTGAATAATTATAAATTCATTTGTATCATTTGAGTGGAAATAAGTTTGAGTTTGAGAGAGAAAATATGCCAAGGAGATGAGATGTTAGGTTCTCACACTATGAGGAGGTCAAGACATTTATTGATGTCAGGGAGGAGGTACACATAGTAAGGGAATTTAAATATTTATATTTTTTTATCTTTTTTGTTATCTGTACTATTGATTTTTCTAGAGAAAGGTTATTTTTATCCTATTATGGAAAAGGTGGAAGTATTGTCCTAATTTGGGAGCTAGTGTCTAGTTTCTGGCACTACTATCCAAAGTTTGGCACTAGTGTCCAACAACATTATCTTCTAGGTAACACTAATGTCTATTATGCCCTAGATATGGTGCTCACAATTGGTGACTAGTTTCTACATTCTAATTTTTCTATCTAGTATTAGTTTTTTATTTCAATGATGTCAAATTTGGTTGAATTTTTTATAGTTTGATGCCTATATGAGGGATTTTCCTATTGGCCATATGATGGAGACTATCTTGGGTTTTCCCCTATCTGAGGTGTAGATAGATGTGCTTGATAGAGAAGGGTTATGACATGTGATTATATCTCTCTCTCTCTCTCTCTCTCTCTCTCTCTCTCTCTCTCTCTCTCTCTCTCTCTCTCTCTCTCTCTCTCTCTCTCTCTCTCTCTCTCTCTCTCTCTCTCTCTCTCTCTCTCTCTCTCTCTCTCTCTCTCTCTCTCTCTCTCTCTCTCTCTCTCTCTCTCTCTCTCTCTCTGTGTGTGTGTGTGTCTCTCTGTGTGTGTGTGTGTGTTCTAGTTTCCCATAAGAGAGATGATTATGACATTGTAGGACATGTATCTGATCTTAAAGTTGATGATTTTTAGGCAACAAGCTATATTACAAGAGGGCATTGGTGCATGGGCTATATAATGATCATCTATGTAATTTTTTCTATAGTTGTGGGTAGTCACTATACAGGTAGTCAGAGTGACTTATTATTGACCCTGAATACTATGGTCAATGTTCTATGGTTATAAAAAAAATAGTAGTTCTATTATCATCATTTATTGTTATGGATGGGAGTGGTGTCTCCATTTCATACAAGATGTATGAGATAGTATATGACATTAAGTATAATGGTATAATATATACCTAGGGTCAAACTATGCTAAATCATATATATATATATATATATATATATATAAGGAATCATCCCACTTTACATAAGAGATGAGTTGTGAAGGTATTGGTGTATTAACACTATTGCATTATTAGGTATACGAGCACATATCTATGAGATAACCAGTAGCACAACCATGGGATGGATAGTCTCGTCTCACCCATAGGTATTTGCATCTAGATGGACTAGGATAGGGTATGCTCTGAGGAGTAATATATATTATCGATGGTTACTAGATAACCTGAGAGCATAAGACATTATTTGGAGACCTTACATGGGTTATTAGGTATGGCCTAGGGATAAAATTTAGTTGAGGATAATTTGAGTGAGCTATTGGATATATGATCAGTGGGATAATATATACAATTAGTTATAGTGTGAGATGGTTGCTCAATCTTTTTATGTCATGAATAGCACTAGTAGTGTGGTTGATGCATTCTCAGGCTCTTATGAGGTCGAGGAGTAAGCCTAAGACATCAATTGTTGAGTTAGCACCTATGTCAATGATAAATTAGGCTCTAAATATTGAGGTACCAGATATGTATGATGCTTGGGTGACTGAGGCATATTCATCCTGGTGAAGTGATCAAAAGTGGGTAACTTTGCTCCTAAGAGATGGGATTCTCATAGAGGAGATACTAAATGTAAAGGCATTGAAGGTTGTGGATGGTAAGTTAGATAGTTTGTTTATATGTTTTGTGTAATGTTAATCATGTGTTTTGATATAATAGGATTCTTATTAATTATATGTAAACTTTCAAGTGTATGAGAGGTTGAGTATTGGGAGGTCACCATTAAGTTGGTGCTTCATGAGTTGACATGACATATTTTAGATGATGTTGTGGATGATGGATTGGTGGAGTGGGCCATCAATGTAGTTGGAGTGCATGCTCATTTATTTTATCATGTGGTGATAATTATTGTATCATACAAGAAAAAAATAAAATATAGATATGATTTATGTGCGGAGCTATAGATGTGGACCATGCCCTCTCCTAATCCTCTAGGTGGGGCGAGTAGTAATATAGTAGAATACTACATATGAGTTTAGCAAGAGTATGCTGAGTGTAGGGATGAGTGAGTAATGTATAGAGAGAGAGAGAGAGAGAAAGAGAGAGATTAGGTGTAGTTATAGATATAATTCACATGGAGATAGTAGGGCCTCTAGTTTTAGTGATGATGTGTCTAAGAGTGATAATGAGGGAGATAGTCCCAAAAGTTATGTTTGCATCATTGAGTGATGCACCATATTTGTATTGAAATTATGTTATGATAGATATACATAAATATATGTACATACATACATACATATATACATACATATGTATATATATGTATGTATGTATACATATATGCGTGTGTGTGTGTGTGTATATATAATATGTGTGTGTATGTACACACACACACACACACACACACACACACACACACACACACACACACACACACACACACACACACACACACACACACGTGTGTGTGTGTGTGTGTGTGTGTGTGTGTGTATGTATGTATGTATATATATATATATATATGTGTGTGTGTGTGTGTGTGTGTGTGTGTGTGTGTGTGTGTGTGTGTGTGTGTGTGTGTGTGTGTGTGTGTGTGTGTGTGTGTATTTATATGTGTGTGTGTGTGTGTGTGTGTGTGTGTGTATACATATATACATACATACATATATATATGTAATATATATATATGTATGTATATATGTATATATATATATATATATTTATGTATGTATATATATATATATACATATATATATACACATATATATAATATATATGTGTGTGTATACATACATACATATATATATATATATGTGTGTGTGTGTGTGTGTGTGTGTGTGTGTGTATACATAAATACATATATATACATACATATATATGTATGTATGTATATATGTATATGTATGTATATATATGTATTCATGTATATACACATACATACATACATACATACATACATATATATATATATATATATATCTATATATATATATATATATATATATATATATATATATATATATATATATATATATATATATATATGTAATTTGGAATTGTTTAATGGCATATGGATCTGGTTAATTATGTGATTTGTTATGTATTTATATTTGGTTATTTGTTTGAAATGTTTTATGTTTGCAATTTTGATTCCATTTGAGTAATGTTAGTTGATTTTTATATATGTTATGAATGTTTTAGGCATAGGTGTAGGAGATATTATTTTTTGTATTTGTACATGGTTTTTATTTATTAATTGTTTATATCTTATAATATGTATGCATGTATACCCTATGATGGTGAAATGCCCTATCTGAACCCTAATGGCATGGAAAACCAATGACCATACTTCTCATGTTGTGTTAGTGTAGATGTAGATTGTGAAAGTATATCTTCCTGTGATGTACTTCTAGTGGACAACTACATAGACTTTGATGAAAAAATATTGATTGGTTATTACTCTAAAATTGTACTATGAGTTTCTTGATTTATTTCAAATATTTTAATCAATTTTTGAATTGAAGTTAGATTCTGATATTTATACTAATTACCATAACTATTTATCAATTTTTGAATATAAAATGTAGCCTTAGGTTTATAGTTATCCCCAAATATCTTAATTGATGTAATCATAATACATGCATTCTAAGTAACCAATGTTTCCTTAAAAGGAACACCTTGGGATTTCTCTATCATAGAGGAGTGTGATCTAGGAGAATATGGTAAATGAGGGCTTGATTCCCCCTATGTGAAATCTATGATGTGTATGCTAAAATACTAATTGATGTGAGATTTGAGTACATAGTAATGATCATCTGAATGTCCATTAAACTATTTAAAATGATAATAATGTTTATGTAGTACCTAGTGTAAACAATGAGGTGGATGATGAGTAGTTAAGTAATTCTGATCATCCCCTTATGTAATAGTGTAATCAAAATGTCATGAGGCCCAACCTTATATAAAAACTATATAACCCCTATGTATATATCCTAGTTTATACTCACTATAGATTTTACTATATAGAGTGGCTCTTTGCCCCTACTAAGTAATTTGATTGGTTGTTTGTGTTCCACTACTTTCTGAACTGGAAGTAGAACAGGCTCTTGTACCAAATTTGATGACTGAGGTTCTGATAAATATACACCCAAATCTATGTCTATGTATGTAATAATTAATCCTGACTATGCCTCTAATGATATAATCATGTTGCATAGATGTCTAAATGATTTAGATGTCTAATATATCAAACTATCCTTGAGATCGGAGATTAAACCTATAACAAAGATGTATTGCACTTTAAAATCCATCGGTTGATAAATTAACTGATGTAAACAAGATTTGAACCATAGAATATACTTTATGGTAGGCTTTGTCTCTCCCTAGTATAGTGAAGGTAATCTCTCATGTGTGAATACAGGTCCCTTATTTTGTATATAATACCTGAGGAATACTACCTCTATCTCCTCATATGTATGTAAAAATGCATTGGGGAGTGTATGGTGGAACCAATCTAGTGCTTTGTCCTTTAGTGACTTTGAAAACATGTGTAATATAATTAAATTTTTTGTAACATGAGCCATGGCTTTCTCATAAGCCTGAGGATGTAAATATGGATCTCCTTATCTATAAATATAGGTAACACCAATATTTGAAATTTATGTGGAAACCTATAGTTACAATCTTGTGTGGAATATGATTATTATGGATAACATTGGCATCAACCTAAGATTTGTAGACCTCATTATCCAAAATGAGACAATGTAATTGGTTTTACAAATTACCCACAACATGCTTTAAATAAATTAACACTTGTGAGGGTATATCATCATCATCAAGGGGTTCATTTAATGATTAAATTTTATTGTTTATATTATCCATTGTTATATTATATTGGAATTGTTATTTAGGAAGGTTCAATTTGCTTTAATTAACATTTGAAGGTATGATATCTTGGACTTGGTTAAAGGTAAACAAGCTATCACCGTCATTGGGGTTGTTTGAGAACTAGGTTCTACTATAGTAAACGAGGTTGAGGGAGATTCATTGGTATATTTTGCATTATTAGTTTGAATAGAAGGTACTTTATTTTATAGTGAATGAAAATTATCTACATAAGAATAGGTGTGTGTCTTTTAACATGTGATCTAATTTTTGGTTCAACAAGAGAAATATGTGAAGTAAGAGAAGAAGTATAAGTTGTAGATTCTATGTCATCTTCATCATCATCACAATAATCATAATTATCCTATTGTTCTTTGAAATCAGAAATTAATTCATTTGAAGAGATAAGAGTAGAATAAGTATCATTCGCATGCTCATTAAGAGAATGATAAGGAGAAGATTTTAACTTTTCACTACTATGAAATGTATCATCTTGTGTAAGTGTAATGAAAGGTATTTGTTCACTAATCATTTTTTAAATGCAATCATGATTGTCGTTTTCTATTTGAGGATCAAGGGAAAAATAAGTAACAACCATGTTTTCTTTTTTGACATTATGACATAAAGGAGGAGGGTTATAAGTATGTGAATTATCTATTTGTGGCAAAGAATCATTACATTGAGATTGAAATGTGAATTAAGGCGATAACGGAATTTCATCTACCTTAGTTTGTATATTTCTAAAAGGTGTATCATTCTTTGTATTTGCATTTAGAAATGTAATTGAGTAGGGTAAAGAATATGAATTATTTTGATCTACATTATTTAAAGCATGTAAAAGTTATTTTCATGTAGTGCACTTATATTGATTTATTTTAGACAATGAATTAGCAAAATTAGTTGAAAAACTAAGATCATATTGTAATAAAACACTACCAACAAGAGGTTCTTATGGAATTATGTTGTTAATTTGAGTTTTAGGAATAAGCAAAGAGTAAGAGGAAAGAGAATATAATTTATCTAATAAATCCTCATGTTTATTTTTATTATCATGTGCACAATAACCCCCATATCCATATTTTTAATAATAGTCATCACCATAATTATAAATGAAATTACTATCATGCTTTACTGTATAATCTTGAAAACTAGTCCACTCATTGTTATAATCATGAGAAAAATTAAAGATTACATCAAGTGGATGAGGGTTAGAAGACTTTGTAGATACCATTTCAAAATCATCAAAGAAGATAATGTAAAGAATGAACAATAAATACACAAAAGATAGAATATAATCTAACATAAGTATGTGTGTAATGTGTGAATTTGTTGAACATATATTTTAATTAAAATAGGGTTATTTTTGGAAACCTAGTTCCTAAAGGTTGTGTGTATAGGGACCTAGTATGTGGATATAGGGTTATAAGGTAGGTTTGTGTTAAAAATATCTAAATTGAATTAAATAAATAGAAACCTAGGATTGAATTAATTAAATTTGTAAATTAGATTTTTATAACCCTAATTTAATGTGCCAAATTTTAGAAGGTAAACCCTAAGGAAAAATTAGGGGTTTTGAAGCTATGTTCAAAGTAAGATGGGTTCACCAAATGTTTTAACCACTTAGGGTTTTACAATGAAAATCATAAGATAAATTAAAGGGTTCAGTCTATTGTAACTTTGGAATAAAATTGGGTTTTATTGATTCTATATAACTTTCTAAAAATAGTAAATTCAAGGAGAAAGTGGACTTATCTAGATATACACATAATTTATCTTACATTTGAATAATGAATATGATTGAGTAGACAAGGAGGAATATTTCATCTATTGATGTTTTTTATAGATCTAGTTTTAGATAGTAGCACCCCACTTAGGACAATAGTGTCATGTGGTGCTAATGTCTAAACCTAGTGCTAGTGTCCTTCCTATAGTGATAGTCTTAAATGTTTAGAGAAGATATGAGAGTTACTTAATGTTATTTAGGTGATTTTATGTCATGTGGGGGCTCTTTTGTGTCACTATTTTAGTTGATTCTTCTTTAAAAACTTAATGAATACCTACACACATGAAACAATGAAATAATCAAATGTAAAAGGAAAGGAAAAATTGGGTTGTGGGATGTTACAATAATGCAATTAGAACCCATGTTGTCATGAACACTACCTAAATTGACCCCAAATGATAGGGGTCTCAGATCACATGTATTTATCCATTAGGGAATGTGCACCATCAACTTGCATGATATTCTAAGATTAATTTCAACTAGGCCTTTATTTTATCAAGCATGCAAATGTCTATGTCTAAATGATGAGTAGTATATAGAGTATTTGAGTTGTAATATTTATTTATTTTTATGTAGTAATTGTGGTAATAGTAAATTGTAGGTGTAAAATGCCTTATGGGGCTCTTTTTATATGAATATCTTTATTTATATTATAATATCTTCTTCGGTGGCTAAAAAGTCATGAAAAAGATATAAAAAATATAATAGAAGGGTGACAAAGGGTTCAATACTTAAACACAGGTGAAAGGGCCCATTAGATACTGAAGGAAAAATTGGATAGTATCACCATGTGGTGATATTATCCTCAAAATGGTGCTAATATCCAAAGGCTCAGAACAGAGCAAAAATTATGGATGACACGCTAGGGGCCCCTAAGACTGAGAAAAGGTGATCTATGACTACTAGAAGTGTCAAAACAATGATAAAAAACATAATAAATATCAAAAGACTCAAGGTGGACATGTAAAACAAGGACTATAACCATCACTAAGACCCCTTTCTATGAAAGAGAAACAAAAGACATAATACTTGTGATTGCTTGACCAAATTAGGGTGTTTACAGAGGCTCTTATTTTATTTGGTTTGAGGATATGGTTGAGGCCAATTATGACTCTATTCTTTCTAATTATTTTACCATTTCATGTGCCTAATCCTTGGTGATTTATGGGTCATACTAGATGGCCTTGGTAATGATCATTGACATATAATTATCCCTAATGTGATTCTATACTTCAGAATCATCTAAAGATTTCAAAAATATAACATCATGTTCATATTCTTGGTGACCATATATAATGTTCACCCCTTTTATATCTTTATGAATTTGAGATAGTTTCTAATATTTCCCCTAGGGTCCCATTCTCTAAGTTGGGCCACCTTCAAATTATAATAGGTTTTGACATTCCACACTTGATTGAGGCATTCCCTCACTAAATGTTGAAGCTAACTAATGCTTACGGGGGGTATTGTGGTAATAATATTTGTGTTTAAGGATGAGATCCCCATATATATTGTTATAAAATTGCCGTGAAGTTTCTTATTCTACCACCTTGTCTAAGACATGGTGTGGTAAAAACAACGGGCATTCTCTTATTCCCTCAATTCAAATATTGGTACAGTTTGGGTTGTACTAATAATATCTCATTTTATATATGCTCCTCATATTATCATATATCTTAGGCATTTGAGTTTCATAAATAACCTACTAGACTTGAGGATAAACATCCTCACAAATTCTCATAATCTCATTTTTGAATCTATAAATAAATAGGAAATAATAGTCTTCACAAATCATATTATCCAAGTACTCAAAAAATGGATCTTATAGTTCCATATGATCTTTATGGACCATGAAAATTACTTGATCCAATAGATAGTACATCATGAAAAAATATCCATCAACCAAGCTTTTTTTATGTCTGAACATTTGTGCCTTCAATATGACACTGATAATTTTCCCTAGGGCAACACTTTTGTCTAAAGTAAAGAGAATATAAAATAATGGGACACATTTCACCTACAAATAACTAATACTAATGAATCCACAAAACATTTATATAAGGGCCATAACTACCTTAATAATAGGCCTAAACATGATTATGATATTGGAGTAAATGCCTCCCTTGGGATTAAACCTCTCTTCTTTCAATAACCATTGTTTGAGTTTCCCTTCCACAATGTTAGGATCCATCCATACATTATCTGAGACCTGATTATAGACAACTTTAGATAATGGAAGCCTAAGTTACTCCTTAAACACCCATCCTAAAATATATTAAACTACATTATTTCATTTCCTAAGATGCAAATAATATCCAATTCAAGTGCCATTAAAGAACAAACCATAAAGCAAATCTATTCAAGGCATTACCTATGGATTTATAGTTGCATTGTGTAGTCCCATGTTATTAATTGGTATTATATCTTTGATGTATTTATTATACTCCTAAGATATATTATCATGTGATAATTAAATTTTTATGGACTCCATTGTATTTAAGATAATTGAATAGCAGGGGAACTTGAAGTCTAGGTCAATTTTATCAAACAAAATATTTGTAGACTCGATGTTCTTAGAAATAGAGTATGTATAAGGAGCCTAGTTGCAATATGGTTGTAGAGAAATAATTTTATCAACATAAGACTATATATCTCATTCACAAATTATTTTAATGTTATTTTAAATTTGATATAAAAAATTAGGGATTTTGTTTTCTTGAGAAGATAGAATTGTAATGTTTAACTTGTGGTTTAATGGTGAAGTGACTTGTCTTTTATTGGATTTCACATATAATTCCTAATATTGAGTTTTGAATTCACACCTCATGTGAGATCAATGAGAATAATGAATTTTGATTATGTTCCCTTTTGGATTTAAATTTTATAATCAGCTTTTGTAGGTTATTTCTTTCCATATATATATCACTTTCAAACATTTGCTTAGATATTAAACACATTTATTTGTAATTTGGTCATGTATATCCTTTATCATGACACTTTTATTCATTGTATTTACCTAGGATACTTATACTTATTATCTTATTTTATATGCTTTGTGGGTTGAAAGTTAATAGGATTGAGCCACGTGGAACAACCTCGGGGCTCTAGGTAGTCATAAAACTTGGGTTTGTGTGGGTTTAAGGCCATTAACTTAGTATTTATCTTATAATTATGTGAGTGAATGGGATTTTTCTTATTGTCTTGATCTCATATCTAAAATTTATTATCATATGTATGCTTTGTTTTGACTTTCTAGGTTCTAGGTTCACAGCATTATGCCATGTGGCATGATTTTAGGTTTATGGGACTTGGAAGACACTGGGATGCAGGGACGTGGGTACATTAACTTAATATTTCTCCCAAAATACTCTAATTGAATGGGATTTCTTCACCTATCTTGATCTTAGGGATTTGAGGACTCAGAATTTTTAGGCTTTGTACTAACCTTTTAGGTTCTAGTTTCACGGGATTACGCCATGTGGCATGATCTTGAAAATAAAACAACTCTAAATACTTAGAATCTTTTATTAAGAAAACCTTTTTATAGATAAAAATTATATTTCCAAATGGATTTATTTCAATTATTTGAACACCTCAAAGTTATGCAAATTCCATTTACCTATAACAATCCAACTAATATGATGATTCCATATGTCAAGGTCTAAGGGCTCTGAGTTCTCAAGTTTTTTGAAATTATAAAAACTCTAAAGGGAAAAGGATGAATATGATCCCACCACCTATCATAATCTTGTATTTTCGAGGAATTTTGAAACATAATAAACTAGGGGGCTCAAATAATTTAGATGATTTGCATGTCCTTGGAAAAGTCTTGCATACACACAAAAGTTATTGAAACGCTAGGACATAATGTACTATATCTATTAATAGATAAAGTCATAAATTTAATTTTGGGAGAATTTATGAAAATCAAAGGTTATATTAAATCAAAAAAAATTCTCAAGATATGATTTTCATAGTTTTGGAATTATGTAACTTTAAAATTTGATGGAAACCTTAGACATATGCATACCAAAAATAATGTTATGGACTTCTAAAGTTCATGTGACATTGAATAGGTATATTCAAACAATAGTGTGTCCCTATTTTAATGTGTGTGTGTGTGTGTGTGTGTGTGTGTGTGTGTGTGTGTGTGTGTGTGTGTGTGTGTGTGTGTGTGTGTGTGTGTGTGTGTGTGTGTGTGTATTAGGACATAAAAAATGCATTAAAAAAATATGCCATGTGCCTCATATGAACCATCAAGGAACTTGTATTTTACATAAGGAATGAATTCAACTCATTTTATCATGTTACATTCATATAATCATCATACCTTTCCAATTATTATTTGTCCATCAACCAAATATATATAAGACCAATAATTTTTTCTTTAGAACCATGTGTTATTTTCATGTTATACCATTCAACAATGGATTTTTTGCATTTTTCAAATTAGCGCCATGTTCAAACTTCAAATTCTCTTTTTCAAGGGATATTTTAATGCATGCTCTAGCACTATCATCTTCCCATTTTCCATGGCCACCCTTAGTGTAAATACAAATATATTATAAACCAATGGTAAAATTTATATTTTTTAAATAGTAAAATATATGTGCACTCTTAAATTTCTATTTTTTATAATTTATCCAAATATAATTTTGATTGAAAATATTATTCCTCTACATAAAATTTCCATAGGACATCAAAAAACCATCCTTGCACATACTCTGTAAAATGTGATTGATCATCACTAACATATAAATTATACTACAAAAATATATTTTCCTCATGATATGTACTATTATGTGCATTCATAAATGTTATATATACAAAAATGGAAACATGTATTTATTTTCATACTATGACTAGATCTACATTGATGGTTGGAATGTGTAATTATTATAAAACTAGATTTGTGTCCTTGCTTAACTTGAAATAATATAACCAATTATAAATGTGTCCTTGCTTAACTAGAATTTTTCATCCAATAATTTAGCTCTATGTGTGTTCTTTGCATACTCATAAATAATTTCCTCCTTGAATTCAACCATAAATTATAAAATAGGTGTTTTTCTCAACAAGCTTACACCTTTTATATCATTTGGAATATTTTAATTGATTTGTCACAAATTTGTATTTCCTAAAATAGACTAATTATTATATGATTCCACATGTAATCTCCTCATGGATATAAATTTTCAATTTTTTCAATCCACCATAAATGTTACAAGTTACATCAAAGCATTCATTGTTATTAAAAATTGTCCATATATTCCTTCACCAAAAAATGATTGGAGTATATTCCCTTACTGATTTTTTTTTAAATTTCCATTCCACACTCCTAATAAACATTTTAAGTGTGCAAAGTAAAATGTACATGATGAAAAACATCATAATGCATTAAAAATTTATAATGGTTCCTACAACAAAGAATTGTGTGCATGTGATTTATTTTGACATATAAGGGTTTGGTTATCTTAAAATATATTTGTCTATTAGAAATTCATGGATATTTCTCTAAAAAAATAAAGTAAATCTATGCTTGGGTCATATAAAAAAAGTTTATATGTGCTTCATGGTTATGAGAACCAACTATCACATTCAATACATCTCTTATATTTTTTTAAACCCTTGTGTTGGCTTTCCAAAAAAATTAAACCAAATATTTAAGAGCATCAAATATAGCCTTTTCTTTTCATGGGATTTGTCTATAAAATGACCGTAAGTCATTATTTTTGTATTCATCAAGTTGTTTAACCCTAAATTTTGATAACGATATTACTTGGGTAGATAGGGTTAAGAATATATAAATGATAATGCATAAGGATGATAACTAGATCTATGTTAGGCTAATTAAATTTTAAACTTATATATAACATATGTTGAATTCATTAAATTTAGATAGGCTAAAAATAGTAAATATAGCTATGCTAGATATGGAAATTACAAAGAAATAGTGTACTTAGCTAGTTCTGATGCTAATACAGTTCTAGATCTAGAATAGGTAGAAAGTTGACTAGAAGAGGATTTTTTAAGAGTCATAAAAGTATATATTTAGTACTTCTAGCATTGTAAACACTAGCATCAACCTTGGATGATTACATCAATACTACTATCTAAGCTAGACATAATTATCATGTACAAAATAAACTATAGAAAAGGATGTGACCACCTGTATGCTTATAATTTTATATTAAAATTCACTCTAGTGTATTCAGATCTAGGTCATGGATTATCACTCCTTATGAAATTTCAAAACCCTAGTTATTCATCTTCATGGTGACCTTTAGATAGATGGGTTAGTAAACACATGGTGTTGAGACAACCCTAAGTACCCTTTTATAAATGAGCACTACCTACATAGCCAATACTTTGAAGAGGGACTTGGATTGATGTATTTATCACCTATGTGTTGTCTTATGTGTGAATCATGCAATATATGGAAATCAAGTACAATAATGACCTAGTTTATAACTTATAAAATTAATATATTAGGTTGATCCTCTAGTAATTAATACCTTTGTATGTGTTGTCCTTATAAATATGAGAAATCAAGGAAGCTTTTCTCACTTGAGTGCTTGATCGAATGCTTTTTATAATTTACCTAGTGCAAAGGTTAGAAGTTTCTAGGTGATAAATGAATGAGGAGTGATTTTGAATATAAACCACTCCTATAGATAAATATCTCACATTTAATCAACTATTCCAACCATTATAATACATTTAATTTGAATTTTATATGACTTTAGGGCATCAGGAATCTACATCAAGTTAGGACACTAGAATTGATTTAAGGGTCTAGAGATAATGCTTGTGTCCTAGTAGTTAGAAAATAGATATATGTTTAGAACTTATATGGACATAAGATAAGTATATTTCAAGCATTCTAGATAAGATAGGAGGTCAAGGTCATTGACATAAGATTGATCAAACTAAGAGATAGGCCAAGGGACACAAGATAGAACAAATACAAGACTTCTAAAAGTGGGAAAGGTCTAAAACTGATAGGAATAACCAAGGTCTGAGTTTTCAAAGTGTACAATACCGAGGTGATATATAATCCTTAAATATCATTTAGATTTACCCCATTTAATCTAGTAATGAAATTATTGGTTAAAAGTAGAATAATTGCATACCTGGGTGTGTATAACACATCTTGACTTTGCATGAGTCCAACACGAGTGCTTTACTTGTGATTGACCCAAAAACAAGACCATGTTACAATATATAATCAGTGAATATAATTTTAAATTGAAAATAACTTAAAATGATTGGAATTAAAAGAGTAAGGTTTAGTAGTACACCTATGTATCGATGCAACTGCCGTACCTATGGGAAACTTAATTTGAAAGATATATCATTAAAAAATACTAAAACTGAGATTAATATAAATATATAAACATGGAAAATGAATATATCTAAGGAGATATATATAGAGAGAGAGAGAGATTGGAAGGCACACACCCCTAGACTTGGATAAAAGGTGAGTTACCACTGGGCAATTAAGATTATCTCAACCATGAAACCTAATCATAATTATAACATTATGAGTATAAGTGAACTAATTTAACTCACACTTCAAAACTAGGGAGGATGGGTTATACAATCAAGTCCAACCTAAAAACTTGGTAAGATTGATAGATTTAATCACCTTACCATACCAATAATTGAACCAAATTCTATAGTACATTGGATGAATATAGTTCATAAAAAAATAACCTAGTGGGTGATGACAATTCATTGAGTGTTTTGAAATCTAAAACTAATTTGAATTTTATAATATTAGGCACACATTACATAGCATATGCACCTTAGATATGTCTCATGTTGAAATTGTGTATAAAAATTGTAGAAATGTATAAAATTCCTTCTTAATTGTGAATCTAAATTATATAACTATGTCCTTTGGCCAATTAAAAACTATGTAAGTGTGGAAAACATGCTTCCAAATCAGGTCCCTACTATATATGGAGAAATATAAAAAATTAAATAATTTACAATGTGTAGTACATGATTTCAAAACATGACCTCATTAAATATGGGTATGCTAAATAATGAATAAGTGTGGAGAACATGTTTCCCAAACATTCCGACACTTAATCTTAAAAATGTGAATGTGTGGAAGCTATGCCTCTATGGCATGCCCTCATTAAATTTTAAAACTATGCCAAATATTGAATAGGTGTGGGTAACAAGCTTCTAAAACATGTCCCTACTAAATTTTAAAACTATGACAAGTGTGCATAAGTGTGGAGAACACGCTTCCAAAGCACACCAATACTATAATTTGGGTATGATGAATTTTTAATAAGTGTGGATAATATGTTTCCAAAACATTAACCTATTGTATATTTTAAACTATGAATGTGTGGAAGTCATGCCTATATGACATGCCCCACTAATATGCCCCTATTTGAGGTGAGTGAAGAATAGAAACCAATAATTACCTCACCTCAAAAGTATAATACAATTGTATAATCTATTAATGGAATGATGTAACATATAGAAGAAAATTTCTAGGTAAATGTATCATTAAAGTGCATAGAACAATGTGATCTCATAAAATTCCAAGATGCATGATAAGCATCATGGAAATGTCTAGATAGAAATAGGACAAGATAAATAAGTAAATAAATGCACACAAGGTCACTCAAAATCAAGTCAACATACAATGGTCTTAAGAGACCACAAACAAGGGGCATGTTTAAATGTTTCACAATCATAAAGAAATAATGTAGTCAAATGTACACAAAACCAAGAATGACATAGTCAAATGTCTATAAAACAAGCAATGGCATACTCAAATTTAAAATAAAGCACAAACAAAGGATCATATCAAAAGTCTAGAATAATAAAGATAATAACAAGGTAAGACAACGAAGTAGACAAAACAAATCATAAGAAACCAACATAAACATATAATAATGCCCATGGATTAAATATGTTAGAAAAAAATGTCAAGTGCATAACATATCAAGTTCCCTTTATAAGATATAATCATGGATAAAGGCGTGTGTTAGTATATAATATATAAAACATGATAATGAAATATGATTATCAAACCATATAACCTATGAGTATCAATATCAAATAAACATATTTCCTCAATGTCCTAATGGAATGAGTAAATGGAAGGACCAATAATTGATATAGGAATAAATTATGTATGTGTGTATACCCATATCACCCTCACATCGAAGTGTGAAGAACATGTGTATGTAAAAGTAACTAATATGACATCCATCAACATGGAACTAGAACATAGATGTCAAGGAGCCAATATAACACATTTATGCTAAAAATATTTTTAGATTTTTGAAGTTTTTAATTTTTATGTATTTTTTGGAATATTATGAAGAGGAATGATCATCCTATGATCTCATCCAAATTATGGTCATAGGTATCTCCCCATTCAAAACCTAATGTAATGAATTTGCAGTACTTCCAAAGAGCATGTATAGGTGCAATATTTATCACTCTATTATCTATGATGCTTTGTATGTGTATATTATGAATATGGGGTTTTTAAGTATAAATAGAAGTAATATGGGTTTGTGGAACCCATCTTTGTGTTCTCTATGTTTTTTTTTGGAATAGTAATATTACAAACATGTTTAGATGATTTAAATGTTTGAATATGGTGCGTAATAAAAGATGCATGTTTTGTGTAACCCATTATGTGTGTCTGATGTAATGGACTATCAATTATAGGTGGCCTAACAAAGGGGATTACCTATTTATTATGCTTTTATGGTGGATTGTCATTATTAGTATTGATAATTAACTATTTGGGTATATATTTTTATTTTTCAAGATGACGCTCATATAGAATTTTGGAAATTATAATTACCCAATTGGCATGAATGTATTTAACACACCTATGCACTATATAAGGTACCAATCTAAGTATATATATTTAAGGTCTTCCCCATAACATATCAAAAATTCATGTGGAATGTATAATTTAAAATTTAGAAACCATATGTGCGAGATTGATCTATAAGGGTTGGTCAATCTCATGAAGAACCTTCTGGGAGGTCCCATTAAATTATCTAATTAATCTAGTAGAACTATGAAAATCATGATGATTATAACCCAAATGTACAAGTAATTTCATTGTGTAAATATTTTCACTTGCTTAATTATCAATCATAACATTTTGTGTAGGTTGGTGATTAAGGAATGATTGAATGAATAAATAATTAGGATCCAAGTCATCATCCTTAACCTCGTTATCATTAAAATTAATATAAGGTATATAAATCACATGAGGTATATGTCAAGTATAAGTACCAATAATACCATCTAATGATTTCCCATAATGTCAAGGAGGGGGATGCCAATTATATGACATTTGAACTTTTGCTTCCTTCTTATAATGGTCTTACAAAGGATTATTAAATATTTTATACTTTTGGTGATCACTAGGTTATGAACCTTATTCCATGGGAGAATCATCAAATGTAATATTCTAGTCATCAATGAGATCTTGGATCTTATGTTTTCAAGATAAAGCATATGTTTATATAATTCCCTAGTCCCTAATGATAATCATAATGAGCATTTATATCATATCATTTCAATAGAATTATATTCATATCAATATCTATAGGATGAGGGAGAGATATAATATGACATTCTAGTAACTATGGGAACAATGAGATAGGAGACTCAAGTAAGTGTGTAAATTATCTCATTGGTCCATTAGATAGGACAAGTTGATTAAGCTATTTTCAAATTGTGCTAACCATGGTGGTTGCTTCCTTTTTAGGCTTAGGAGGTTTACCTTATAACTTGGGTTGATTTTAAACTTGGTACTGGATGTAGGTGTGTCTAGTGTATTTTTTATATACTTGAGCTTATTTAATGAAAAAAACTTCATTTCATGGTCTCATACAATATGACATAAGTCATCAAAAAAAATTAAGTTCTTGAAAATAATGGACTCATGTAAAAGAGTAAGAAAATTTTATTTGGATATGTCTTGAAACTCTTTATATACCATAGTATTAGTCATTCTTCCCAACATTATCTTGTACCTCAAGACATATTCATTGATAGGTTAATTTGTTCCTTATTTAGTTTTGGTAATTTGAGCATAGAAAACCTTTTCAGAAATATTAATGGATAAGTTTGCCAAAAACTAATCTACAATAGGTTTGAATGTTTTCATGGATTGGAGAGGTAAATAATATAACCACCTCATGGCATATACCTTGAGGCTTCTTGGGAATAATTGGTCAAAATTTTATCATTGGAGGCATAGTAAAGGAATTCCACATAAAAGGATCAAATATGTTATTTAGGATCACCCTTGATATCATAAAATGTAAACTTAGGTACAATAAAAATCAGTTGAAAAAGGATGCAAAGATATCTTGAGTGCAAGCATATTGTGAAACACATCTTGGGAATTAATATCATGTGTATACTTTAAATCATTTTATTAAATTTTTTTAAGCTTGTCCTCCAAGGTATTTATAACTTGAAGGAGTGTTTAAACTATGGATACATTGGGATTTAGATTAAGAATATGAGTAATCACCAAAGGGGATGTAATCATGGTTTGAATAATCATAAAACTTAGTATTTTAGTTGAAACATTTTTTATCCCCATGGTAGATCTAGTGAATACACTAACAAAATAATTAAATTTATTGCATTTTTTCATGGTATATTTGCTCATGTTCATTGGTTTCATTTGATTCATGGTTTTCATTATCAAAATATTTTCTATGATAACCTCATCAATATGATTTGCATTCTCAAAATTGGAATCATCATGATCCATAGGATTAGGTCCCTCATTGGTTGCAAACATTTTTGGTGGTGGGATGGGAATTTAAATGTTTTCAATAGGCACACCTCCCAATCTATGGCTATTCCTAGGTTGCATGAAAAATAATATTAGGAAATGAAAAAGTACAACAATTTGAAATAGTAATTGACTGAAAACCTTATGAATCAAAAATGTTTGCATTCATACAAATAATATTCACCAAATGATTAACCCTAAATTTGCATAAGGATCTTACTTATGTAGATAGGTATAATAATATATAAATTACAATGCACAAGGATTATAATCATTTCTACAATAGGCTAATTAAATGTTAAACTCAAATATAATATATTAAGATTTTATTAAATTGAGATATGCTAAAACTAGTAAGTATAATTATGCTAGATATGAAATGATAAAAAAACAATGTACTTAGTTGATTTTGATGCTAATATAATTCTTGATCTGGAACATATAGAAAGTTGATAGGAAGAGTATTTTTGAAGTCACTAAATTTTGGATTGAGTCCTTCTATCATTGTAGACATTATAATCAGCCTTGGATGGTTTCATCGATACTACTATTTGAACCAAACATGTGTATTATACATAATACTTACTTTAAAATGATGAAACCACATATATGATTACGAGTTTTTCTTGGCCTTCACTCTAGTGCATTCAAGTATGGGACATGGACTATCATTCCTTGTGAAATTATAAAACCATAGTTCTTCATCTTCATAGTAACCTTGTAAAAATTAGGATAGTTGTCACACCAATTTGAATTGAATATAAAGACCCCTCTATAAATTAGTGTTTCCTACATAACCAATAATCTAAAGAGGGCCTCAAACTAATGTCATTCTTGCCATTGTTATGGCTTGTGTGTGAATCATGTAATATGTGGAAAATAAGTAAAACAATGACATAGATTGTAACTTGGAAAATTGGGATCATAGTATGATCCTTAAGTACTTGAAACTTATGTATTTGTTTTCAATATGATTAATATAAAATAGGAAATCTTTTCTCTTGCTTGAGAGCTTAATCGAATGCCTTTTATAAATTTCCTAGTGAGTAAGAAGTTTCTAGGTGAGGAATGAATGAGTGATTGTGAATATATACCACTCCTATCGGGATATATATTTCATTAAATAACCTAGGATGACCACTAGGATACATTTAATTTTCAAATCAGATGACTTTAGGTCACTAGACACCTATGTCAAGTTAAGACACTAGCATCAATACAAGGGTTTGGGATGATAGTTGTGTCCTAATAGTTAGAAAAATATTATAGACTAAAAACATGTAGGGACATAATATAAACATATTTTAATCATTATGAATAATATAGGATGTCTAGGTCATCAACATAAGACTAGTCATACTAAGAGATAGGATAAGAGGCACAAGATAGAGCAGATGCAAAACTTTTAAAAGAAGGAAAGGTCCAAAAATAAGAGGAACAACCAAGGTCTGAGTTTGAAAAGTGTACAAGACTGAAGTTATATATAATCCATAAATATCATCTACACAAGTGTTTTACATCTCCAAATTACTTTAATTTTTTAATTTCAATGTTCAGTGTTCTTATTTTTCTAATAGAGTGTTTTTTTGTGTTTAAACACTTAGTGTACAAGTTGTCATTATGTGTCATGTAGTGTTACTATATTTGGTGATTTTTTTCACACTTATATTATGATATGATTATGTTTATTTTCAACATTTTACATTCTGTGACCATCAATATTAGATATTCTTAGTCTTAGGGTGTTCATTGTAGATTTCATCTTAATTAATTTTATCAATGAAATAAAAAATTGGCATATTGGAGTATCATTTAGATTTTCAAACTAATTATCTCAAAGTTTTTTAGATTTTATTATTCACTATAGGTTAAACATTCTATTATGCATTGGTTTCAAAATGTTCTCATTAATAATAATTATGTACTTGGGTCTTTTATGCAAAAGCCTTAGAGGTAATGGTAATGGTATAACTTCTTAATTTGGTATTTCCATATTATTTTCTTCATTGCCATTTTATTTATTTTGTGTTATCATATAGTTTAATTCATTTTTATTTCCACTATTCATCATTTCCATGGAATTTTATTCATTATTACTTTCACCATTTTGTGTTTCGATATGATTTTATTCATTATTAAGGTGTAAATCATCATACATATTATCATCATCACCAAAATTTTTTTTTTTTTTTTTTGAAAGTGGATTTTTAAGATAATTTATAATTTTAGGTAAAAATTTATAATCATTATTTAATTATATTTATTAATTTCACAATTATCATGATATTTGGTTCACTGGGGATAATATATGTACCTTGTATCACATGAACTATTTTCATTTATTCCCTTTGGTTTTCTATCAACACTTCTAATTTTTGTAGCATTTTTTATTTTATTATTTTAGTGGATTTATAATTAAATACAGAATTTATGATTAGATAAATCTTAAAGATTTTAAGGGAAGGAGCAAACATGAAATTATTAAAAATATCTTGTAGCAACATGTAGAGTGTAGAATGACACAATACAAAACTATGGGGATATAAATACCGATATGACAAAATATTAATTTTGGAAACTACATTATAATGTTTGTGAAAGGAATGTTTAACACTATAATATTTATTCTTTACTTAATAAATTTTTTATTCATACCCTATATCATCTATAGATTATACTCATAATTAAGTTTAAAAAGGGCCAAATGTTTCCCAAATATCATCATTTATTACATCCTTTGATTACTTAATTCAATTTTTGAAAACATTAGGGATGATTTAGTTAAAAATTATATCATATACAATCAATTAAGCCATAAATTGGGTTCATGGTGCTAAAATTTTTCCAAATCACATCATTGATTACATAAATTGACAAATTAGCTCAATTTGTGATACAATTAATGTTAATTTATCCCCAAAAAATCCTTAAATCAGACTTATGTTCAAAGGGCTAAAATTGTCCTCAATTACATCTGTGATTGATGCAATCAATTATTCAGTTCATGTAGTGATGAAATTAGTGTCGATTGAGCCCCAAATCACATCCTATATAGTTAGAATTAGGTATTAAAGGGGATAAATATGACCCATATCACATTACTCATTGCACCAATTGACTAATTAGATCAATCTATGAAAAACTTGGGGATAATTAAATCCCTCAATAAAATCCTACAGTCATAATTTAATTAAAGTGGCTCAAATTAGACTTAATTACCTTCATGATTAAACTAATCCACTATTTGGTTCATTATTTCATGACATTAGAATCCATTGAGACCCAAATCACATCTTATATAATCAAAATTGGTTTCATAGGATTTAATATATATACTTTTGACTATATGCTTTAATGTAACCCTAAATTAAATGCTAAACCTTTAAACCTCAAGTCTTTTACACATAAAAAAATCCATTAGAGAAAGTTAAACAACACATATGTTATAGTATATCCTGTATAATATGTGCTTTATAATACTACTTTATATACTATATACTTTAATCTGAATGTGTTAAAGTACTACTTATTACAAAGATAATTTAATCTTCTAATACTTCGTTATGTGTGTTAATATGTGCTTTATAATATTACTTTATATACTATTACTTTAATCTGAATGTGTTAAAGTACTACTTATTACAAAGTAAAATTTAAGCTTCTAATACTTTGTTATGTGTGTTAATATGTGCTTTATAGTATTACTTTATATACTATATACTTTAATTTGAATGTGTTAAAGTACTACTTATTACAAATTATTATTTAAGCTTCTAATACTTTGTTTTGTGTGTGTGTGTGTGTTTGCGTGCGTGTGTGTGTGTGTGTGTGTGTGTGTGTGTGTGTGTGTGTGTGTGTGTGTGTGTGTGTGTGTGTGTGTGTGTGTGTGTGTGTGTGTGTGTGTGTGTGTGCGCGCGCGTGTGCGTGTGCGTGTGCGTGTGCACGTGTGCGTGCGTGTGCATGAGAGAGAGAGAGAGAGAGAGAGAGAGAGAGAGAGAGAGAGAGAGAGAGAGAGAGAGAGAGTATTAAAATTTTATTATTACTAAAATGTGATTAAAAAAAGAAAGATAATATCATATTTTTCACATTATAATTAAATTATGTAATTTTTATAAATCTAAATTTGAGTTTGATTTTATAGAGATAAAAAGCCTCAAACACTATCTAATAAGTTATAGATTGTATAAGTTTTATAAGTCTAAAATTTATTTTTTATTCTTAGAGATGAAAAATCTTAAATACTATGTAAGAAAATACATGAAGTATAGTAAAAAAAGCCTTTTTACAAATAATAATATAAATATATGGCCCTACTTAATCCATTTAGTTAAGTTATGTGTGTGTGCACATGTGCGTACAGGCATGCACACATGTGTGTGTGTTTGTGTTTTATAGGATTTATTAGTAGGGCCATTTTATATCTAAATGTCCCTTAATTGCCACTTTTATAAAAAAAAGTATTCATGTGTGTGTGTGTTAAATGACACTTACTCCATGCTTACATCCATAGTGGAATATAGTTACACTTCAAGGACAATAACTAGTTACCTATATGGACTAGGAAAAAATTGTATCTCCATCTATTTTAAATAACATTAAGTTAATAAAAATAAAATTCCTTGCACAATTTTTATTTTTATAATTTTAAACACATGCCTCTAGATTCAAAAATGTCTTGGATACCTAATCCTAAGGCCTAGACTCGCACACACACAACCAAATCTATGTTTTTGATTAAAAATAATGAAATCAAATTTATGCCATTATTTACATAATTAATTTACTCAATACATTTCCTAAAATTATTACTATGATGTCGATCACACTCTCTTCTATCTAAATATATGTATTTTTATTTTTTTGATTAATTTAAGGTTTCCATCTATATTGACATCTCTAATAATGTCTTTATATGTAAATATATTACAAAAATATACATGTTTCTATTTGTTTATGGATATTTTACTTTGTTCATCCAAATGCAAAAATAATTAAATGGTTAAAAATGAAGTTTAATTTTATACATGTTAAAATTTTCATTTTTTTATTTTTCTATTCAAATGGTTGGTAACTCTAAATAAATGGGTATTAATACATATTTTATATTAAATATATAAAACATATAAATAAATAATTCTATTTTATTACTTATAAATCTATTTGGAGAGTGTCATATAGTTTATTATGCCATTGTTTTATAATTTCACCCATCAACCTACAAATAATAATTGTGATATTATGATTGGTCAATCCATCCTAACTGTTATATAAATTATAATCATTGTGTCACTATCTTTTGAGGGACCCCAAATATGACTAAACTATTTTAATTGATGAAATTATAGACAAATTTAGAAGTTGTGGACATCACATGGACGGATTCTACCCATTTATTGAAATATTTTGAATATTTATATGTGATTATTTCCTTAAAATTTATGATTATTCAAAGTTCCAATGAAATATGTTTCCCACTACTAAAATCTTTCATGAATCACTACAGTTCATATTAAAAAAATTGCAAGTTGTAATTTTCATACAAAATGTTGACATGTTTCACACCTCAAAACCCACTCTTATTTATATTTAAACAATCTCAACCAATATTAATTATCTTTCATAAACTTTTATCTACTAACAAGATCATATAATGGACTTCCACAAGCTTAGTCATGGAAATCTTCTAGTAACCTCTTTTTATGTTCCTTATCGACACATCTCAAGAGAGTTCCATCAATGGATTTCTTGAATAAGGTGTTATTCCAAATTATGTACCTTGTTTATATAAACTTTATTTCCTTTTTATATTTTTAATTAAGGTGATATGGGAATTATTCACATTCCAAACGGTAAGTAATGTCTAAATACGATTCATCAATTAAATTAATGATCACTATAACTTTGAAACTATTTTGTTTCAATTTTTATGAGATTACTTTTGTCAATTTCTCTCTAAGTATTAACTTATTCTGATATCAATTGGAAAATGAATTTATTATTAAAATATTGGTAGATTTTATATCCAAATTTCATTCCTACACTTTACTGATCTACTGTCCTTTATTGTAACCAAGTTATTTTATGTCAAAATAGATTTAACATATGGATATGGAAGAATCATAGCTATGTAAGTATTGATCCACTATCATTGTAACCAAGTTAATTCAATGTCAAAATAGATTTAACATATGGATATGGAAGAATCATAACTATGTAAGAATTTGAGATATAAAATGTGAAATGTTTCATGCAATTGAACACAGCATATGCATTGTTATCCATAATATATTATTTAATTCAATGATAATTTAATCCAAAACTCATGAAAATGATTGGATATTCAATTCCTTTCTCATGTTTTTTCACTAAGATGACTAGCAATGTTTATTTTGAAGAATAATATTATATACTTAAACATTTCTCAAAATTTTGGCATGCCAGTATTGGGGAAATAATAATAGAATTATTTATTTCCATAAATTCCCCATTTCACTCATAAATATATTTAAAAACATTATTTCCTCTCATCAATTTTTTGATATACCTAGTTAGCTTAGCAAAATTAGGGATAAACCTTATTGGAAATTTTACATTGATAAAAATATTGGAAGCAAAATCATTGATATGGGGGTGAATAAGTGATGCAATAAAATCAAATTAAATTATAATTCTTCAAAATATTAATCATTCATTACAATGAACAAAGAAAACAATGCAAGATCAAAGCACATAACACATGAATTATGTGGGAAACCTCATAGGGGAGAAAATCTAGTTAAAACAAGATTTGGAATAGTATCCTATAAAGGTATTGGTTCAATTTAGATCATAAAAAACTGTTCAAGGAGCACCCACTTGACCTTTAGCTAGCACCAACTAGCAAGGAGGCTTAAATCCCATAGATGATTAAACACAAACTCAATCACTTGTAAACTGATATCCACATATGATATGATGTATTAAACACTTGATGATGGTCTTATCTCTTTATAAAAACTTAAAAACTTCCTTTATACCTCATACAAGTAATGGTAGTTCATACAAACATAAATTTTCCTCTTACATAGGCATACAACAACTCTTTCTCTTCTTTACCCCTCATGTACATGCTCATGACCTTGAACTACCATAATTTATACAACACTTTTAAATCACTCACTCACCTTATACAACCTCTTTTAGTCCTAAAGCCTTTAATAGGTCCCATGGAGACCTGATTCACCTTCATGTAACACTTTATGCCAATATGTTCTATATTTAAATTAAAAATTACCAAAACCACTTCAAAAAAAATTAAATGAAATCTTTATGATCAATTTTCATGTTCAAGGAAAATCAAATTATTCACTCATACTCTAAAACCTCCATTAGGTCTTAAAGACCTATTAGGTTAACTAGCCCAAAAACATTGTCTTCACAAATGAGGCTCAAACAACCTAAATATAAACTATCCATGTATAATACACATAAGTATATAAATATAAATACCTCTCAAACATCATAAAATCCATAACATAGATTCATTCAACCTCCAAAAGATCATAAACACCATTACAAGAAGCTTACTCAGACCTGCAATAATTATAGTCAACAAAAGTCAAATTTGACCTACAATAACTTCACCTTTAATGATAGTCAAGACTCCAAATCAATTTAATGATTATTTATATGGATTATAATTAATATTTTATTTTTATAAAAATACTATTTTATCAATAATTTGTTTTATAAAATCATTTCTTTGCACCCTAGTTTATTCAGAAAAAACACATTCAACAACAGTCAACTCTCACATGAAATAAATACAAGTATATAACATATCAAACCTCCTAATAAATTTTTATATATATCCATTGAAGTCATATAATACTTTTAATCTTATACCACCATAAAATTCATTAATTATCAAATGTAATAAATAAAATACTATTGACTAGTTTTCCTTTGTTCTCTTGATATTGTAAATTTGTCGAAGTATGAAAAACAGTGAAAACAGCCTAGGAGACCAAATTTTCACCACCAAATGTGAAAAAAATCTCACCTTTTTAATTTATGTAAAACAAAATTCATAATTATCTCTCCCAAATTGAACAACTCCTTCATTCTGAACTTTCTCCGCCTTGGACATTAATGACAAAGGGTATCTTCCTCAACATGGCAACTTAATTGTTGGACCTATCAAACTATTCATACAGATCATAAATATCCCCCTACATCATTATAATCTCATATAAAATATTATTCAACCATTTCAACCATAAAATCTCCCTAGAATTGAGACATGTCACATATACTCCCCCTCACACTATGGATAACTTGTATATTATCAATTGAAGAGAAAATACCTCTATCTGAACTTCTCCTTGATTCTTGGCTTATAGAAAACATGACCAAACTTCACATACTCCTCAATAAACTTGAGTTATCTCTCCCTAAATCCATATTCCATTTGAATAAAACCAAAATATTTTAAACATACACAAGAAAACTATTTTACAAGAACATACCTTGAATGGAGCCATCTTGATCCACACATAGGTTACCACAACTATCCAAAATCCTTTCATGAGACAACCAAATTAAATATTGATATTATTGGGCCCAAAATAATTATTTAAATTTTCTAAAAAACTTATCATATGAATCAAACAATCACATAATTTGAACAATAAGAACATGCTCAACAAACCTTCTCATATGAAAAACAACTAAATTTACCTAAATCCATGCTTATAAGAGCTCTTCAAGCTACCAGTATCAAAACTTTGCCTCATTAATCCATATATGGATGAAATATAATTTAATTCTTATAGTATTTATAATACAAGATGAACTTACCTTCCCAATCTTGGCCCTTTAAGAACCTCTCTCTTGCATAAGAAAAAATACTCCTCTCCTAGGTCACTTCAAAGAGATATATTACAAACAAAGATACATAGCTTGAAAATATCATACATTTTCATCAAATGAATAATTTTTATCATACCATAAACTCATTTAATACTTTAATATCATCATTATACACATGTTCATAAATTTTGGTGACCGAACTCATTGTACAACCCAATATACACCATGTAAAGGGTTTCTAGTGTTAAAATCCTTATGCCAACCAAGGATACTCAAAGTGAGATATTATTCCAAAAATGACTTTAGACCTTAAAATAAATTTTAAAAGATATTAATAGGTGATATACATCTTTGACAATATTTAAATCAATTTAAATAATCCATACTTAGCTATATGCATATCAAGATAAAGAACATACCTTGACTCATTGATTAGTTTCTCACTTATCAACCTTGTAACATCATTCTGTGATGCTTAAAAATATTGAGTAATGCCTATATGAAGTATAATATAGACACCTCACCTTAAAATTCACTTATAACACTTGAAACTTAGGATATTCCTAAGTATCCATACTCTCGCTAGTTTGCTTGTCTTTCCTAAGCCTCCTCATAGGTTGGCTCATCCATCTTCTCTTTGATTCTTTTGTCAACATGCCCTAATAAATACTATTATTTCATTACCCTCATATATACCATATAAAACAAAACATATTTAATATTATTATCATCAGCCAATTCATTATTGGTCTTAATATGATCTCTCTTAATAGCCTTAGGTCTCTATATCCATGTATGACCTCTTTCTTGTACACTAAGAGGTCCATAAACCCTGTTTTGCCTTGAGAACTCATTCAAATTATTATTATAATATTTTGAAATATGACAAGATATATGACATTTTAAAAAAACAATATTATTCATACCTTTTTCTTGATGATGGTTATTATCTCCTTTTGACAAGTTGATTCTTCTATTGCAATCTCTTGCAATGTGATCAAACTAATTTCAAGCGTAACATTGTTTATGATATGAATTGATAAACCTCATGGAATTGGGCTTCCTTGATTATATTCTCACCTTTTTTCCATGATATCATCCTTATTTACTTGATTCAATTCCTCTTTCTCAACCTTGTTTATTTTGACCACTAGATTCTCATGCTTAACCTTGCTCATTTTGACCACTAGATTCTCATGATCGAACTTCAAGGAGCCTAGCTCAGTTTTTAATTGATCACACTCAGCCTCATTTGATCTAAAAATTTAATTTTCATCCTCTAAATTATTTTTAATATCATTAATATTCATCTTATCTTATTTTATGGTTTCCATCATTATCTCAAATATGGTTTGAAGATGACTCACCTTTCCTTCACATTCCATAGAGGACTTGACCTACTTTCTAAGTTTTTTTATGATATTTTCATATTAAAATTATTTGGAGTTAGAGTTAATACACCTTATCTCAAAAGAAACAATCTAATATTTAAGAACTTTTACCATCAATATCAATTCCTAATTATCTTTCCTTAGTTGCTTATCCATTTTTTTATTCAAGGACCACCTTCTAGTTGTCAAGCCTTCCTAAAGGACCTACTCTAATACAATTTTTTGGAATAAAACTCACCAAAAGGGGGTGGGTTGAATCAGATATGTAATCAAATAAAATTCAATTCCAATTCTTCAAACTCTTAACCATTCAATGTAGTGAACAAAGAAAATAATGCAAGATCAAAGCACATAACACATGAATTATGTGGGAAACCCTCATGGGGGAGAAAACACACTTTAAACAAAATTTGGAATAATTTTATATAAATTTATTTCTTAAATTTATATCATCACGAACCCCTAAATTTATTCAAGCACCCACTTGACTTTTAGCTAGCACCAACTAGCAAAGAGGCTACAACCCCCAAATGATCAAACACAAACTTAATCACCTCCAAAATGATATTCACCTTTGATATGATTTATTAAACACCTAATTATTGTCTTATATCTTATAAAACCTTAAAACCTACCTTTATACCTCATAAAAGTGATGTTATTTCATACAAACACAAATCTGCCTCTTATATAGGCATACAACAACTCTTTCTCTTCTTTACCCCTCATATGCATGATCATGACCTTGAGGCCATTCATCCTTAAAAATTTGATCTTATTATATGTAAATATATTATTGAAACATCATAAATATTATTCATACACAACCTATGAATTACTCTTTCAACATATAATCAATGCACTTATTCACTCTAGGTAATCTAGACAAACTATGCCTAATCATGACTTGAATCAATACAGAACTTACTGATTACCTTCAAAAACACTATATAATCTTTATTACATGTTCAAAAAAAAATTCTTATGATTTTCATTACCTCAAACACAAATTCTCATACAATTTTATTCATTCCTTAATTATCAAGACCGTAGCACTAGGTCACAAAAGTAAAATAGGCCTAAAAACATTGAAACAAATCTTCTTACTTATTCACGACCTGAAATAAAAAATGCTATGACCTTGTCACATATTTAGTATGATTTTATTATGTTTTTAATGGCCTCTTAAACTTATAAAAAATAATATATAATTTGTTTCACTCTTCCATTGTCTACTAGCACAAAGAGACCAAAATGGCCTTCTACACATGCATTATTCTTTCTCCAATCAATCTTGGCCAACCACAACACTTTACTCAACCATTAATTCATCTCACAGACTTGGATAAAAATAAATATATGTCTTATGACATGTTACATATGGTTTCCATCAACTCATTAGGTCATCTATGCTTCAAATGACTCAAAACAACATACTAGGCTTAAGCAAGACCTAAAAAATTAGCCCTCCATTAGGCCACACATTACACTTAGATGCCAATATACTTTAACCAAATATGGAGCCATTTTAAACACTTTAACACAATTTCCTAAATTACATATTTATTTTTAACAAATCCTACAACACTTTCAAGACACTCACTCACCTTATGAAACCTCTTTTAACCTTCAAGCCTTCGATAGGTCCCATGGAGACATAATTCACCTTCATGTAACAATTTAAGCCACTGTGTTCCATATTTCAGTTAAAAATGACCAAAAACACTTCAATAAATTTACCTTAATTCTATATGATCCTTATCTATTCTTAAGAAACATCAAACCATTCTCTCATACTCTAAAACCTCCATTAGGTCTTAAAGACCTATTATGTTTAACTAGCCCAAAAACATTATCTTCAAAAATGAGGTTGAAACTACCTAAATATAGAATTTCCATGTACAATACACATGTGTATGGAAATATCAAGACCTCATTAAACTCATACAATCCATAATACACCATCATTAATTCTCTAAAGGTTTATAAACACCACTACAAAAAGCTTACTCAGACTTGCAATAATTAAAGTCAACAAAAGTCAACTTTGAACTGCAATAACTTCACCTTTAATGATAATAAAAACTCTAAATCACTTTTATGATGATCTATATGGAGTATAACTCATTTTTTTTATACCAACAATCTTTGATGAATACTTTGTCTTCTACAATAATTTTTTTCACTTTGGTTTATTCAAAAAATATATAGCCAACAAAAATCAAATCTCACATGAAGTAAACGAAATTGTATGACCATTAAAACCTCCTAATAAATTTTAATGGATATACCTAGAATTTATATACCAACTTTATTTTTACATCACCATCAAATTTATCCATTATCAAAATTTATAAACAAAATACCATTGATTGGTTTTCCTTTGTTCACTTGATATAGTAAATTTGGCTAAGTATGGAAAATATTGAAATATGCCTAGGAAACCAACTTTGCACGACCATAAATGCTAATAGATTCCATATAAATAACTAACATTTTAACCACATGATTTAGGAATAAATCTAAACCATGTGACTAGTTATTTATGAAACCTTCACACATGTGAATTCTGACATCATCAATATGCTTACTTAAGAAGATCTACCAATTTTATTAAGAGATCACTAAGATCACCTAGACCTTCATAAGACATTCCAATGGATTAATTTCACTTCAATAAGTACACCAATCACTACTTACCCCTAATTTTATCCCTCAAACATGGTCAATCACCTCAAAGACTTGCACACATGATATGCACTCTCAAACCACTTGGAACCTATCACTTTTTCATTAATTCATTATGTACTAAGATCACCTTGATGTTAATGAGAATCAATGCATATCAAGAACATTCTTAACAAAAAATTAAATGTATACCAGGCTCACTATTGTCATAATAATCAGTGTAAGGAATATAATATTTTTTTAATACAAATTAAAAGTAAATATGTAAAATAATTAATTAAATAACTTTTAAGAACAATAAAATAATATAAGAGACAAAATAAAAGGCATGTTATATAGTTTTAATGTGGAAAAAACTCAATGAGGTAAAAAAACACAAACATTTTATTCTATTATTTGAGAAACATTGAAAGACCTAGTATTTCCTTCTTCACCTCACTTCCTCAAAATTATTCACATAAAATTCAGAGATCACCACTCCCATAAATCATGATATTTTAATGATCAAAACTGATATTTCATCGAAGTTTAAAACACTTTTATAAGGGTTTTGGATAGTTTCAACCAATAGATCCACCCCTTTAAATTAACCATTTTGATCTATTATTCATGCAACCAATTTTAAAATATTTGGTTATATATAAATAATAAATATAATATTTATTTATTTTATGAAACAATGTAACTCCAAAAATATTATTGTTCTAACACTCCCCCTTAACGTTTAGAATAGATATATGCCATAGTTAACTTTTTATACAAAAGGAATTAACATCCATAAACCATCCATGATGAGTTGAGGCTAGAATGCAACACTTGAAAGATTTAAAAACCTTCATCGTGCCAATATAATATTTTTATACAAAAGGAAATATAATCCATAAATCAAATAGGGTAATTTATTCTAGCATGATATTGGGACTACAATACCACAGTTTCTCATGAATAAGCTTACAAGAACTTGGAGCCTTTTATAACATAATGACCTCCATTAAAAAAAATTATTGATTAATGGATACACTATAAGCTCACATATGCTAAAAGTTTGAGAGGATGGTCATTAGAAGGTGACATTGTCATGAACACTCCCCCTCAATGAAAATTTTGAGAGGATGAACATTATTCTAAAGTTGTAAAACTTTAAAGTACATAGTGGTTTTATGAAGATATCTACCACTTCTCTTGATTGTGTGTAAGATAAAAATATATATCAATATCACCAACTATGACTTTTTCTCAGACAAATTCCACATGATCTTTAATATGATTTGTTATTTAGTGTTGAACTAGATCTCTCACTACAGATATAAAATTTTGATAGTAACAAAAAAGAGTTCTACTATGAAAGACATACATGTGGATTTATTAGATCAACCTTAACTACCACATTTATTCTTTATAAGATTCCTTAGAACTTTTATACTCTACTTCTATAGAAAATATATAAATAGTCAATTGCTTTTGGTTGCTCCAAATAATAACACCTACACCAAACTTAAACACACATTCATAAGTAGATTTGAAATCTTTAACATCATTGGCATGATTATCATAACAATAACCATATAAATTAGCACTATTAATCAAATAATAAAATAAATCAAAATTAATAGTTATTTTCATTTACCTAAGTATTCACTTTGCTATTTTTCAATGATCCAAATATGGATCTTGCATGAATCTAAAATCAACACCTACAACATATGAAATATATGGTCTTGTAATAGTTAGATAAATAAAACATAAAACTAATTATCTGTATAAAGTAGGATTAGCCTTGTCACATGTACGTTTTGGATCAATATTATAACAAACTTCAATTAGTGTAGAAATAAACTAACAATTAATCATATTAATTTTATCAAGAAGGTTATGTGCATAGTGAGATTGAGAAACCAATATGCAGTTGTATCCTAGAATACAACCATGCCTATAAAATGATGGAGAATTCATAGATAAATCATCTCAAGATATTTATTTAGTTTATAGATAAATTTAAGAATCAAATAATTTTGACTATCAGTAATGAGAAGATCATCTACATATGACACAATTAAGATACTTTGACTATTTTCACATTTATAGAAGAGATCATTTTTAGATTAAAAATTAGAGAAAAACTAATTCTTTAAACAACTTCTGATTTTAGAATAAGAAGCTTCAGAGTCTTGTTTTAAACCATACACTTATGTATGTAAATATTCATTGTTAAGTTCTTCAAAACCTTTTGGTTGAGTCATAAATATTTATTATTCTAAGTCATCATTCAAAAAATCATTTTCAACATGCATTTGGTGTATTTTCAAACCAATTTGACCTAAGAGAGCAATAAATAGTCTAACAATACTCATTTGTTCCATACAATTAAAGGTTTCAACATAATCAATACCAATTTTTTGAGTAAATCTTGAGTAACTAACCTAGCTTTAAATTTGTTAGTTTTCCTAATTGAGTTATATTCAATTTTATAAATCCATATATAAACAACAATATATATTTTATATGAAAGAGAGATAAGATCCCAAGTATGATTTTTAATTAAGGATCTATATTCAGATTGCATAATGTATTTCCATCTATCATCTTAAATGTATTTATGAAAATATTGGGGTTCACATTCATAAATATTAATTAAATAATGATAACTATGTTTACCTACTATCATTTTATTAATATTTTCCATATTTAAAGATTGAATTTATCATATTAGATGTTGGGATCTCTGAATCAATTGAATGCACATTTTTATGATCACTAATAGTCATGAGTTAAGAAAGTACACAATACAATAGCTTTAAGAAAATGAAATCATATATAAAATAATATTACATATAAAGATAAGAGACAAAGCCAATATTCCATTGAAAAATAGCTCACCAAGAAAGATGTACAAATAAGAGTGCATGAGTAACTCCTCTAATAAAAGCAGTCAAAGAGTTGATAATAGAAGAGTAACTCCCATACTTGGAATAGTCAATAAAGGGAGTTAATTCCTATTCATTTGGTCAAAATGTAACTCCAAGTACATCTAAACAATATTATCCATGAAAATAATAAAAATATAAGTGAGGGAAAAATCCCATAATAAATATAGGAAAAAATAAAAACCATACTCTAACACCCACCATAAGTGTAACTTAGGTGGTAGTGTAAATAAATGGGTCTCAACAACTATGCCTAATGAGGTACCCATGTAAAAATTGATATTTCATAAAGTAGATAAAGGGATAAAACTCATAGGAGAAACACCCCCTACACACACACACACACACACACACACACACACACACACACACACACACACACACACACACACACACACACACACACACACACACACACACACACACACACACACACACACACACACAGAGAGAGAGAGAGAGAGAGAGAGAGAGAGAGAGAGAGAGAGAGAGAGAGAGAGAGAGAGAGAGAGAGAGGATAAAATCCCCCTAGAATATTATGTTGTAATATCCCAAACCTCAAGAAGATCTTACAAGTGAAGATATTGGTTGTCTATGAAAGGTTTGTTAAAAATGTATGATGTCTATTTTATTGTATGATATCTTAAATAAATGATGTCCCCATTGACGAGATCTATGATGTAGTGCATGTGAATCTCTATGTGTTTGGTTAACTGATGTTGAACTATATTCTTACAAATTTGAATATTACTATGGTTATCATAGTAGATGATGGCAGGTCATTTGAAATAGATACCAAACTTTGTGACAATCACCTAAATATAGATGGCCTTAGTGGTAGGATTAATAACCCACATATGATTTTCCTTAGTAGATGATAAATCAAGACATTATGTTTCTTTTTTGACCAACTGATAAAACATAAACCAATGGAGAAATTTTAACCTAAAGTGAACTTATAATTTTGAATATTTCCAACCTAGTCTGACCCAGTATAGCTAATCAAGTCAACGTTAGTGTTAGATCTATAATAAATCCTTAATATAAGTGTACCCTAAATGTAGTATAAGATCGTCTTAACCTATTTCCAAATTATCTCAAGGGGTTTCTACATGAATATGGAGAATATGCCAGCTACATATGATATGTTCGGCCTAATGTGTCAAGTAGTTAAGGATACCCACAAGGTGTCTATACAAGGTAGCATCGACAAAAGGTGAAGTACAATCTACCTCACATTTAAATATAAATATAAATGGATTAAGATTTGGATTAAAATCAACCATGTGAAACCAAGAAATTAGATTGAGAACATACTTAACTTGTACAAGAGTGATCCTTAAGACTGATTGATAAATATGAATCCCAAGGAATTAATGTAGAAATATCAAGTCTGTCATGGAAAGCCTATCCTAGAGAGCTTTTTTCACCACTAAAATGGATGGATAAGATCTAATAGTGATCAAAATATTGTCAACATAAAGAACCATAATCAGAGCAAATCATCATACCACAAGAGATAGATGTTCATATCTAAATGACATCTAGTGAATCCTTCTAAAAGAATAAAGTAGTTCATCTTGGCGTAAGAATACTCAGGTGATTGTTTTATGCCATAGATGTATTTATGGAGTCTATATACAAAGTAATAATCCTCATGAAATCTTGAAGGTTTCCTCTATGAAAATCTTCTCTTCAAGATCACCATGAAAAAATGCACTCTTCACATCCATCTAATAAACATCCCAATGATTGGATGTGGAAATATCAAGTATGAGTCTAAAGGAGTTCATGTTAGTGAATGGTTAAAAAATATCTATGTAGTTAATGTTACACACATATGATAAACCCTTGGTGACTAACCATGACTTGAACTTGACAATGAACACATCTACTGCATACTTATTTTGATATAACCATATTCATCAAACTAAGTTTATTCCCTTATGAATAAGTATCAAATCCCAAATGTGATTCTTGATTAAGGAGTTATACTCCTCATGTATGGTATAATCACACTCAATAATAATATATTCCTGCTAAAAATGTTTATGGATCTAAGGTAGAGGTATAGAAATCATGTGTACCACTCTAAAACTCTAAACATGTTTGCCTATCATCTAAACGATTGCCAACCCATGTACCTATACTATGTAGTGTCTACCTAGCCCAAATAAGACTAGAAGTGGATGATTAAGGTAGATAAACATCATCCTTATAATTGTGTCTAGATGTAGGTGAATATGATTCCCCATCATTACTCTTAGTATGAGAACTAGAATAAGTGTCTCAACCTTTAGAATGTGCTTATGGTAATTTGAATCATCTGAGTCAAATTCATGTGAGTCTAATGAAGTGGAAGAAGTGTCAAATGTCAAATCTACGAGATTGTAATGAAAGTGAAAAATTATCTTAATGAATTATTCATCTATGGTCAGATGAATAATATTATACCCCTTGATACCATCTAGATAACTTATGAAATTGACAGGGCTACTCTTAGGTTCCATAAACTTGCATTTCTTCTTTGATATGTGATACATAATTGGAGATATGAAAACCCTAAAGTGTTAAAATGTAGGTTTCCTATTGTGTTAATATTCAAAGGGAGTTACACCTTTCAAAGATTTACAAATAACCTTATTTTGAATGTAGTAAACACAATTTATTGCTTTGGCCTAATACTATAGTGAATGTAACTTAAATTGAATCATGCATTTAGTTATATCTTTCAAGGATATATTCTTGCATTCTAAAACTTAACTTTATTAAATACTATATGGAAATATTTACTCTAGATCAATGCCCTCTACTATGTAAAACTAATCAAACCTATTGTTGACATATACTCACACCCATTAATAGTTAAAAGAACCTTAATGAATTTCTCACATTCTTTCTATGAAATAACATTGAAATATCAAAACTTGATAAAAATTTTAAGATTTCTATCTAAGAAAGTGAACCCATGTGTATCTCAATAAATCGTCAATGAATGTAACTATATACTTAGCCCTTGTGAAAGATAGATTTAGAAAAGGCTCAGATACATCAATGTGTACTAACTACAATACATGTGATGCCCTCCAAGCTTTGTATTCTTAAAATTTATCCTTGTATTGTTTCTCAAGGGTGAAACCCTCATAAAGGACCTTAGATAAATTGACTCAAGGTAAGAGTGTGACCATTTAATTTTTACTAAGTTGTTCTGGTTAGTGGTAGTTGAGGTGGCAAAACCTCTAATGCCAAAGTTTTATAAATCCATCTAAATGAGTTAGTAATGTAGTCAAAAGAGAATCAGGTGAAAAATTGAGAAGTCATATAACCTAACTTGGTGATCTACAATATCCACTACCATTATAGACTCATTTTTCAACTCTTTGATTGTGACTAAATCTGGTGAAAACTTTACCCTCATGCCCTTAATGATGTTAGTGATATGGTAAATCTATACTAGATTAGTTTAAAGTGATATAATACTTAGAACATTATTAAGTGCTCCTTCATCCATTTAAATAGAAACCCTCCTTACAACTTATACTGAAGTGTTAATACCCAAAGTGATAAAAGACATGCTACAAGATTCTAAGGAAGAAAACTCAACTTGTGAATAGCCCATGTGGTGGGAAGCACCTGAGTGAATAAGCCATGAATATGTTGGATTTTTAATTGCTATAAGAGGTTTGCCCTTTTATTTCTATTTACCTTTGCCTTTTTCCTTATAAGAATCTTGAGATTATGAATTTTGCATGATAGACTCAAGAATACCTATGTTTTTTTTCTCTATAAGATGAGCTAGGTGATCAAGTTGGTTTTTCATGCACTTATGTTCATGATGCCCATTTTTATTAAAATGGGCACACTTAACCTTATATTTATTAGGTTTATTATTTGAAGAGGGGGTTTCAATGGTTTTTTTAGTAGAGGTTGATTATTTCTTATTATCTTGATCTATATTCTTATTCTTCTCTTTATTTGAAGTCTTTTTTTCCCCATTTTTAGTAGTTAAGGCTTGAGGTTTTGATGACTTCTAGTCAATTCAATAATGAAATCATCTAAAGAGGGAATTATTCATGCAGTACCTAAAGAACTTTTAGTGGCACAAAAAGTAGATACAAAGACTAAGTAATTAGTACCTAGATTAGAGAGTATAGAAAGAATAAGTTGGTCATATTTCTTACCTATTCCACCTTTTGTCAACTATAATCTCAAATACTTGGACTTGGTGAAGAAATTCTAAAAAGTGTCAAAGTTTTTAGGGCTTAGGATGATAAGTTCATTTTCTAGTTCATGACTTCTCATCACATTTAGCTTCCTAAAGATATTTTCCAAAATGGTCCACACTTCATTACATGATTTGGTAGTTTTTATATGAAAGAGGAGATTGGGACACATAAAAAGACATGACAACCCATAGGATTCATCACTACAATCATACCACTTAATTTTTTTGTATATTTGGTTGAGTTTCTAACCCCATTGTTATGTAATGGAAACCTTTAATCCTAATAATAATTTGCATTTTATTTTTATATTCATGATAATTAAATGGCATTATAGGGTTAATTGAAATTGTATACATTTTGTGTAGAAATTAAGTACAATGGTTGTAGTTGTTGTTGTAGAAATGAAAGTACAAGAAGAATAGAAAGTGACTTAGAAATAAATTGCACCCCCATAAACTATGAAATGTTGAACACCCTTGAATGTTGTAGAAAATCTATGCTCAAAAGATGTTGGGCACAACTGATAATGTGTCTAGATTAATAAGTGAAAATATCATAAAGACATGATTTTAAAGATAAAGCAATGACATCATGCTCAGCTAAAAAGGCATCCCAGAAGAATACAAAAAGTGAGAAAGATAAACAAAGAAGTATTTATTTGAATGAGAGGGGGTTTTCCCACTTGTCAAAATAAACCTCACCTTTCAGTCTATCTTGTGAATATGGAGAGGTTTTAAACAAGAACAATTTATTTTTTAATATTTCTCACAATATATTATTTTTATAAGAAAAATAAAAAAGTCTCCACTAGTAAATCTAAACTTAACCAATCCTCTTATGCACTAATTTTGAATTCAAATAAAATTATCCTATTTTACCTTGTTTAAATAAATCCATTTAAAAAAGGTGATTCAATATACTATAACTAAAAAAAAAAAAATAGGGCAAAGTTTAAATGGACTTATCTTATTTTGGAAGAAACTTTCAAGCCTTTTGAAACTTTAGGAGTATTATCTGTTGTTGATTTGTAAACTACACTGATAAACTCAAAGTGAAGTTTTACGTATGAATACTGTAATTTCTCAAACTTAATAAATTCTCAAAAAACTCAAAATAACTTGCAAAATGTTTGGCAAAAAGGTTCTCGGTTGTTGAGTTGGATTGGAATTGACATAAGACTTGTTACTTCCATTTACCAATTAAACCATTTTTTTTAATAACATTGTGTTATAACTATCAAAATTTGAATTACTTGCATGAGTTCATTTACTAATTAAAATCAAATCAGCAAACTGAAATTAAATCATGCATCAAATGACAATTACCAAAACACGAAAATGTGATAACCGAGTTCGGCTCAATAATTGGCGCCTACATCTCTGAGTTCTCCAAAGGAGTGGACCATTTCCATTAAGGGCACTTCAAACACCTGGAAACAATAAACAACTTTCCTTCAAGCCGATATCTCAATGCAAAAATTCACCTTCAACATGACTGAAATCAAGCCCGGCACCTTCAAATTCCTTGAGTCTTCATAAACACCTGCAAAGTTGCTTCAAAAGTCCTATAAATCTCCTCTGTGGGTTGAAATATACTCTTCCAATATGCAAATTGGCTAAACAAAGTATTAATACTGTGTATTATAGCTGGAAGATGGATAAAAATCCATTACATGAGCTTACCAAAGATTTTTACAATGTCTCGGCCTTTTAAAATAAAAAACACAATCCAAAATTGATAACTTCAAATAAAAATTCGCTACTTAAATAACACTTCGATCCCTACAACTCAAGCGGTCAAAGCCTATCCCTTTTGGGCAATAGGTAAGGGGTTCAAACTGTCAACCCTTTCTTTTAGGCACTTTATGATTGAGTTTGAAATCTTCCTCCTCCTTTTTTGGCATGCTTAAGCATGTATTTATCCCACATTTGCTGGAAATAAATGGTTTACATGCTTTAAATAGTTAAGTCACCTCCTTGATATGTGTTGATGTCCTCTTTTGAAGGAATCTTAGGTACTAAGCTAAGCCTATACTTAGGCTGCCATCGGAGAATGCGCCAAACATGCGCCATTGGACTTGGTCTTTCCTTCGAACTCACCACATGTTTGGTCTCACCACCTTGCTCAATGAGCTTATCTCACGCTTGACTCCACATGGCATGTCATCAGACCACACTTTTGTAAACCTTTCGTTTTGCCAAGTTTCAACCTTTTATAGGTCCAAATGTTGAAACAACCTTGAAAGATGTGCCACATGTTGTAAGAGACATTTTTTGACTAATCTTCAAATGGCCATAACAGGAGCTCCCGAACTCGGTTTTACATTCCAAAAAATACGTCAGAAAGCTCTCAACGAGATCTACACTGTGCCGCCACTAAAACTCTAAATTGGAACCATTATTAGAACCAAATTTCAAGCTTTGACCTGGCATGTATATTCTCACATTCCCCCAAACTTATCATATTATGAGATGAAACTTGATCCATAAACTACACTGATAAACTCAAACTAAAGTTTTATATATGAATATTGAAATTTCTCAAACTTAACAAATTCTTGAAAAACTCAAAAGAAATTACAAAATGTTTGGCAAAAAGGATCTCAATTGTTGAGTTGGATTGGAATTGACAAAAGACTTGTTACTTCCATTTACTAGTTAAACTATTTTTTTAATAACGTTGTATTATAACTGTTAAAATTTGAATTACTTACATGAGTTCATTTACTAATAAAAATCAAATCAGACAACTAAAATTAAATCATGCATCAAATGACAATTGCCAAAACATGAAAACGTGATAATGGAGTTTGGCTCAATAATTGATGCCTACATCTTTAGGTTCTCCAAAGGAGTGGACCATTTCCATTAAGGGCACTTCAAACACCTAGAAACAATAAACAACTTTCCTGCAAGCTAATATCTCAATGCAAAAATTCACCTTCACTGTGACTGAAATCAAGCCCGACACCTTCAAATTTCATGAGTCTTCATAAACACCTACAAAGCTGCTTCAAAAGTCTTATAAATCTCCTTTATGGGTTGAAATATACTCCTCCAATATGTAAATTGGCTAAATAGAGTATTAATACTATGTATTATGGCCGAAAGATGGATAAAAATCTATTACATGAGCTTACCAAAGCTTTTTACAATGTCTTAGCCTTTTAAAATAAAAAACACAGTCCAGAATTGATAACTTCAAATAGAAATTCACTACTTAAATAACATTTCAACCCCCACAGCTCAAGCGGTCAAAGCCTATCCTTTTGGGTGGCAGGTCAGGGGTTCAAACTATCAGCCCTTTCTTTTAGGTGCTTTATGCTTGAGTTTTAAATCTTCATCCTCCTTTTTTGGCATGCTTAAGCATGTCTTTATCCTACATTTGCTAGAAATAAATGGTTTACAAGCTTTAAATAGTTAAGTCACTTCCTTGATATGTGTCGACATCCTCTTTTGAAGGATATTTAGGTGCTTAGCTAAGCCTATACTTAGGCTACCATTGGAGAATGCACCAAACATGCACTGTTGGACTTGGTCTTTCCTTCAAACTCACCACATGCTTGGTCTCGCCACTTTTCTCAATGAGCTTATCTCACACTTGACTCCACATAGCATGTCATAGAACCACACTTTTGCAAACCTTTTATTTTGTGAAGTGTCAACTTTTGAGAGGTCCAAATGTCAAAATAACCTCAAAACATGTGCCACATGTCGCAAGAGACATTTTTTGACTAATCTTCAAATGGCCATAATAGGAGCTCCCAAACATGGATTTACGTTCTAAAAAATGCATCAAAAATCTCTCAATGAGCTCTACGCTATGCTTCCACTGAAACTCTAAATTGGAACCATTATTAGTACAAAATTTTGAGATTTGACTTGGCATGTCTATTCTCACATTCCCCCAAACTTATCATATTCTAGGAGGTGGCAGATGGATCACAAGCTATGTGGCTTGGTAAAGTGGTTGGTTTCTCCCATGTGGTTGGGGCATGATATTCCAAACAATTATTCCTCTTCATGTGGGATTTATACGGACTTGTAATTTCAAATCTACGGACTCCCAATTTCTAATCACACCTCCCCAATGGAGGGTTTTTGGTCTCCAAAAGTCCAATATCCCTTGAAACTGCAAATTAGTCTACTGCATTCATGAAAATAGAACCCAATCATAGCAAGAGGTATAAACAATTGCATTAAAATGATTCACAATCAAACTACAAAAATGCCTAATCCAAAGGCACGAGTAAGTGAATCTACAACTGCCAAAGTGATTACAACATACCAAAACTACCTGCCCAAATGTCACATCCTATAAAGTGGTGAATTGCCAAAAACTAAAACAACTCCCAATGTAATTGCAAGACAAGTTTATAATGCCAACAACATACAATAAATGTTGTGGAAATGTTGCAATATAATGCCCTAGTATGGAACTTATATGCTAATCAAATGCAAACATCCAAAAGTGTATGTTGCCTAACATCTAAACATGCCCTTAGGGTCTTAACAATGCATCTATACATCCATGTGCCAAAAATAGATACATTCAAAATAGTAGTCAAATAAGTGTTGTAAGGAATTAAATCAACCTATAACATGCATTCTGCTATTATCTCCAACTAATCAAATGAGTTCAAGTCTTATCCATTATTAGACTACCCATACAGTATATTCTGGAGATCAAAATCTTAGAGTTATCAAAAAGTGAAAATTGAAAAACTTCATATGATAAACCTATCTTGAAGTGTTCCCACCAACTCTAATCTACATCTATCAAAGCTTATTCATTCCCTTAGGTGAATTCATAACCATGCTTTGCAAAAAGAATGTAGTGATAAATCCACTTAACCATTTCTTTCTTCCTAGTGAAATTGATTGTCTTAGTGGATTCCTTAGCATCATTATGGATTGAATTAACTTCATTGACCTTAGTAACAGGTTGATAAATCATATTTTTACCATGCTTAGAATGAGAAGATGATTGAAGTTTAAAACAATGATCAATCTGATGTCCACTCATATGGAAATGAGTGCAAACAACCTTCTTAGGTGAGGTCTCTCTTTTACCTCTTCTCATTTTGCCATGACGAGAATGGTCTTGAACACCTACAATCTGCTTAAGCAAAGCATGTCTCTTCCAACAAAATGCAACACTATGGTTATGCATCTCACAAAAAGTGCAAGGAAATGATTGTTAAGCATGGAATATACTGAGAGGGGGGGTGAATCAGTATATTATATATCCTATAAAACTATCCCTTTATCAACTTCCACTTAATCAAACATTCAAGATATGTAATAAAACTCAAAAAATAAACATCACACAAGATAAAGAGAGAGACACCATATATAACAGGGAAACCCAATGTGGAAAAAACCACAGAGAACAATCTCAAGTATATTCGTGAGAACAAACCCACAGGAGCACCATACCCCTTTGCCGAGTACCAACCTCAGCTATAATTTGTGAGCACCAACCCATAAGAGCTTCAAACTCCTTTGTCGAGCACCAACCCAGCTACTATTTGTGAGCACCAACCCACAGGAGCACTAACCCCTTTGCTGAGCACCAGCATAGCAACAATTTGTGAGCACCAACCCACAGGAGCACCAACCCCTTTGTGTATACCACACACCTATCTCTCAATGTTGATATCTCAACAAATGATAGTTCAATACAACATCTCTTTCCTCTCTCTCTCTCTCACCTTTGCTCTTCTAAGCTAGATATAACAAATACAAATCATATTCATCTCTCACAATTGCTCTTCAAAGCTAGATATTACAATATCAAATCAACCTCTATCTCCCATAATTGCTCTTCTAAGCTAGATATTACAATATCAAATCAACCTCTCTCAACCATATCACAAATGGCTTCTCAATCCTTTATTTATAGCTTTCCAAATGACCTTTGGCCTTCCCCCTTTGTGACCCTTCAATCCTCATGGAAAATGGTGCCAATCTTGGATGACCCTTCATGACCAAAAACATCCTTCCACTTTTGTCCTTATCTTTGGTGACTTTTTGTATTTCTCAAGGTGTCCCTTAATGAGAAATTGTGCCCTTACTCTTTTGTCTTCACTTGGTGACTCTTGGTATTCCCCAAGATGACTCTTCATGGGAAAATGTGTCCCATCCTTTTTTCCTCTTTACCTCATGGCTCTTCAACTTCTCCATGGGCCCTTCTTTTGTCTCATATGCAAAAAAAAATATATTCATTAATATTAAATAGATATTAACAACATTAAATGCAATGGGGCCTTTATCACCAATAATACTAGACCTTTGACATCAATGACAATATTTCCAATAATCTCCCCCTTTGTCATTGATGGCAACCTCAATCCTAAAACTACCACATCTTGTCACCTACACATACTGTCATCTAAAAACATACAGTAACTCCCACTTACTATAGCAACCTGTACCTATTCCCTGTACCTATTTTTTGCACCTGTACATGTACCTATTATTCTCCCCCTTTGACATCAATGCAAAGGGCCTACCTGGAGCTAACACTTAGCTCCCCCTCACTTGATGTTGAACATCAATGGTAGGAAGTAATAGAAATTACTCCCAACTCCTCTTGCCGATCTTTGAGAAGATATCTGATAATGCATATAAATCTTTACCTATCCTTTGAGAATCTGCAATCAACTCATTTGAATCTTTTTTTCTAATCTCACAACTTTCTTTATGAAACCTTAATGTGTATCCTTGATCACATATTTGACCAACACTTAATAAATTATGCTTAAGACCTTTTACATACAAAACATTCTTAGTCTTAGTTCTACCATAATCCAAACTCAAAGTACCTTTTCTTGCTATCCTGGCAGTGGTTTTATCTTTGAACCTCACTATACCACCATTGATCTTCTTTAGAGTAATGAACTTACTTTTATCCCCTGTCATATGCCTCAAACATCTGCTATCAATTAACCATGGCTAATATTTACCTCTCCCATGCAGAGCTATCTGTACCATCATAGAATCTTTAGGTTATTTCTTCTACCATGAACATGTCTGAACCTTCTTCCTAATGAATGGAGCTTTGACACTCTGATCCTTCTTCTTGATGAATGGAGCTTTGAAACTCTGATCCTTCTAAACTGACTCAAACACGCTTCTATAATACCAAGCTATGTGTCCAAAGTTTTTGCACTTGTAGCACACTATGGTCTCTTCATCAAAGCTTGATAGAAGAACAAAAGAGTTGTGGCTTTTGCTTGACTCTACTTGACTTTCCTTCTCCTTATTTTTGAAATTGTTAGCTCTTTATCTACATTCTAATCTCTTGTGACCATATCCATTACAATAAAAATAATAGCCATAGAAATAAGACCTATCTGTATATCTCTGACCTGATTGCCTTTTGTAGCTTTGTTCTTTCCAGCCTTCTCTATTTGAAATGTCCTCTGTATTCTTCACTTCTCCCCTTTTTGTTTCCTCTTGTGTAAGAGCTTCAGCATAGCTCTTTTTCTTTTCAAAACCAATCCCTATCTTATCTGAATATGCTTTTTGAATTTTCATTATCTTATTCAGCATGTTAGTGCTATCTTCAAATTTTGAATCACTGATTACTTTATCACTGACTGCTTTCTTAATATGTTCTTTTAAAGAGGCAATTTCAATAACATACCTTTCACAATATTTTCTTGATATTTCCAACTATGCTTTGAGATCTTCTTCATTCTTCTTGGCTTCTTCAAAGTGTGCTTGTAGATCTTCAATCATTTCCTTTGACTCTTGTTCATTTTTCTCGATCTGGTGCTTTAACCTTCAATTCTTCTTCTAAATAGCTTCTAACTCTTCTAAGGCATAAATGAGCTCTCCTTCCATATTCACTTCAGCTTCCTCCTCTTCTTCTTCTTGATCACCTTCATGTATGGCCATGAATAGAGTCTCTTCTTCTAAATCACTGACTCCACTATCTTTGCCTGAACTAGGATCCTTAGAATACAGGCTCTTCTTCTCAAAACCCTTGTTAAATTTGCCTTTGAAATTCTTCTTATATGTAGGCTTTTTTTCTTCATCATCATTAACCTTATCTTTGCTTTTATCTAAAAAATGTCCAATCTTTCCACAATTAAAACATTTAAAAGGTAATTTTCCTTGATATTTACATGTTCCTCTTTTCGATTTGTGAATGAAAATTGCTCCATTGTCATCTTCATCATCACTAGAACTATCACTTGATTCTTGAATCTTAGCTTTCTCTTTCTTTGATGTCTTGAAAGCCACTTCTCTCTTTGAGGGTTTATCTTGTTTTGTCCACATCTCATATGCCGTGAGAATACCATGAAGCTCATCCATTTTTAGGTTGGTTAAATTCTTCATCTCCTCAATTGTCAAAACCTTTGCATCATATCTCATTGGTAGAGATCTCAAAACCTTTTGCACCACCGTTGACTCATCTAATGTTTCTCTAAGACCTTAAATCTGATTTACGACATGATCAACTCGCAAAAGATAACTTGATATATCTTCTTCTTCTTCCATCTTCAAACTTTCAAACTACCTTCTAAATGTCTACAACTTAGCTTGCTGAACCTTTCCATCACATTTGTAAATATTCTCAAGTTTTACCCAAGTTTCATGCACAAATTTACATTGCATAAATTTAACAAATTTAGATTCACATAAACTACATAAAATAGCATTTAAAGTTTTAGCATTACATTCACTTGCCTTCTTTTCTATTGGAGTAATTGTAGATGTCTGTGGCTCTTCATATTCCTCCACCACTGATTTCCATATGTCAAATCCAAGGGCCATCAAATAAATCTTCATTCTCATGCTCCAAAAAGCATAATTCATCCCATCAAACAAAGGTACCTTATTTGTAGAAAATCCTTCCTATGACCCAACCATCGTGTTTTCCTGATCTACCTTCAAGCTGTAAAACTTTTCAAAAAGGAACCTGCTCTGATACCAATTGTTAAGCATGGAATATACTGAGAGGGGGGTGAATCAGTATATTATATATCTTATGAAAATTTCCCTTTATCAAATTCCACTTAATAAAACATTTAAGATATGAAATAAAAATCAAACAATAAACATCACACAAGATAGAGAGAGACACCATATATAACGTGGAAACCCAATGTGGGAAAAACCATGGAGAATAGTCTCAAGTATATTCATGAGAATAAACCCACAGGAGCACCATACCCCTTTTTTGAGTACCAACCTCAGCTATAATTCATGAGAACCAACCCACAGGAGCTTCAAACCCCTTTGCCGAGCACCAACTCAGCTACTATTCGTGAGCACCAACCCACAGGAGAACTAACCCCTTTATGTATACCACACACCTATCTCTCAATGTTGCTATCTCAAAAAATGATAGTTTAATACAACATCTCTTTCCTCTCTCTCTCACCTTTGCTCTTCTAAGCTAGATATAACAAATACAAATCATATTCATCTCTCACAATTGCTCTTCTACGCTAGATATCACAATATCAAATCAACCTCTATCTCCCATAATTGCTCTTCTAATCTAGATATTACAATATCAAGTCAACCTCTCTCAACCATATCACAAATGGCTTCTCAAGCCTTTATTTATAGCTTTCCAAATGACCTTTGGCCTTCCCCCTTTGTGACCCTTCAATCCTCATGGAAAATGGTGCCAATCTTGGATGACCCTTCATATTCAAGCCTTTGAAAAGTCATGTGGTGACCCTTTATGACCAAAAACGTCCTTCCACTTTTGTCCTTATCTTTGGTGACTTTTCATATTCCTCAAGGTGTCCCTTCATGAGAAATTGCACCCTTACTCTTTTGTCTTCACTTGGTGACTCTTGGTATTCCCCAAGATGACTCTTCATGAGTAAATGCATCCCATCCTTCTTTTGTCTTTACCCTATGGCTCTTCGACTTCTCCATGGGCCCTTCTTTTGTCTCATATGTAATGAAAAATATATTTGTTAATATTAAATAAATATTAACTCATATTAGCCAAGATATATTTATTCCAAACAACATTAAATGTAATGGGGCCTTTATCACCAATAATACTAGACCTTTAACATCAATGACAATATTTCCAACAATGATTGCATTATCTTCTAAATGTTAAATCCAAATTTCCTATACATAAAAAGTGGATCAAAAAATTTAGTGCTAACTCTAGTGTAGGAACAAGGAGGTGGATTCTCAATACCTCTTCTACCTTCCTTCTTACATCATACATGCTCTACTAGTGGCCTCGTTCCTTTGCTTCTAGAAGCCTATCTTATTTTAGCCATGGAGGAAGTTTCTCCAATTTCCACCTACTCACTAGTGTAACCTAAACCTGCATGAAGAGATCTATGCTCTACTTGTATTGGGTTAGTAATTCCTTGGGCATATCAACTAAGACCTCTTCCATTAAATCCCATTTTCATCAACAATTTGGATCCTATACCCTTAGTGTGTTGTTCAAAATCATCAAAAACAATATTACTAGAATCTAAATTTGAAACGATAAAAGAAGATGAAGATTCCTATGGTAAAAAACTTATAGTGCACTCAGTCATAGTCTCAGCATCTGATGTTGAAGGCTTTACCTTTTCACACTCACCATATTGCAATATAATCAAGAGCTCATCCTTGGATTCAAGCTCTAATTTTAACTTTGCCACTTGCAATTCATGTGCAAATTTTTGGCATCTCAAGATTGCATTTTCATCTTTGATGGCCTCAATATGTGACAACTTTCCCATGGTTTCCTAAAAACACCTGATTCCACACTGCACACTGTAATATAATCAATCTACAAACCAATAATCTAACGATTCTGGAAGCAACTGTCAACACATAACTAGAAGCATACCCTACATTCTAACTGCTCTGATAACAACTTGATCCATAAACTACACTGATAAACTCAAAGTGAAGTTTTAAGTATGAATACTAAAATTTCTCAAACTTAAAAAATTCTCAAAAAACTCAAAAGAACTTGCAAAATGTTTGGCAAAAAGGTTCTCGGTTGTTGAGTTGGATTGGAATTGACAAAAGACTTGTTACTTCCATTTACCAATTAAACCATTTTTTTAATAACATTGTGCTATAACTGTCAAATTTTGAATTACTTGCATGAGTTCATTTACTAAATAAAATCAAATCAGCAAACTGAAATTAAATCATGCATCAAATGAGAATTACCAAAATAGGAAAACATGATAACAGAGTTTGGCTCAATAATTGATGCCTACATCTCTGAGTTCTCCAAAGGAGTGGACCATTTCCATTAAGGGCACTTCAAACACCTGGAAACAATAAACAACTTTCATCCAAGCTGATATCTCAATGCAAAAATTCACCTTCATCATGACTGAAATCAAGCCCGACACCTTTGAATTCTGTGAGTCTTCATAAAAACCTACAAAGTTGCTTCAAAATTCCTATAAATCTCCTCTATGGGTTGAAATATACTCCTCCAATATGCAAATTGGCTAAACAGAGTATTAATACTGTGTATTATGCCCAGAAGATGGATAAAAATCCATTGCATGAGCTTACTAAAGCTTTTTATAATGTCTCAGCCTTTTAAAATTAAAAAACAATCCAAAATTGATAACTTCAAATAGAAATTTTCTACTTAAATAACACTTCAACCCTCACAGCTCAAGTGGTCAAAGCCTATCCCTTTTGGGCAGTAGGTCAGGGGTTCAAACCATCGGCCCTTTCTTCTAGGCTCTTTATTCTTGAGTTTGAAATCTTCCTCCTCCTTTTTTGGCGTGCTTAAGCATGTCTTTATCCCACATTTGCTGTAAATAAATGGTTTACATGCTTTAAATAGTTAAGTCACCTCCTTAATATGTGTTGACATCCTCTTTTGAAGGATACTTAGGTGTTTATCTAAGCCTATACTTAGGCTACCATTGGAGAATGTGCCAAACATGCACCATTAGACTTGGTCTTTCCTTCGAACTCACCACATGCTTGGTCTCGCGACCTTGCTCAACGAGCTTATCTCACGCTTGACTCCATGTGGCATGTCATTGAACCACACTTTTGCAAACCTTTTATGTTGCCAAGTGTCGACCTATGATAGGTCCAAATGTTGAAACAACCTCAAAACATGTGCCACATGTCACAAGAGACATTTTTCAACTAATCTTCAAATGGCCATAACAAGAGCTTCTGAACTTGGATTTACATTCTAAAAAATGCATCAGAAAGCTCTCAATGAGCTCTACATTGTGCCGTCACTGAAAATCTTTATTTGAACAATTATCAAAACTAAATTTTGAGCTTTGACTTGGCATGTCTATTCTCACGTTCCCCTAAACTTATCATATTTTAGGACATGGAAGATGGATCACAAACTATGTGGCTCGGTAAAGTGGCTGGTTTCTTCCATGTGGCTAGGGCATGATATTCCAAAAAATTATTCCTCTTCATGTGGGATTTCTACAGACTTGTAATTTCAAATCTACGGACTCCCAATTTTTTATCAGTTGTCAATATTAGTGAAGATCCATCTTAGAATGACAATTTTAATAGGGTGGACATGAGAGTAGACTCAAAAGGTGAAAATATTATAGTCGAGGGCTACCTAGAAGTAATGTATAACTAGGGTTGAATATGTAAAAATAGTCAAACATATAAAACTAGTTGATTAGTCTCTCAATCAAGCAAAACTATCTGAGGATGAGTGAAGGCCAAATGTATAGGCTGATATTGAACACAGGAGATCAAACCTGAGGCTTGGATGTAGTAGTAGATAACAAACAATATTTGATAGGGTGGGGTTGAGTAGTGCCAATGGAGTAGATCTAAAGAACATAAAAACATACAATACCTGAGATTGTATGGAGGCACATAGGTACTTTTAAGAAATCAAACCAAGGCACATATAACATGTTATCACAAAGAAACCAAAATAATTTTGGTAATGGTTGATAATGAACTAAATATATAAAAAAAAGGCCTCCACCAAGGATTATCACTAAACCAATAATGGTTTATGAAATCTATATTTTATTTATAAATAATAAATCTCATAATTTCAAATGAAGCTAATAGAAATAAAAAAACTAGACAATCAGATACTAGAGTGATTCTGATACCATATTAAAGTGGATGATAGGATCTCTAGATCAAGAAAATGCATATTTTTATGATAGGAATGAGTCAAGAAAATTAAAAAACAATAGTTACATGCAAATGAAATCACATACATTAGAATATTGAATGAAAAATATAAGATTCAAATCCATTCTTCCATTGAACAATAGCTCACCAAGAGAGATGTACAAATAAGAGTGAATGAGTAACTTCTCTAAGAAAGGTTGTCAAAGAGCGAATAAAAGAAGAGTAACTCCCATACCTAAAATATAAAATTAATGGAATTAATTATCATTAATTTGATCAAAATGTAACTCTAGGTACACCTAATAAATATTATCCATGAAAGTAGGAAAACTCTATGTGAGGAAAAAAACTCATAATACATAAATATGGGAAAAAATAAAACCCCTTCTGTAATATAATTAAGGATTCATCCCATTTATGTAGTTTTATATTAAATACAAAATGGAGAAGGATCCTCCTCAAAACAAAAATCATCAAAATTTGGATCATATTCCTCTAAGGAATTTGTTTCTTCATAATGAGGAACATAAGTTTCTGGGTCCTCATAAGTGGAAGCTTCAGAGGGTTCTACTGAAGGCTCAAATAAATATTTTACAATAATTTGAATATTACCATTTTCAATGATTTTTCATTTAGACAGATCATAAACCCCTAATCCTTTATTTATTCTTCCATAACCTATGAAAAATAAAGAGTAATAGGTAGGATCAAGTTTATATATTTTGACTTTAAGAATAAAAATAGAAGCAACACTTCTAAATATCCTAAGGTGAGCAACACTTGGTTTTTTATTACACCATTTTTTTATATGAGTATAAATATGTAAATATTTATTAATAACACTATTAATAAAATGTAAAATAATTTTCATGGCATTATCTTGAAGAAACTTAAGAGTACTTGTTGAATGTTACATATTTCTAACCATTTCTAGGATAGTCTTATTTTTCCTCTCAGTAATTTTTTTTTTTGTGATGAATAGGGAGTTTTTAAATCTCTTTTAATACCACATTAAATGTGAAATGAGTCAAATTATTTAATAATGTAATCGACACCATTATTATTTCTTAATCTTTTAATTTATAGGTTTGAATAGTTTTTAACAAAAACATTAAATTTTTAAAATTTAGACAACACGTTAGATTTCTTGTTTATAAAATAAGTCTAAATAATTATAGTTTAATCATTAATAAAATTCAAATCATATAGAGATACATTAAGAGATGCAACTTCAATTGGTCCTGTAACATCACCATGAATAATTTCTAAAGGAATAAAAGAGTTAGCATCATGATGTTTGTGAAAAGGTTGAGTGTTTTACTTACCACTTAAGCAACATAAACATGTTTAATGATAAATTTTAATATTAGGTAAAAATATTAAAATATAATATCTTGATGTATCTTGAATATTCATATAATTAAAATGTCCAAGCCTTTGATTCCATAATTTATAATCATTTTTAATTTGAGAGGAAAGATAAAATACAGAAGAAAATCTATAAAAATAAAAATAACATTATTTTGAATACCTTCAACAATTAGATAACCAAATTGATGTTTAATGTACCACCTATCCTTAATAAATATTATAATTAAATTATCATTGTGTATTCTGAGAATAGGATAAAATATTTTTCTTATGTTTAGGAACATAAAAAATATCATTTAAGAATTTAAATTTTGTTTCACCTCATTTATTTGCTTCTAAAAATGAGTTATCATATGTGATTTCATATAGATTTTTCGTATCAGATAAATTACTATAAAATCATGTCATATATGTAAATTAACACTATCTAAGATCCATTCTTTATCATTATAAGTAGACAAATAAACATAAACAGCAACAATATTAGAATCTTGACTCTGATTGCTTTTTTTATTCTAGTTTTGATATTTATGTTGATTTTGATTAGAAAAATTCTTCCCTTTGTTCTTTTGATGGTTTTATATTTTTGTCCACATTTTTTTATAAAACTTTTTCATTTTATGACCAAACTTACCCGAAATTTTGTAGTTCCCATTCAATTTGAGTTTCAAGTTATGGTTTACATGTTTCTTGTTCCCATCCTTGTTATTGGCATTGGATGGTTTTTGTTTAAATTTATGGTTTTCATTATTCTGAATGATAAGTGCCTGAGTAACATTCAATTTATAATCAAAATTTGGCATTACTTCTCCTTATTGAATGAGGAGATCTGAAAGGGAAATGAGGTCAGTGATGTCTTGATCTTTTTAGAAGTCGATATTGAATTGAATTAAAATTACTTCCATCTAACCATGATTTGATGTTTTTAATTTTAACAATAAAATAAATTAGTGTTTGATCACTTTAAATGGGGGTTGTCATGAATTCAATAATAAGTTTAATAATTTTATAAAGTCATGTACATTCATGCATTGATTTAGGAAGTTTGAAATCTTCCCTAGGGGATTATTGATTACTGACATGGAGTAGGAATTAATTATTAACACTCCTTAGGATGATCAAAATAACTTCTTGAGATTTCTATTGATTATCATTTGCATTTTTAGTTGTCACATCTCTCTTAAATAGAGGTTTTTCAGTTCCACTAACAACACTTGATAACTTTCTAGCCACAAATTCATATTTAATACAAATCTTTGAAATGTTATAGTTAGTCCTATTTAACATTTTTAACTTCTCCATATTGAATATTATGGATGACATTTTTTTATGTATATAACACTTTACAACAAATTTTGAAAATAAAAAGATGTCCATAAACTTTTACACAACTTTTAGTGTCCAATCAATAGTGATAAAATGGAAATTGCATATGTTTATGCTTGTACAATAGAATAAATATAGGTTTAATTCCATGATAAATGAAGTTTAACTAGAAAAAAAAATGTTTACATTTATTTATAAGAAGAATTTTTTATTAATCATACTGGCACAAATACTTCACATTCAATCAAACATCTAATATCACTTGTAAATGACAAATTTCCTTCAAATTCACATGTTGTGATCATTAGGAGGGAAGGGTGAGAGTAAAAAATATTAGCTTAATTTCCTTGTTTGAAGATCAAAAATGAAAAAAATAATTTCCTTTGTGGTCATGGATAAAATTAAAATTTAATCAAACCTATAAATTCAATTTTTTGAAGGATATCTCTTTGGAATATAAATTTGTAAATTCCACTTACTATAAAATTTTAACATTTGAGGGTTCACACTCTCAATAATATGTAAATTCCTTAAAATATCACTTAAATAAACACATATGTTTTAAAACATAAAACTCGTATTAAATATTTTTGATAATGATAACTCATTCTTTGAATATTTTATCAAATTATGCCATTATTCAAATATTATGGTATATATGTAATATTTATATATTAAAAAATAAATGAATCTATATAAAAAAACTAAGCCTTTTGTTATTCACTATAAAATTATTCATAGAAAAATTTACCAAATAATAGTAAAAAAGTGCGGTAGTGAATAATTTTTAGGATAATAAAACAAATGTTTGTGCAAGCATTTAACATTATATATATATATATATATATATATATATATATATATATATATATATATATAATTTATTTTACACTAAATATTTATTATAGTAATTTTATTTTACTATGCTAAGACAAATTTCAAAATAGGTATATATATATATATATATATATATATATATAATTACCTATTTTGAAATTTATCTTAGCATAGTAAAATAAAATTACTATAATAAATATTTAGTGTAAAATAAATTATTATAGAGAATACTTGCAACTTATCTTAGGATAGCAAAATTAAATTACCATAATAAAGATCTAGGGTTAAAAATTACTATAAATAATATTTTTTTCTTTAATTTTAACTTATCTTAACATGGTAAAGGAAATTTACTAAAATAAATATTTAGGGATATATCTTGGATATATGTATATTACTAAAATTGAATATTTATAGAATCTTAGTCATGTACATTTTACAAATATTAATCAAGGCTCTACCCTTCACTTCTAGACATCCCTGCTACCAAAAGGCTCACATTCATCATCTCACTATGCATATATTATTATCTCTCAATCCAATCCATATAATTTTGGTGACCCCATTCTCATGTACTTCAAAAAAATCTTAAATCCTAATAAACATCCTTCATTGTCAGTTTGAGATCCATACCTATTTTCTATTGTTCTATATAGTACCAGCACAAAGGGACACTACCACCAATGGTAGTGTCTAGATCCTTATCTAGTGTATATTAGCCAAAAGTCATCCAAATTGAAAATGTTTTGAAATATATGGGTAATATTATTTGTATTATTTAACCCTAACATGGTAAGTTTTCAAAATGTGTGGTATAAATACATGTCTAAACCTTATCATTCCCCATCTATTAAATGTCAATAAAACACCTACTAATGCTAAATCAATCAACTACACAACCAAATAAGTTTCCCCTATTCATCCCTATTTTCATATAAGGCATAGGAGTAGTAATATCATAGGTATGAAAGATTTAAAGAGCAAACCATGACCTATATTTGACAAATGACAAGTTGGATCATTACATACATCATCATATATTATGTTGCACCTTTGTAAGCACACTTTCCCACAAATAAAGGAGAAATAAATAATTATAAGTCCTTCCTTGAATTATTGGATATGTAGGAATCTTCCATTAATACAGGTGTCTTTAGGGAATCTCAACACTATGATCCCACTAACCCATTTTCTAACAAATGTTTTCCAAGGGTGAATAAGTCTGAAGAGCTAGAGTTTGATCAATCAGTGAAGATAAAATTCATGTATCTTAGATTCAAACATATTAGTATAAAGTAAAAAAATATAGAATAATTAATTTGGTTACATATATATCCATTCATTATTTTTTTAGTGGATATATGCATCACATTCAGACACTAGCATTGACAGTAGTGTACAGATCTGTTGCTAGTGTCTGCAACTATAAAATTACAATTTCTAAAATCTGATGACTGATCTAGAATATTGATCTTACCTAATTTACACTTTTTTCATGTCCATATATTCATATTCATAGTAAACCAACTACGTACAATGGTTATTTTATTTATTTTTATAGCTTTTAATAGTTTTAATTTACTATTTTTATAAATTTCACTTGTATAATTTCATAATATTGTTTATCTAAGTTTTATAATTAGTCATATTAATATAGATTAATTTATCACCCTTATGCTTCAACCTATTATATATTCTTAATCTAACTACCACAACCTAGATTTCAGGGTTCAACATTTCATGAATTTGATATTTGGTCTCGAAACTGTAATTTGACCTAGAGTTTCCTAATTTACTATTTTATTAAATTCTAATTTCAAATTTTTAAAAATTTAAAAATAAGAATTTATTTTCTTAAAATAATATTTAATATGGATGGATCCATTAGTTACTTCATTATCTAGTCTATAATGATAGTCATGGTTTGTTATATTAAATGAGTGAGTGATATAATCAAAAGAAATAACAAAATCAGTCAACAAAAAAAAATATTTTAAAACAAGTTTGAACTTTAATCTCTCTTTAAAGCTCTTTTTGTCATAATATAGATCCAATTTATTTATGCCAATGTGCATGATCCCAAATCTTTATCCCTCTTATATCATATTTGAGTGATAGATACTATCCCACTCGTATTATTTTCCCATATATTATATTGGATTTATTAGTCCATGTTGTCACTACATGAAAATTTAAGGGCACCCAAGATATCCTACCACCTATTAATATAAAATATAATCCTCGCAAGCCTAAACTAGGGATTAAAATTAAATCATATGATCTTGTTGACCAACTGAGCAATACACATTCTAATATTTCAATACTCAAGCTTTTAAAATAATCTAGTATCTATAAGGATATATTATGTGAAGCATTGCGTGAAACATAAGTACAAAGTGATATAGGGGTATGTGCACAAATTTGAGGGATAAAAAGAAGCTATCAGTGGACATGATTTTCCTAAAATTTTATAAAACTAAACACATGTAGATAATTTAGCTACACTCAAAATTTAAGTATTATATACGAACATTAATTATATGAATTCAAGTTTAGTTTCCAAAACACTAATTGTTTTTTATAATGATTAGGTGTAAATAGGTCAAACATCTAATATTTGAATAGTAACTACTATTTTTTCAAGAAAATAGATTGGATAGATGACCTTGTGGTCCACCATTTTTTTAGCATGATTTAATATTGTTTGAACCCCTTTAGTGAATATTTAGATAAGATCTTCTAATTTTTGACTTATTGTTTAATATTTTATCAATGAATATTTTTTATTATTAATTTATTGAGTAAATAGATCATAAAAATTTAAAAAAAAATGGATAGCTAGCCATGTGCCCCCTAACTACCTTAAAAAAATGAAAAAAGGATTTTTTAAAATGTGTGTAGAATTAGGACTAGTTTGTGACCATAAATGATTTTTGCACTTGGATGATAGAAAAAAAAATATGTTAACATGTGTAATCATGTATATTTGTGGCATGTGATAGCTTAAAAAACTATAATTAGAAATCAACACAGTTTGTAACCTTAAAATAATCCAAAAATTATTTTAAAAAAAACATATATTTGAAAAGATGAGCACATCCTCATCATCATGGTGATAATTTTTTGAATTTTTTTTTGTTGAAATTTCTAGTGTATTTGATAATGGAAGTTGAAATTTTTTGTTTTATATCAAATCTCTCAAACTTGGCTATAGATGAATACATCTAAGCCTTTTTCTTAGGAATCCATGCCATTTTCGAGCTAACTAGATTGGATTTTGAATTTAAACCTATATTGTGTAAAAATTATGCTATAACACATATGTGGTATAATAACATGTACGCATTCAATAACATGTATAATTTATGATGTAACACATATGTGTTATGATAGAATGAGAATGTGTTATAATAATGTGTATATGTTATACCATAACATTGCTTTATACTTACTATAGATAAAAACTTACTTTTAAATAGATTTTTTTACCCAATTCTATAAATTGGTCCCCTCATACATTATTTTCATGCTTCTATAGTACTTGCAAGTTAAGAACAAGATCTATCAAGTGCTTTTTTAGACTCCATGCTTAAAATGCTATCAATTGTCCAATGGGTGATGGATCACATTTGAGAAAGAGAAATAAGTTGAAGAACAAAAAACTTGAGAAAATACAAGAGGTGAGATAAAAAATAAGGAGTCAATGCAATTAGTTCATTTAAAATAAGGTACAAAAACTATCTCTGATAAGCTAAATGCCATAGACAAAGATGTAATTGTAATGATGAAATTGAAAAAAATCAATACAATAATGATGGAATTGACAATACTCAATTTAATAATGATGAAATCAACAATAGTGAATTAAATAATGTTAGAAGCTCACTTTCAAAGTAGAGTGTTATATATTTTGTTGATGATGGATGTATGCATGATGCCTTATTCCCTAATGCTAAATTAATTTCCATGGAAAGAAAACATGATGAAATTAGCAGTGAATAAAATTTCATGGAAGCATATAATGAGGAAATAAATAATGAATAAAATGTCATCCCACCAATAATCAATAAAATTAATGATGAATTTGAAACACCCTCTTAATACGTTCCACAAATAAAAACACGTCCAAAAATTGTGTGTAGAAAAGGTAATTACTTAATTGAAGTTCATGAAAATGTTTTGAAACCAATGCCTAAAAAATTATCTGAACTCCAATCAAGAAGACTAGCTTAGGAAATTTTGTATAGTTTTTTTCATAATTTGATTCATGATACTAAAAGATGTCAATTGTTTATTTTGTTTATGAAATTGATTAAGATGATATATACCATGTACACATTAGGGCTAGGAACATCTAATATGGATGATGAAAATGCAAAAAATGTTGACAACTTACATGATGTATATCATAATGTAGGCCCTAATTCACACAATAAATATTGTAATGTTGCCTGGCTTATAATCACAACTTGTGCATTAAGTAGTCAATCATGGAAAAATAATTGATTTCAAAATCAAGCCAAACACTTGATATAAATAAATAATAATAATGAAAGCAATTTAAAGATGCAAAAGACTTAATGATGAACCCAATACCAATGAGATTGGGGCTTTATCTAGTTAACTTCACTGAAGTGAGAAGGCTATAGAAAATGATTTGAAAGAATTACTTGAATAATTTTGGAAGGACAATACTATATTTTTCCCAATGTAAGAGATTTAGATACAAGAAGAGTTGGTTCTCATAACCATCAACCACATCCAAAAAAATTATGGGATATGAACCAAACACAATTGTCCTACATGTTTTTTGAAAAGCGTACACAAATTTCTATTTGTCAAAGATATTTTGAGATGGTTAAAATATTTTATATAAAAATAAATCACGCATGCACCACTTGTCATTGTAGGTAAAATGTTTAGTTTGAAATGCACTATGATGTTTTATGCCATATTCATTGTACTTTGCATATTAACAATATTTTTTAGGAATGTGGTTTAGATTTTATGCCAAAATTAGTCAAGAAATTTATTCCAACCATTTTTTTGAAAGATTAGATGGACATTTATTTTATAACAAATAATATTTGGATGGAAATTGTTGCATTTGTGTTGGATTACCAAATTGTGTGTGTGTGTGTGTGTGTGTGTGTGTGTGTGTGTGTGTGCGCGTGTGTGTGCGCGTGTGTGCGTGTGTGCGTGTGTGTGCGTGTGTGCATGTGTGTGTGTGTGTGTGTATATATATATATATATATATATATATATATATATATATATATATATATATGTATATGTATATATATATGTATGTATATATATATATATATGTATATATATGTGTGTGTGTGTGTGCGTGTGTGACTACATATATATATATATATATATATATATATATATATATATATATATATATATATATATATATATATATATATATATATGAAGATGAAACAAGTAAAATTAGATAGTAATTAGTTTGTTTGAGCAAATACAAATTTGTGACTTATAAAATCATAGATGGTAAAAATATAAAAGGTGTGAACTTGTTACAAAGATAGATACCCATTTAATAATTTATGGTAACATTCAAGGAGAAAATTATTTATGAGTATACAAGGAGCACACACATGGATAGATGGTTGGATGAACATCTAAAGTAAAGAAGAGACACTTCCCACTTGGTTCAATTATTCAAATAATCAAATTCACTAAAAATTACACATGCAAACCAAAAATCGAAGTGCATTCACAATATTACAACTCATCACAAGTTACCATATTCATGTATATAACATTTATTCATGCACCTAATAGTAACAAATAAGATCAAAAAATATTAATGGAGTACCATTCATATATTAGTGGTGATTGATCACATCATATAAAGTTCATGGATAGGATTTTTTAGAAGTTCTATAGATATTTGACTAAGAGGAACATCCATTTAAATCATCATTAAATTTGGTCAGACAATTTCATGTCATAGTTCAAGAATGCAAAGATGATTTATTAGTTGAACAAGATGAAAATTACCACTAGTGTATAATAGATTTAGAGTTTCAATAAATCTATCTATGGAAAAAGGGATCATGATGATGATGGATCATGTGTAAAAAAATTCATTTCAAAGGAAGAGTTGAAATTTGATAAGTGTGCTCTTTGACTAATGTAAAAAGAATGGTTTAATAGTGTAATGATAACATATGCAATAGTGCTCAATGAAATTCTAATATTCATATAAATTTATTTCTAATGGAAGAATAAAACTTGATAAATTATGTGGATTGTATGACTATAATAAGTTCAAGTGAGCTCCACTCATTTCATAGCTCAAATGCAGGCTTTTGGACTATTCATATAAGACACTTGGAATGTTTATGTTTTGCATTTATGGACTCTACTTAGAGTGAGAGTGAGTCATAAGAGTTTTTGGATGTATAAAATTTTAGACATCTAAATCCAATCAACACATATTAGGTTCCACAGGCATTGAAATTTATAGATATATCATCATCACATGACTTTGGCCATATATTTGATCTATTCAACTAGGTAAAATATTATTCATTATATACTATTTAATCGTATTATCTATCTTCATATAGTGTCAATAAATTATTATTTTTGTGATATAGGGAATGTTTTTAAATTTATTACAGAAGAGGACAGTGAAGAGGGGAAAGATTACTACTTATGTCAATGTGTAGATTAAAATAAAAAAATTGACTTCGATAGTCATAGATGGATAAACCATTATCTTAATGGGTCTGTGGTAGTCACTAGAACTTGACTTTGATGATAGCTAATCCAAAATTTAGATATATGGTTGTTTTAATATTTTGAAACATGCAATAAATGTTGCACTATTCAAATTTGTTTCCTTACAATGAATATTCAAATAAAAAAATATCATGAGAGGCCTCTAAACATGAATCTATGGAAAGTTTATGAGTCAAACCATGAAGCTATTTATTCTAATATAAATATTAGAGTATATCCTAGTGGTTTGATGGATTTATATGTGAAAATATGTTGATTTATAAAATGTATATATATTCAATTTTACCAAATGTGTTTGATTTTTTAGGTAGTACATAAAAATTTCATTTTTAATTACTTACTAACAATTTTTTGTAGGTTAGTGGTGCTATATAAGTTTCCAAATTCATTTAGTTGGCACTTTTAGTAAAAAATTCCATATTCTTAAAGATAAGAGATGGTTGATAAAATTACTTAGAAATGAGATTGCCTTGAATGAAAGAAGGCATAAAAGGAGCATCATGATTGTTTGAAGTGTTTGATATGGTCAAATGACTTCATGTGTTGACCTATACTTGGGGATGATGATCTAATTGATTCCATTTTTATCTTAACTCAACATCTCCTTGCCTTAAATACTTCACTTCTTATTCAACCAACATTTTTCATCTCCCATAAAGTATTTCCATTATTATAGGGTAGTTTTAAAGACCTTGAATATTTCTTTAACTTCATAAAATGACTATTTTCTTACTCAATGCATAGGGGTAGCATGTTTGTCATTATTGAAAACCTATTTACTAGGATATCATGGTCTAAATATCTCCCATTCATCACTTATTCCTTCTTACCTGCATGTAATTGATTGTCAACTCCCAATTTTCCACTCTCATTGCATTCACTAGTATCTTCATGATATTTCATGATTTTCAACATAAGATCTCCAATTATGGACAATAATCCACCTTTAATAAGTAAATAATGTGTATTAATATTTTTAAGTCTTATTACATCTCAAAATATGATTAAAAAAACTTAAATTAGAGACTTCTTTCCTTGGAAAGGCAAACTAGCTCCTCTTGATTCTTGAGTACACCAATCCAACTCATTAGTGTAACCAACATGGATAGTGTATATATCAAGATTATTATAATTAAAATAAGGTATTAAATCTGAAAACAAATATTAGTTTTTATCTTAAATCATTCCAACCTCTCATCTCAGGCCATTATCACTTTGCTTACAAGAAGGTTCACTGGGCCACTAGCTTATTAGGCTTGTTTGGAGGTATATGAAGAGTAAGATTGGACATATGAGATGATAATAATATTAAAACCTATGAAAAACCTTTATATAATATTTTACATGTTTATTTTCCATTATAATATCCAATACATTCACAAAATGATTACTTGCTACTCAACCTAGCTCATTTAGACGTAGAAACATGGCCATGTTTGTGAAAAATCATGTATAAATTAAGTTTGATTGGTTTTTAAAGATATAAAACACTTTAAATATAATAAATACAACATAAATCACTTTAAAATAATAATTTAGAGCATTTGGAGTAATATAACTTGAATTATAACACTTTTGATCCTCTCTAGGTCTGATTTTCTATCATTTTTGCATGTGTAGGCTTGTGTTTTTGCATTTTATCTCTCCTAAAGTATAGTATGTAAATTAAAAAAATTTAAAAAGTTATAAAATTTAAATAAATAACTTCAATCAAAATTTAAAATCATTTTTATCTGTAAAACCAAGTTATGCCCCTTTTTCTGCAAACTAGGATCTACATGGCAGTAAGCAAGCCACTTTATTAAAAAAAAAATGTATATTTATTTATATAGTGTCTCAAGAGTTCATTAATTTTTTAACATACATTACACACCCATGTAAAAAATCCAATATTTGTATGGGCAAGTTCAATCAATAAAAATCACCATAATCATAAAATCTCAAGCCTGTAGACCCTCTTTGTGGGTGTGTGCATGCATGTAGGCTATGGAATTGGCTTTAGAGGCATAAATGACATGGAATGGACATTTTTATATAAATTATAATTTTTTTATTAATTTAATATTACAATTAAAAATTTATGAATCACCTTGGAGTGCTTGCAAATACTCAAGAGTTCCAACCATGCATAAACTTGTTGACAACTTTCTCCTTTTTACCTTGTGAATAGGCTTATGACTAATCATTTAACCTTTTTTCGTGGTGATAAATTGTTTATAGAATTATTTGGGCCTATAAAATATCTCTATAGTCTTCAAATTACTTTAACATGCATGGATCAATCATTAACACCCAAACTTGTCTCTTTTCAACTGACTACAAACTTATTCTTATGAGCTGATATTCATGACAAACCATCTTGTAGGCCATCCATGTAGGTGATAATAATTTTATAGGTATTAGAGCTTGGTATGAATCTAAATATAGGATATACATTATGTCTTGATCATATTTAATCTCTTCCAATCTTGGTATGTTCTGGCATGAGTATTTTGTAATCTATGTTGGAATAAGTGGTGGGTTTGTCAACTAGGCATGATGGAAGGACAAGAACGTGGTCCTAGACATTATACACACACTTTTACATGTTGTAAATTCTATTTAATAATGAATAATCATAACAAATTAATTTATTGAAAAATATATAAAACTTTGATAACATTTATTGTCAGTGTTTTTGCCCTCCTAAATAGTAGTGAAAATGTATTTTTAGGTTGACTTGTATGTTAGGGTCATAGAAACATGTGTCATTAAACTATATATACATGCTCTAAGAAATATATTTTCACTTAGGGTTACTAGCGGTAAAAATATCTGTTGGAGCTCAATAAATTATCTCTTTACTACCAAAAAATTGTATTTTAGGACCCATTATTATAACTTATGCCATGAATTGCTTTCAAAGGTTTGGCCAAAGTGATCCATGGTGAAAGAAGAGTGGTCAGTGGTAGGTTGAGAATCATAAACAAGCACCTAAAATTAGGAAGAAACATGAGAAGTTCCCCTACTAATCATATGAATGGGACTATCATATGTCATGGGACAGCCCTGCATACACAATACAATCACATATGTTATATTTCTCAAGAAAGTATGTATTAAAATTATTAACAAAACATATTTTAAAATTCAAAATTAAAATTTAATATGTACCTATATGAGGGATTATTCAGATGACATTATTGTAACAATGCCTATGTCTGTCTCCACTCGTATTGATGGAGGAGTGTCTACTCAAGACATCAACTAAATAAACAAGGTCTCACTTAGTTTTATATAAAGTATGAAAGATATATGATTTTTTTTCATTTATTAAACCAATAGTGTAATATTAACTAAATATTTTACATTTGGATAAGTAAAAATGTCACACAAACATAGGTAGATGTAGAAGTGGATTGGATAACAGCTATCTCCACTTGAAGTGATGGAGGAGTGTATACTCGAGACATAAACTAAAAAAAAAAGGTATAACTTAATTTTATATAAAGTATAAAAGATATATGTCAAAAATTTCTCCTTAAAATTAAATCAAGAGGGTAACATTAACTCAAAATTTTACTTCTATATAATAAAAAGGTGTCATGTTATCACATGAAGATGTATTAGTGGATGGGTTAGCATCTAGATGTGTAGATGTAAATAATGGATATGTAAATCAAATACTATAAACATGTACTATGGTGATGAAGGCATTGTCTCCTCCTAGAACACACACACACACACACACACACACACACACACACACACACACACACACACACACACACACACACACAAAATTCATTTTCTATGCAAGTTAATTATTAAATTTTAAATTTGAAAATATACATTAAATTTGACATGAAGTTTATATAAAATATACTTACATCTATGCAATGGTTGATGATTGTATACCAAATATGCATGCCAAAAACTCTTCATTCAATATTGTATCATCTAACCCCTCATAACCACCAACGTTGTCATCATTGAAAGTTCTATTACATATAGATCCTAAATATCTACAATGATGGGGTGAAGAACACACACTAGGTTGCATATCTCCAACATCAGTTGTTGAAAGCCTACTCATATGTTGAATAAGTGTATCAATAAGTGCACTAAGAACATACAAAGTGTTGATCTCCAAAACCTCTTTCACCACATAGGGGAGATCCATATAAATTGTATTTTGGGTAGGGATCCTTTCAAGTCGATTAGGCACACAATGTGTACCTAATTGATCCTACACAGAGCCTTTCCCTTAACCCTCAAACTCACCATAATCAAAATAAACTAGAATCTCATGAGGATAAAATCATAATAGAATTTCCTCAAAAAATAAAATGAGACCTCATGGTTGTTACACAATGCATAATCAAATACCATCCACCATTGGTCCTAGAAATTAGCTTTGATCAATTTTTTTTGGTGATGATGGATTGGGAAATGTTTAGTATTTATTAAAAATGGTGCATTAGTGGTTGGGTTAATGAATAATGCATAAATGGTCACTTTTGATTTTTTATTTCGACCTCATGTGCTGGTAATTTTTCATCAAAATAATCCCTACAACTATCTCGATATGATGCCCATATTTCAATTTGACTCATTATTGAATCAACTTGACCCAATATTGACTATAGGTTATTGGCTAATTAGTTGTAGTTTGTGTTGGGGGATGTGGTATCCCTCATTATCCTAATCACTTGATTAATTCTAATTCTATTATCTATAATGTGTGAAGCTAGACCCTCTTGGATACTTGGGGGATATTTTGGAATTATAGGAGGGTTAGGTGGAGGAATATAAGGGTTGAGATGGTTAGGCAAGGGATATCTAGAGGATTAGGAGGGTCAAGTGGAGGGTTAGTCATAGGATTAGGAAGGTTAGTGATGCGCTGACATCAGACTGCAAACAGGCTAAACTGCAATATTGACAAAATATTTTCTCTTTAAAATATCATCTGGATTCTCCTAAAATTTGGACAATTTACTCACATGATATAAGGCTAAAAACCCATTCAATCTTGGAGAAAAAAAACTTATAGATTTAAAGATAAAACGTGATCTTCAGACCTATGTGGCTAGATTCTGCATGATAATGTTCTTTTCTTTTGATGAAGTTTTCTCAGCTATTTCAACCCATGTAAAGACAAATGAGTGGCATATGATATCCACATGATTTTATAAAATAGCATGGTGGAGGGTGGTTTTGTTACATATAAAGGTATTATTGCTACTACAAATGGATCTGTTATAGCTAGATGTCCAGTCAAACATTCTTCAGTTTATAATCCATGCTCAAGTAAGATTCACGAGCTCCTTTTTACGTCGAATACTCCCTCTACATAGATTGAAGCTCATAACATCAACCTCCCTCACACCTATTTGAAACTCAGGAAATTATCAGAATAGTTCTTTCCTCAACGGTGCACAAATGAACATCACCTGACCCAGCTTTCACTCGGCCTTGCCACGGAAAGACTCGACCTTCATAGCATAGATTAGCGATCAGCTATTCTAGCTCTAACCTTAGATTTAGTCTCCAACACTACCCAGTTCTCAACATGAGTTGAGCCCTGCTCCAAATGAGTTCTACCTCGACTCCATTTCTGCACTTATAAGTATCATACATCCATGGTTGATAGCCTTTCCCAATACGTGTAATAAACACCCTCACTAGATTGGATTTATGCCTATGGAAATACATACCATTTGCCATGGTCTCATTGTCTTACAAGCATATTCACAGGCTAGGACTTGAATAAAAATCCCATCCCAGTCTACATCATTGGTCATGGATAAGACTTTTCTAAATAGGCGATCATCCTCTTTGGATTTGTATCTTCACCCAAAGTTTGAAACACAAAACTTTCTAAATATACTAATGAATCCCTATCGGGACTATGAAAATGATGCTATAGAAAACTATTCTTAGACTCCTACATCTCCCATGCATTCATTCTAATTTTACATTGAGCGATCCTTGGACAGTGGACTGTGCGTGTATTTGAAAGCCCTGCCACATACCCTGTTTAAGATCCTTTATTGCATACAGAGTTCTTTAGATCTCTTGATCATGTAATACCATTTTAAAATTGTTCTTGGCATACACCTAAAGGTTCCTCATACATATCTTACACCATAATGTAATCATTATTCTTTAAGCTCTTATGGGAAATTATATACACACAGGCCTGCTTATAACTGAAACAGAGTTCTACAGATGACATAAAAATCAACATCATTTTTCTTGATCAAATAAGAGCACTTACACAGAAAGGAATCAATACATCCATGACCATGATCAATGGCCTTATTAGACATCTTCACACCTTCTTTTGTTCTCACATCCAATCCTCAATCTTCTTTTTCTTGTATACCTACATTCTTACATGCTTGCTGATCATTCTTCCTCTCTCCTTGAATGAGAGATTCTCCTTCTGTCCTTCCTCTTCTCTACGTCCCACTATCCTCTTGAATGAATTTTTATTTACTCCTCTTCTCAAATTAATGCATATCCTACTCTATTTTTTTAAAGAGTCTCCTCCCTAACCTCTACACCCAACTTGGGCTCAAGATAAAAACAAACACAGTTTTTAATTTTCAACAATATACCCAAGTTGAAATATTTTCAACCACTCCTTTATTTTCTTAGTAGCCCCAATGTAGGAGATTCTCCATTAACCACTTTCACTCTTTTAATTTTTACATTGACTTTTTACCTTTTCTTTTACAATTACTCCTCATTAACAACATTTTTTGAGGGAAAATACAATAATTTAAATTTGAATTCAAACATGACTTGCATCCCAACGTAACCATGTCTTGCCTGAAGATGTATGTAGATGTTCCTGCATCAGTTAGGTGGATTGTTAGCCATAGGAATAGTAGGGTCAATTGGAGGGTTAGGAGGATGGTTATGGTCTCTTGTAGTGTGTTGGTCTATTTTAAACCAATAATTTACAAATTAAATAATGTTAAATTTTTTTTAGTAAAATACATGGTTAATAGGTGTAGTATTTGATCACTTATCTTGTATACATAGTGGCATTGTGAATTTTATGATGTGTCAAGATTTATAATGGACTTTTGGTGAGTTTTGAGGTACTTAGAGGAGAAATGTGATCATGAAATACAATTTGAGAGTTGGAAAAATGGTAAGTGGATAGTCAAGCTATGAGTTTTTTTTAAAATCAAACAGATAATGTGTACAAATTATTATAATGCATAAACATCATCATAACACATATGCATTACATAATTCATATGAATTATGTAACACATATGTGCTATGCTTAGACAATTGTAAAGCCATAATTTTAATAACATGTACATGTTAGTCTCATAATGCATACACATTATGTGAATAATGAATATGAGTTATAGGGTATATCCATGGATTGTCCCCCAATTCCATGGGCATACCCATATAAATATCCTAATTTTTATAAATTATACAAGATCTCAAAAGAAATGCAAATCTATTACCTTTGATTAAAAATATTTACCATCAAAAGATATTATTAACCAAGATTTGCCTTTATTCATAAAATTGAATATGCATATCAATGGAATCAAAATGTTTTTAGTTGATAATAGATCTAGTATAAATATTTTCAACATAAAATTCTTAACCAACATGGGTATTTGTACCAATCTTCCTCAAAAATCAAACATGCATATCAAATGATTTGTTAATTCATGTATCCCTCCAATTATAAAAATCACATTATATGTGATATTGGGACCAAAAATAGTTCCATCTACATTCCAAATAATGTCTCAATCATTGTATTATAACTTACTATTAGGTAGAAATTGGTTACACACAATGTAGTTTGTATCATCTACATTGCATCAGTGTGTCCAATTCATTCATTATGGGACCTTAATGGTAATAATTGTCGATGATGAACCTTTCTAATTTTTTGAAATGTTACATTCTAACATAAAATGGGTTAAAATCCTCATACCACCAAAGCAATACATACCATTTGAAATCATACCAACTTATGATATGGGAGAATCAATGCATATAAGGCACTAGCTACTGAGCTTCACATGAAGACACAATTGGAACAATAACTATTACTAAAGGATCCAATTATACCAAAACAACAAGAAAATTAGAAATTTAAGCTTCATTTATTAATTAACACTGAGCATCAAGATGAAAGAGTTTTATATCACTATGATAATTATGATGAACTTCCTCATACTATGATAGATGAACAATTTCAAAAACTAAATTTTGATCCACTTGAGAATCTTTCACATAACGCATTCACACCTACTGTGGCACACACAAGTTAAATTAATCGCCAAAGGATATAGAGGTAAACTCAAATAATGGAAAGCAAAAATTATCAGATGAAGATGTACATTCTTGTTATTCAATCCATACCTCTAAACTAAAAACATTAATTTAACCTTACAAGGGATAATTATAGTTGTACCATGTCAATAACATGGAATATTCACATAAGTATCCAAAATAGATTTTATAAATAGTATTAATATAAGATGCATCGAATACTATCCTTTTTATGTTATTTGAGCATAATATTATATATTTTCTTCCTAAAAAACATAGATCAATAAACATACTCATTCCTAAATATGGGTCCTTATATTTTAACTATCATCATATCAATAGCCATAATACAAATAAATGTGAGGCATTGTATAACCAAATTTAGAAGTGCAAATATGAAGGGTGTATAATGATCATACCTAAACAATAGAAAATACATCTGATTTATGATATTTCAAAAGCAAAAAGTGCAATGAAACTTACTTATAAACACCGACACCTTGAAGATCTAACTATTACTATAAATATTGATGGGGTCTATTGTCAACATCTCAAGGTTGATATAAAAAATTGGGATACAATTTACAACACCACATTCTTATAAAATTTGGGAAATAATATCAATAAGTTAAATTAATATCCACTACTACCAGACTCTCTTGGCCGCATTATACTACCCATAGCATTTATAACCAAGGTTATTTATACTATCATCTAGGTTGTGAAGCCAAAACCAAAGTTCACATATCATCTAGGTCAATATTGGGTGTTTAAGATGAATACAATGATGCATACTAAAAACATATCTATCACTTTCCAATTCAAAGATAAATACATTTGTATCCCATAGAATTAATACAATGATAGGCCTATAGCAACAATTATTGACACTAACTTACTAGAAAACATTAAAACACTGGTAATGGAAAATCATAAATAATGGTGGCAAGAAAAAGGGCCACAAGGACCACCAAATAGTCCTTTATCTTCAAAATGGGAGTAATTGACACTTTTCATTTTGGTTCAACTTTGAAATCTCAAAAAAGTATAAACAAATCAAATATTCCAAAATACAAAACATTAAAATAATTAAAAAATACAAAAATATTCAACATTCTTAGATTTTATTATTTCCTTAGAATATATGTTGTTTGATTTATGTTAGTAGATAACATATCATTTCATTTCTATATACACATGTATTTCACATATCTTTGAGTGTGATAAGGCATACCCCAACACATGATATATGGAATTATAGATATTGGGCATTTCCTCTACTCACGTCATACAGTATGTTGGGGGCATTTGCTTATTTTGATCAAGATTGATAGAGGTTACATATCCTTGATTATCATTCCTACAGTAGCATGTTTTATCTTACATACTAATTCTGACACATTCCTATATCCATACTAATATATTTTATAGTGTAGTTGATATGTTATTCTACATAATGTTTTTTTTTAACACATATATGCAAAGATTCATATAATATGATTATGATGGTTGATTATGCTTAATATATTTATCACTTACTTGAGTACATTTTATTGATTTTTATTTTCATGTTTATTTTAATATTTCCATTACATTTTGGCCTCTATTCCATTTCATGTTATTTGGACATTTGAATGTGTCATGCTATGTTGATTGGAAATTTAAATATGTGATCCAATTCAATTATGATGAATTTGAAAATTCCCCTTATATGAGGTCCCCTTGGACCACTCTTTTGCATTACAGTTAGTTCTCTTATGTCTTCTTTATTGTTTTATGGGCTTATATTATTACTCTCTATTCATTTCTATGATCTATATCATGCATCTTATAACTTATTATGATCACAAACTAAGATATTCACTGATATGTATATTTAGACATGTTATCCATATATGCTACATGATTCATACATAAAATATGAATATGCCTCATCCTTTTGAGGTAAGGTGTTTTTCCATATTTTATTGTAGGGGGCAATATTAGTAGGGTGTGTCATAGAGCTCCAAATTTTCATAATTTATAGATTTTAGTGGGGGGCATGTCACAAAGACATGACTTTCACACTTATTTTATTTTCATAGTTTCCAAAATTTGTTGGGGGATTGTCATAAAAACATAAACTCCACAGTTATACACTTACTCTTTATCTCTATGTTTTAGTGGGGGAATGCCATAGAGACATGACCTTCATACTTTCACAATCTCTAGTTTAGTTCCATGATTTAAATATACACTTATGTCAGAATTATCTACATTGCATCAATTTTACATAGGTTTGAAAAAATAATTTTTAGATTTATGACACATATAATCCAAATCAAACATATTAAATATACATATTCCATTTTATTCCACTCAGAATTGCCAAACTTACTAATTATACTAATTATTAGGACACATTGATTACACCAAGATATATTGTTATTGATATTTTTTTGTTACAATCATGGGTTAATTTTATAGTTTTAAGTGATCAAAGAATTAAACTTCACCATATTTATATATTTTAGTGATTAGATAATCCAATATCACCATATTTATAGGATGAGTTGATTAAACAACTCACCCTAGATAGATTATATATATTCCCATTTAATTATGTGATTGAGATATAATGATCTCAATGGTCGTACGACAACTCATCCTTGCACTATATTCAAGGAATAATACCTTCCAGTCTTCCTCTTTAAATCTCTAAGGTTTAGGTCTAAACCTCTTCCACCTCCAATGGTTCATAAGGAAGCATATTTATCAATTCAAAACATGAAGAGGCAACATGGTTACATCGACACACAGGTGTACTCCTTCATTTCTCTCTTTCTTTTCCATCAATTTAATTATTTAAAATTTCATACTTTATGCACTAATTTATACTATAACAGGCTCTTGGTTATATGTCATGCAACATAAAAACACTCAAAATACACTCAAGCAAAGGCAAGGTGTGTTGTACACACCCATGTATGCATTTCTTTCATTTAACCTAGTAATTTCATCATTATGTATTACTGTATTAAGGGGTGATGTAGATACTAAAATTGAATATTTATAACATCTCAATCTTGTACATTTGAAGAAATATAACACATATATGAGTTCTAGGACTGAGACAAAGTTGGAAAAAAATGATAGTATAAAATAGAATGGTAAATAGTATATGCTCTCTCCTATCCCCTTGTTATATAGTTGTATAATCATTTATATTTATATTTCAGATACTTGAAAGAATATATTGTCAAAATATTGTATTGCATTGCCTAGAACTGAATATTATAATACTTCAATCAAACTTTTTATTTCTATAGGGTATTTATAGAAATATCTATTTTGAATAAATAACTATAAACAATACTCTCTTTAACTTGAAATTATCTTAACATATTAAAATTAAAAAAATTAATAAATATTTAGCATTATGGAATTACTATTTATAAATTGAATGAACGATTAATATTTTTCATAACACACTTAGGGGTATTATTTATTCAAAGTTTGGGTTTATTTTTAAAAAACAAAACAAAACAAAACAACAAAATAAATTGTTTATTTTTTATAGTGTTTTAATATATATGAAAGCTATATATTTTATAATATATAACATATGTGTGCATGTATATTTATTATATTTATAATATATAATATATATAAATATGTTTATGTTTATATAAAAATTATTATTATATTTTTATTTTTTAAATGATATCTACAATTATCATATTTGTAATTATAAATTCTATCAAAAGATGTCAAGGAAAAAAATCTCAAAAAACTACAATGTCTATTTCATATAACCTTATTTTAATAATTTATATCATAATTTTTCTCAAGAATTTTGACTAACCATCAAAAGGAATCTAATATTTGTTTAATATTAATGACAAGTAAATAAATGAACTAATTAATTTCATAACTTTTAATAACAATGAAATAATGTAGGAAATAAAATAGAAGAGACATTACATAGTTTTAGTGTGATAAATCCTCAATGAGGTAAAAAAATCCCACAAAGCTTATTCCACTATTTGAGAAACATTTATAGACCCAATAATTTCCTTCTTCACCTCACTTATTCACAATTATTCAAGTAAAATTCAAAGGCCCACACTCTCATAAATCATAGTTTTTTAATAATCAAAATTGATATTTCACCAAAGGCTAACACACCTTTATAAAGGTTGTGGATAGTTGCAACCAACCAATCCACCCATTTAAATTAACCATTATTATTTATTAATCGTAAAAACATTTTTTAAATATTTAGTTTTGTATAGATAAAAATATATATTATTTATTTGTTTAATGAAACAATGTAAGCCACAATGTAACCCTAAAAATATTATTATTCCAACATAAGTAAAGATAAATGTTGGATTTCCTTAGCCCCTTAAGGATCAATTTTTGTACCTTACTTAGATACTAGATTTCCTAGGATTTTTCTTTTTATGACTAGTTTACAAATGAAAGTTATATCAAATGCAAATAAAAATAAGCAAATAAAACCAATTTATACTCTAATCATGCATCATACTTCATATTGAGATTAAAGGGAAATATAATACACCTGAACATACCATAAGGAGCTCTTAATTTTGTGGATTTTACTCAGATTGTAAATGGATGTTGTTATTTAATAAAATATACATAATTAATTTGATTACATGCCCCCTTCATTGATTTATGATTGGATTGATAGAATTATGTGATGATTGTAATTATGTGCTCTCTTGAATAGAATAATGTCCTTAGTCTATGGGAGCTTTTTTTTTAATGATGGGGTGATATTCAATATATAATTTTGAGAGGCGAAATCGATAGTCATATCTAACTTGAGATGGATAGATAGGATCAAGTCAAAATAATCATTGAATGAGAGGAGTTAAGAATTGAATGAGGGGAGATTAGGATGTAAATACTTGTGTTAAATGAGAAGTGGGCTTGATTTTGACTTTGTCCATTGTCATTGGGATTTTTTTATGTGATGACTCAATTTTTTATTGGGTTGATTTGCTTAAAATTTATTTTATTGAATTTTATATATGGAACTTTAAATTTTCCATTGGTTTTCTTATTAGAATTATTCAAATAAATAATACAATTAATTATTTGATTAATCTATGATTTCATTTTATGGTATTGGACAAGTTTCAATGTGTAGTATGATTAATTTATTTTGGGTGATGTCAAAATACTAATGGGTTAGGCTAAAGATGTTCATGATGGCATTGGGGTTTTAATCACATATGATGAAAAGAATAATGTTTTTGAATGAAATTAGGGTTGATATAAATATAGTGTAGAAATTATCAAATTAAATGATGAAGATAAATAATCGCACTAAGTTTATAAATTTGGGATGTCTACATGTTCCCTTATTTTAAAGGACATTATGAATAGAAGATGTATCTATGTTTCAAATAATGTATAAAAAATCAAATGTGATATTCCCCTAGTGAGGTGATTATGAGGATTAAATAGTGTGTTTTGGGAGGTGGGGGTAAATGGATTATTTTCACCCTATCCCTTTTAATTTTCATATCTCTAAATTTTTATATTACCTCGTACTAAAATTGATTATGTACCTTTTCACAAGCACTAGAGTGAGCAAGTGAGAGATTACCAGGGACCAAACAAAAGTGAGTTATTGATAAGTCAAACTTTCATCTAGTGATTTTATTTTTTTGGTCATAAGTACAGGTTGAAACATGTGATAATCATAGATGATATGAGGAAAATATTCCATATAGAAAATGAGTACATGTGGCGGGCATTTTCACTATAGTAAATGGATCATGTGCTTCAAATTTTGATATTTAATGTGTTGTATCATTTCCAAATTTTTAGTATTAGCTACATGATAGTAATTTCATCTATGCCATAAATCATGCCATATGAATGACTTTAAAATTTACAAATATGTTGCAATGTCTATATAGACATTGCAACATTTACACGTTGCATATCATTTATAATAAAATGTAAATTTTGAGATAAATTTGATCAATATGATTAAATATTCTCATTTTTGGGTGATTAGGAGAGCATCTACATATCATCATAACCTAAGAGTACCTATTGATAATGTTAGCATTGGTGATGTAGATGGAAGGGGTTTAGCATGGAATGTTAAAGGCAAATGGCCTTTATCATGTAGCACTTACGCTACATATTAGAGAATATAGAGATCTATTTAAAACATTGGTTAAGTGATATAATTTATAAACCAAGATGTTTCACCTATTGACATGTAATATGATTTTGACCATTGAGGATGTGTAGAGGATATTTTAGATCCCCATACATAGGAGAGGATATACTGGAGAGGTCTGAGACCATTGTTAGAGATGAAAAGATTGTATAATAAGATAAAAATCCCAATTCATGGATTAAGGGTGGATTTGGATGTATGCTTAGTAAGGGATTTGATAAACCAATTTCCCTTACATTTTATGGCCATTGTCAATGACATCATATTACTTGACAAGATAGGTCATATCTTCTAGGTGGGATTTATGGATATGATATGTGATATGATAGAGGATGCTGTATTATTTTCTTTGGGGCCTATAATATTAGCCCAATTGTATAGGGATTATTATTTTATTGTATATTGGCATGACAAGAGCCTCTAGGCTTCCCCTTTTTTATAGTTTGGGTCCTATGAATAAATAGTCATAAAAAGGTTAGAGGGGACATGACAACATAGAGATAGTGATTAGATGGTATAATATGGATGGGCAATAGTTTTCAAATCACAATGTCATCATCTAGGATATATGTCTTATTATAGAAGAGTGATAGACAAGATACAACTAGAAAATATCATCTAGAGGCTATATATGGGCCTCTACATGTATTGTCAGTTGATTTTGGTTAATTTCATTATCACATGATAAAGTGTTATCTTACTAGGAAAAAATATTATATTATATATCTATATAGGCTAGATCGGTTTCTACTATAGTTTGGATTTCATTAGTGTATTATATCAAGGCCTCATTTGTTTCCTCATGGATCCAGGGAAGTTCAATAGTGGGGGAATTTGGTAGACAATGAAGTAGCTACGAGTGATTGGATGTTGTTATAAGGTGTGCACTAGATTCATATATTGGCCATAAAAAAATCAAGTGTGTCTAGTGGATATGATACTTATTAGGCTTAGTTGAGGCCTAAGAGATTAATAGTACTAGATTAGAGGTTGAGGTTGTTATAAGAGAGGATTAAAGTGATCATGTAGACATTTCCATGATAGAGCTAGAGATGGAGAGTGAGGAAAAGTGTAACTCCCATTTATGAATGTGGAGACATGAATGGATATGGATAGGGATGAGGATACAATGGACATGGTGGATGAGATGGTGGATAGTGGGGTGGATATCTGATACAAGTCATTTATTCTCTAGTTTAAATTGTTCATTCATTATTCGACTCTCTAACAAGAAGACCACTAGTATAGGTGTAGGTATCTATAGAGATAGAAGTGAAAATGGATATATAAAGGAGAGTATGTGGTGATGTAGTAGATATGTCATAACCAACACATTATTTAGAGGATGCACATCATATTTAGATCCTACAATAAGAGATTGAATTTCAAGAGACCAAAATAATTAGTTTCAAGGAAACATGGATAGTCAACATGCACAGGGAGAAGCTAGATATTTATACATTATGTGATTGACATGAAAAGTGATTTGGTTGAGTGTAGAGGTTAATATACTCTATGTAGAGTGGGATACATCTCTCTCCATTTTGACTTAGCAGGTCCTAGTGAAGGCCTTTTACGATATTCTAAGTGTTGTGAAGGAGAAAGCTTATTATCAAAATATCTATGAGGTCATGGTATTTACATATCATATAACACCATCTTATATTGATTATTTATGGACATGGTCAAGAGAATAACGGATAGATACATTTGTTTACATAACTCCATCAATATGCTTAGTACAAACCCACCTAAGAGGACTGCATCACAAGGGATCCCTCTACCAATAAGGTCACCACCCAGGAGTCTTCCTATGAGGGAAACCATGAGAGATGAATTTTATTTTGTATGTAAGATTTTGATACTAATTTATTTATGATTTTTTATGGATGTAAATGGGCATTGTGTATAAAAATTACATGGATGTTGTAGATATGGACATTTGATGTATATGATGATGATTCAATTTTTATTTGATTCATTATCTAATTTTTATTGTGGTGTGATGTTATGTATTAAATGTATATGATTCATCACATTTTTATATTTTCTTTAATTTGATGGATGGATGTGATTTTATGGCTATGATGTTATGGATTATATGTTATTGATGTGATACTATGATAGATGTATATGATAGGATGTTATGTGATGTTGTGATTCAGATAATGATCCTGATTTTGTGTTCTTGATGCATAATTAGTTATGTTGTAAGGATAGTTATGGATAGTTAGATATTAGTCATGTGATAGGATGATAGGTATGAATTGTGATTTAGAGAACATGTTACCAATCTTGCATGTACTTACACATGTTTGAACAGCTTGATTTTTATATGCCACACACCAATATGCACCATGATATGGAAAATGATGATGACCTTGTTGTAATATGTCATATAACTAACATAGACACAACAAACAAGAATAAAATATTGATAAATAAAACACAAACAAGTGTAAAATATAAAATGAAATCAAATGTTGTCATATATCAAGTCAAAATCCAAGTGAGGTATGAGTAATGATACTATTAGATTTGATATTCCCTAGGCAATGATATATGTGAGGGGGATTGATTTGGAATGATATATCCTAATGAAGCATGTAATAACTTATTTAAAAACTATTTAATGGTTTTCAACTAGGCTAAGGACAAGACAAAAAGGCCTTTGGGTTTTTAAGTTTACAAATTTTTTTTAGTTTTGAGGGTTTTCTACTTTTCATGTTTTTTAGATTTTTTACAAAGACTAGTATCAAAGTACAAACCATATCTATAAATTGGGAATCGAATCAATATGGGATTTTAAAATGTAAGGATTTATGAGGATATTTCCAAGTACTACATTTTTTGCATTTGATTATACATGACCTATTCAAATTTTATTTTTCCAAGAAGCTATCATCCTCAGGCACAACTATGACACGTTTAAAAAAAATCCTCTTTGTGCTCATCAAGGTAAAAATGGGAAGGAAGATAAGAATGATGGTATGGATTAGGATGATGTAGGATGGAGTGAATTTACCCACAAGTGCATGGTAGTTATAGATAATAGATGAACCTATTAGGTTTGAAATAACTTTTGGTGCATGGTGTTCATTGGTTCATCAATCTGTTAACCATATTTTATGTATAGTTTGTAGGCTCCTAAACCACACTTGGAAATGATTACATAAGAAACTAGATAGTTAGGCTAAAATTTATCCTTCTTTTCATGCTCCTGATTGGTATTTTGTTGATTTTCCATTAAAATAAGATCACCTACTTTTAATTTCTTACATTTGATCTAATTTTTATAACTCCAATGAACCCTATTTTTATATGCCTTCATATGGTTGAGTTTATTGAGACTTTTCTCATTAATACGTTTTAACTCATGAAGTCATACAATTATTTTTTCCTTGTCACTAATCAGATTATAAAAAAGCATGAAAAGATAGGGTAACTCCATCTTAATTGGTAAGATGAATTTGTCTCAAAATACAAAGGAATAGGGTGTTACTCATGTGGGGGTGTGGATGATAGTACGGTAAGCCCAAAGGCATGAATAATTTACATATGCCAATCTGTGCTTGAGGATTTTAGTGAGTTTTTTTATTACACACTCTAGGCTAGCCATTTCATATTGGATAGTATGTTTTAGATCATCTATGTTTGATATGGAATTGGGTACAAAGGGATTTTACTTATTTGTTATTGAATTACTTACTAGTATTAGTAATGATGGTAGAATGGAATCTATAGGAAAAAAATGAGGTGGTTGTGGATGAGCTTGAATATATTTTTATCTATTATGTAGGTGATTTTAATGGCCTCTAATCATTTAATAAAGTATGCAGTGGTAATGATAATGTTATTATGGACATCAGATGATGTGGGGTTTATACTCCTAATGAGATCAAGTCCACAAGTAGATAAGGTTCAAAGAGTGAGGATTGTTTGTACTAATTTTGATAGTTTATGTATTATATTTTGATGTTTTATAAAGGTGAATAAATTACTTAAATATTTACAAGATAATACTTCCATGGTTAGCCTGTAATACCCTATCCTAAAGAGTTTCTTAGCAAGGACAAAACTATTGTTATGTTCTCTATATATTGCATCATGGCCTTATTTGATTTATAAGTCATACTATTTCAAATTCAAACACCTTAACAATGTCCCATTGTAACCTCTACAATAGAGTATGCTACCATGTAAAATGAAACAAAAGGTGTTGGATGAGGTGTTTTCATTAGTTGCATGAAATATCAAAAGGAAGGCTATGATCATGAAGTTAGACATAGATTTCATGGTACTAAAGAGAATTAGGACCCAAAAAATCACATACCATTTTAGATTACGAGATATCATATGTGGGGATCATTATTTGGTCAACCACTAGCTAACATTGTGGATTATCTTATTGCATATTGAGGAAAGACACAATAGTGGCCATTACATCTATAGATTTATTACTTGTGGGAGACCCTGATGAAAATCAATCTACATGAAGTACTGACTTAGGTTGTCAACCATGTTCTTATACTGGATTCTTTTGTTATCCTTGGTTTGATATTTTCCATTGACCTATGTGATAATTAGAGGGTAGTCATCAAAGACATACAAATGTTGGATGTTCTATTAGATTTAAAACTTAGGACATGTGATACGTGATTCATACTTTGTGATATTATTGGTACAAGTAAAATTAATTTTTAAAGCCTTAGGAATGGGATCCCATTTTAATTTTAAGAATAGAATGACTACCCACAACACATGGGTGGTGAAGGATCCTTTGAAACAAACCCTCTAGTTTTATCATTTATCAAGAGATAGGATTAATTGATCAGGAAATACAATAATTAAAGGTTGTTTATCTAAAAGGCTACTTATGATAATATATCTATGAATACCAACCATTTTATATCTTTCTAATTTAAAAACACAATGTCTAACTTGCTATTTAACATAACAAATTTTTCTATTATGTTTGTAAGAACTGATTTTTACAAAATATGTTTGAGTGTCTCAACTTTGGAAGTAGGTTTAGTTTTGTGATTCAACATGTAGTGCCACAAATTTTGAAAATTAAAGATGAATGATATACATTCCTCATTAATATCAATATATTTTAGTTCATATGATATCAAATTATCACTTAATTAATATACAATTCTTTTTATTCATAGATTATCATATTGGGCCAAGCTAATCTTAGAATCCCAAGTATTCTCACCATGCTTCTCATCATATAGTATTTTTTCCACCCATTCAATGGATAGACAATAGATTTAATCATATCTATTTACTCTTAGTTGTTTACCTCAGTGTTATTGATGATATTATTCCCTAGATCTACCCACTTTTGATGAGTTCTATAACAATGAAGCTCTCTTAGAATTCTTATAGGAATATGAGTATATCATTTCCTTATATCATAAGAATAGGTTTCCTCATTCTAAAAATACGTAGGCATACTTTTGTGAGAGTTCAAACACTTCAGATGATATCCCAACTGACATAGATGACACCATACCTATATCACCTTACACTGCCAATTGATCTACATTAATTAATGAAGAGATAGTTAAATTCAATTATTGTAAAAACACTAATCCTCATATAATAACATTAGATTTTTCCTTATATAAATAATAAGAAGCAAATGTTTGATATATTTTAAAAGGACTTCCCTAAAAAAAATTCTTGGTCCTATTTAGATATGTCAGGCACTAATCCTTTAATCAAAATGCACATGATTACACTATACACATATGTAAATTAAAATTAAAAATTAAAATATATTATCCTAAGGTGGATCTTTTAGTCAAATATGAGATCCAATTCCTCCTTGATTAAATCTTTATTTGACTAATTTCTCACCTTGAATGGGTATCTAACATTGTACAAGTTGTTACCCCTAATGGCCAAATTAAATGTTGTTGCAACTCAAGAGATTTAAATAAATCATGTCCAAGGGATGAATTCCACCTACCTAACATTGATATGACAGTAGACTCCATAGCAAGATATGAGATTCTCTCTTTCAGGGATAGTTTCGCCTATTATAATCAAATCAATATAGTTGAAAAGGATCATGAAACATATTTTAACATATTGTGGGGTACCTTTTACTACATAGTCATGCATTTTTTATTAAATAACATAGGAATAACATACCAATGAACTATGACCCACAATTTTCATGATCTAATTCATAAAATAGTCAAAGACTACATTGATGACTTATTAGCTAAATCAAAGGATCAACAACATCATGCAACTAATTTATGATATATTTTTGAAAGGTTGAGATAATACAATGTGCAAATAAATACCAAAAAATGCATATTTGGGGCCATATCCAATTAATTATTAGGATTCATAATATCACAACATGGCATTGAGGTAGATCCAAACAAAGTCAAAGATTTAATGGATATGTCTCCACCTAAAAATTTAAAGCAACTTCAATCTCTACATGGAAAAATCTAGGCCATATGATGTTTTGTGGCACATCTAATAGATAAGAGTCATTCATTCACAAGATTATTCAATAAAGATACTAAATTCAAATGGGACACTACATGTCAAGAGATATTTGATACACTCAAAAAATACTTACTAGATCCACCAATACCTGTTAGGCCGCTTTTCCTTTACATTTCAGCCACTGATCATGCCCTTAGTACACTCTTTGCACAACATGATGACTAACATAAAGAGTGATCTATTTATGACATCAATCACACACTTGTTGATTATAAAAAGAATTATTCCAAAATATAAAATCTATGTTTAGTACTCGTGTTTGCTACATAAAATCTCCAACACTATATGATTAACAATGAGACTCAGGTTATTACAAAAGAAAACCCCTTAAAAATTTTCATGCATAAATGGCATCTCTTTACATGTATTGACAAATGGGTTATGTTACTCAAAAACTTCAATATAAATATCATGTTATAAAAATTGTTAAAGGGCCAATTAAGTGTAGACCAATTGGCACCAACACCACTATTAGATACCAATCCTATCAATGGTACTTTCTAAGATGATTTCATAGCTTATAAGATCATTATTGACACAAGAACAATGTTATTTGACATTTTTAGAGGTGAATCAAGTGCTAGAGCAAGAATTATATCTATTAACCCACTTGGGCACATAGTACCACTTGCATATGGGTTTAGTTTATCATGGAAAAACAATATCATAGAATATGAGGCACTTATCCTCAGTCTCCAAGTAGCTTAGGCTATACAAATAAAAACTATTAAGGTCTACAAGGATTCAAATTTGGTCATTAGTAAAGTTAAAAATGTCTACCAAACCAAGTAATAATGCTTAATTCCCTAAAATAATATGATTCAATGTCTACAGGCTCAATTTGACTACTTCTCTATTGAAAATCTCCCTCATAAAGACAATCATCATGTTGATGCAATGACCAGTGTAGCATTATTGATACCCATTGATATTAATGATGAACATGATATCTTTAATATAAAATGGTTTCAATCACCATTGGTATCCTAGTCCAACCTCATAGCTATATAATTTTTAGCCACCATGCATAGTACAATAATGTCTAAATGGTTTTTCAATGTATACAATTTTCTACACAAGTATATCACACCAGATACTTTCAACAAGAATGATAATCATAAATTATAGAGGAATGCCATCTATTACATCATCATTGATGGGTACTTATTTAAATAATATTTTTATGGACACTTCCTCTGATGTTTGACATCCAAAAAATCTAAGGTGGATCTTATCCAAATACACAACAGTGAGTGTGGTGGCCACTTCAACAAGAAATCCATGTCACATAAATTACTCAAGCAAGGATATTATTAGCCCACCATGGGGCCATAATGTCAAGAGCATGATAAAGTATGTGACAAATGTCAATGACATAGTAATTTACACCATGTTCCTTCTAGTAATTACAACCTATAATCTCTCCATGGACATTCATTTTATGGGGATTTGATTTCATTGGTAAAATCAACCCAAAATAAGAAAGGGACATAAATTTATCATTATAGCCACATAATACTTTATTAAGTGGGTGGAATCCATCCCATTACAATCTTTAAAAGGAGAAGATATATGTCATTTCCTCATGGTGAACATCATTTCCTATTTTGACCTACCATCAACGATCATTATAGATAACATAACTTGTTTTAAGAACAAAATAATTAAGAAATTTTGTGCTAAATACAATATCTGACACACATTCTCTACTCCATACTACCCACAAGGTAATGGTCAATATGAATCTACAAATAAGATAATTAAAAACATCCTAAGCAAAATCATTACCAAATTTGGCGATTATTAGAATAATCAGCGCATATATGCACTATGGGTTTACCACATCAATATTTTCACACTGACATGAGCTAATCCTTATTCAATAATTTATATAATTGACTTATTTATTCTTCTGGAACTATAAATATCATCCCTAAAAGTCTCTCTAAAAGGACTTATCATAGATGCTAAATACAGAGAAAAATGTCTACACAAGTTAAAATAGTTGCATCACACATGCATCTAAATTTTAGAGAGCTCATATCATACTGAAATGAATCTAACAAGCATACAATAGCCATGTTCATAATAGAGAACTCAAAGTCAAAGATCTCATTCTCAAAGACAACCTCAAAAATGTTAATGCCAAATAAGAGACCAAAGGAAAGTTCAAATTAAATTAACTTGGCTTGTAGTTAATCACAGAAAAGCTCAATCAAAAGGTACACCATCTAGCTTTTCTTGACAATAAGTCATTAAATAATCCACTAAACATCATACATCTAATAAGATTCTATATCTAAATAACTCGTAATTACTTGTACAAAGTTTCTGTTACTTTGATTATTGTATATAGTCTCATTTTCATGTTGCTTGTACATATCTTATACTTAGGAAATACAATAATAATATAACATTTCCAAAAATAGAAAAACATTCAAACACTTTCCTAGAAAATAAAGATTTATATTGTATGTGTGTCACTATTTACATTCCTTATATTTTCTAGGTACTACATATTATATCTATTGTAGTATAGTTAGTTTTATCATACATACATGCTTCACTTGTTCTATTCAAGTTTTTTTAGATCACTATAGGATTTATGTCCTCTAAATAGATCTAGATTTTATACTATATACCCATTGGGTACACATACATAGATACATAGATTCAACATTGATACATTCACCCATTGTGGGAATCATACTACATAGCTTATATTTTATCGGGTTATATCTTTCCATGCTCCATATCATAATTTTCACATTGCTTATATCTTGATATTGATCATCTTATACTAAGATTTTTTTTTTCTGACTATCATTAGTATAGACTCAGTTTATGTGCATCTTTGCTCTTATATAGATTTGTACCACACATTCATGCATATTACATTTATATATTTACTAGTTTATATTTGATTATGTATCTTCACTACTACATCTATTTGAGGGAATTTGAATATGCCATTTTTATATAGATATATGCCAATTTCCTTTCATTATTTGTATGTTTTAGACACGTTCTAATATCCTTATGTGTGCCTTATTGATTGTGTATGTGGACATTTGAATGTGTCCTTCCATGTGGTTTTAATCCAACCTTGATTTCTATGTGCATATGTGGACATTTGATCATATCCTTGTATGTTTTCTCTTTCTTAGATTTAGTGACATGTGTACATGTCCATTGTATTATGGCCCCTTGGCATACTTTGTATATCTCATGTGTTTGTATGAATGATTTCATGTATGCATCATGGCCATGAAAATTATATCTTGATTGTTACATTCATATCTAGTTTTAGATGGCATGAGGAACCTCATGCATCTTCCCTTCCTCCTAGGATGTCTTGATGAACATCATGCCCCAACCCCCTAGGTAATTCCTCATATTACATCCAGATTTATTGTTTATATACATGCTTAAATTGTTACATATGATAGTCATGTGATAAAGCAATATAATTTGTATACATTACATTAGAATGTAAGATAATTTGGGCATAAGTTGGTAATGTGTGATGTATGTTAGATATATCATTCAAAATGTTTTATATATATATATATATATGTATGTATGTATGTATGTATGTATGTATGTACAGGCATGCGCACACACACACACACACACATTGGTGGGGATTTGAATCTTAGTGTATAAAACTATCCAAAGTTGATAGTGCTTGTGATCTTGGTGGGATTTTTTCCTCTCCTACATTTACTGAATAAAGACAAATGAGCACTATTATTTTTAATATAATGGATATATATATATATATATATATATATATATATATATATATACAAGGCACACACACACACATTGGTGGGGATTTGAATCTCAGTGTATAAAACTACCCAAAGTTGATAGTGCTTGTGATCTTGGTGGGATTTTTTCCTCTCCTACATTTACTGAATAAAGACAAATGAGCACTATTATTTTTAATATATATATATATATATATATATATATACACATGCACGCACGCAAGCACACGCGCGCGCACACACACACACACACACACACACACACACACACACACACACACACACACACACACACACACACACACACACACACACACACACACACACACACACACACACATTGGTGGGGATTTGAATCTCAGTGTATAAAACTACCCAAAGTTGATAGTGCTTGTGATCTTGGTGGGATTTTTTCCTCTCCTACATTTATTGAATAAAGACAAATGAGCACTATTATTTTTAATATAATGGATATTGTTAGTGGTATTGATAAAGATAATGAAAAAAATCTTAGAAATGTCTCTATCCATATCTCTTTGTATATGGCATCCTGCATGGGTCAATTAGATTATATGGGAGGCTTCTTTCATTGAGGAATCATTTCCATTTTATTTTTCTAATTGGTTTTAAAGTAACCTATTTTAGTTTTATATAGTTAATGTAGATAGATGTGACATGTCACAAAACGTTTCACATGTATCATCTTGGGCTACTTCAATTCCATCACATGTACCCTATCATTACACCTTACCATCATTGTGTAGCTCACCTTAAAATATTTCACTAATTTAATGCTTTATAGATTCTTTCCATTCATCCAAACTTCACCATTTCTCAATCTCACCTTAAAATGTGACATCTCCTCCCCACACAACTCATTTCCATGAAATATGAAGTAACACATGACCTCGTTTTTTACCATCACCTCCACCAAAAATATCAAATTATTATTTCTTAATGTTTCATGTACAAAAGGTGTGACAAGTTCAATAGCCATGGATTTCGTGTGTGGTATGATTGTAGACTTACACTCTTTTGCTTTACAAAACCCAAATTTACCAAGAAAACAAGAAATTATGTCCCTTCCAATGTAACTTGCACCTTTGGAAAATTTACTAGTATATAATGGTGTTAATATTTGGTTGGTCTACAAGATTGGAACATGTAAAGATGTTTCTATTAAATATTTATATGAATGTGGGCCAATAAATACAATGTGAATACTGGGACCTAAGCAAGCAAAGGTGATCATAATTATTATTTAATATATGTGGCGATCATAAATTAAGCATATGCTAGGAACCTCTTAGACTTAGGATATTAATTGAATGGTTTTGATGACAAAGGTATGAGACCTAAGGTGAACACAATGAACTTAATTAATGTATCACCCTCAAGGTTTACTCCAAAACCAACTACAATTAAAAAAAGACGTGAATGTTATTCCACAAAGCTTCTATGTTAAACACTAGCACACACTAACATGCCCTACACTAATGTGAAACTATCATATGAATTCATCCACAATTAATCATATCAAATTAAATATATGGATAATTTGATTGTAGTAAAATCCCCCAAGTATGTGCTACAGTATGATCATAAGCATATATTTGAGATGTCAAGAGATAGATTCACTCATGTTGATTGAGGGTCGAAATGAACCCCATTATCGAATGCAGAATGTTTGAAACCCTTATTAGCACCTATAAATTTACCCTATATAACATTAAGGTCCTTATTTATATCCTTAATTAATTAAATTGTACCCTTAATTAATATTTTCAATAATATTATTATTTCTTATGTGGTCATGGGTCTCCCCAAAAATGACGTATTTAAAATTCATGTTTCTCCCCATATCCTAAGTTTATGAAGTGGCTACCTTTATTATATTTATATTAAAATATAGTGATTACAAAATTCTACATGCAACCACATTAATTATATATAATTCCTAATTATATGACCATGATCCCAAATATATTTACTATGACTTATAACGATCACCAACATTATATGATCACAATTTCTACATTTCACATAAATAATAGTCATCTTAAAATTAAAGACGACTTTTTAAAATCACAATTTTTACTACAAAATTATAATACCTCAAACTATTTATTCATGATTTATAACGACCCCCAACATTTACGTGATCACAACATCTATATTTTAAATAAATAATGGTCACTTTAAATTAAGTCCTTGATCATAATTTTTAGTGCAAAATTATGACACCTCGAACTATTTATCCATATTCAATCGCTTTATATTAAACACACTACGACGGACACTAACTAAATATTGCACTCATTTTACAAATTATGGTGATCATGATATTCTCCGCATGATCCCATTATTTATTTTTTGCGTAGATGATGTCGTCGTGGACTCTAAATTTTTTCCGGAGTCTAGAGTCCCACGAGTCTACGAAGGGTCTTATTTATCTCTCTTAGTGGCCACCTTTACTTCTATTCATGTGGAATTATTTGTCATATTAAACAATGTGATTTCGGCCACCTCATGAAATTTTATCTATCTTAAAATTAAGATAATCACCCTACATGTGAACTAACCTTGACTCATTTTTATTTTAAGCTAATCTTTATATGTGCATGTGTGCATAACTAACGTAAATATCATTAGAAACATATATAGACACATAAAGATTGTAGAAATAGAAAATATTTTCACATGACTCTTATGCACATAAAATTTTATATTTTATATAGATTTTAAAGGAAAATTAGTCCCAGTTTTTGTTTTCATAGGTCCATGAATTCATGAAACGTTACAAAGTGTATATTCTTAAAGACTTCATGAACTTCCTTATTAAATCTAACTTAAAACTTCACAGCATCACAGACTTCAACATATTTCATATGATTTTTTTAAGATGGTTTGCAAGATGTTCATTTCAATGCATTAAGTGTAACTAACAGGAGTGTTCGGTGTGGACTGCCACACTAGGCATTGACATCCACTTTGTTAACACTCCTAAAGTAAATTCTTTGTTAACCATTGTTGTTCCCTTAACTGATGGTTTTTAAATTAACCATTGTTGTTCCTCTAGAGAATATGGTGATTTCAAACAAGGACAAGCAGATGGAATTTTAAATGGTATAATAAGTAGCGCCCATCAAGTCAATTCTCACACCCTTTGTTGATAGGGTTCTAAGGTGTTTCCCTTCTGAGATGCCCTTAACCATGAGAAGGGCATATCAGTTTAGTTTTCACAATACATTTTGGTTTGTTTTATGTTCAAGGGTTCTATTGAAAGCTTTAAGGAATTAATGATTAGTTAGAGCATAATAATTTCATGCTTCACATAACCATTGCATGTATTGTTGAATATCTAACCTTTGAGCATAATATCAATTTGGTAGGGTCTTTTGTTGATTGTGTTGTTCACTGCTTGAAGGAACTAATAATTAATTAGGGCATAATCACTCATTCAACTCATAATAATTGTCTTTATTATTGAATATTCAACCCTTGAGAATAATATTGAACTTGGGTTTGTTTTATGTTAACTGTATTGTATTTTGCTTGAAGGAATTAATGATTAATTAGGGCATAATCATTGTATGCATTGTTGAATATCCAACCTTTGATTATAATATTAGTTTGGGTTTGTTTTATGTTGACTGTATTATTTCCTGATTGAATGAATTAATGATTACTTAGGGCATAATAATTCAATCGATGCATAATCATTATCTACATTGAACGAATCAATGATTAGTTAGGGCATAATCATTCATTCAATGCAATGTTTAGCGATTAGTTTGTGCAATTAAGCTATGCTACATATATTTTTGTGAACACATATGAACTAAATGCATAATCACTGTTAGATATGCTACATATAAAGAAATTCAAACTTTATATCTTTACATTATAGATAAAAGCAATTCACACAAAACTCCAACTCTATGCTAAAAACATTAATTTCTTCAAGTAGTTAACAATGTAGTCAATGGGTACTTTTGGCATGGATTGCCACGCTAGACATTGACCCCCAACTGGTCACATCGATTTATTTGTTACTTTTCCCTTTGTGTATTGGGCTTAACCAAACTCATTTTCCTTAGCCATTGATGTTTGCATTAACTGCAAGATTTTACCTTAAATATGATTATTAAAGCATTATTGCATTGCACATAGTCATAAAGAATATTAATAATTAGCAAAAAGTGAATACATATTTCATTATTTTCAATTACCAAAACCCTTCGCAAGCTTAATTACCCTCTCCCTCTTTGTCACCATGATTAGATAAAATTCAATGGGTTGTCATGATCCTTCTATTATTAGCTTGATAGAGTTATGAATAGATATGAACACAATAAGTGTTTTGTAAGCCCACAATAAACACTTCTACTGGGCACTAAGTTAAGAGAAACATAACATTCAAAGAAACATGGTACTATATATCCACCACCTATGTTCATTTTATCCATTAAAAAAATGAAATTAAACATTAGAAACATCCAAAAATCATTGCCAAATAGGCATACCATAAGGGGTTCAAGTAGTCAACAATACAATCAATGGTTTTCCATGAACTTTCTATTATTAACTTGATTAAGTTATCAAGAAAAATGAACACAAAAGTTTTTTCCAATCCTAGAATAAATACTTATGCATGCCCATCCTTCACATTAGCAAAATATAACTGAAGAATAGAAGAGTATTATGTTGATTGTATTATTCACTACTTCAATGAATTAAAGATTAGTTAGGGCATGGTTTATTTTATGTTTATTGTATTGTTAGTTGGCTGAAGTAATTAATGATTAGTTATGGCATTATAATTCATACAATATATAATTTATTGAATAGTTTATGTAATTAGGATATACTACATCTAATTTATTGAACACGTAATTCATTCAATGCCAATTCTTAATTGAAATATAACTCACACTCTTATACTTTGTTGAGCATTGTTCCTGTTGTTGAGTTTTGGCATTGATGTTGTCATTGATGCCAAATTTTCTTGAGAAGGTGTGCATAATAAAGTTTGGTGAATTAAGTAAGCACAATATTATGATAGGTTTTGTGGCATTATATGTTCAAGTACTTAAGGAGCCTAGTCATGGCACTAGGCATAACATGAAGAGACCTTATGAGAAGGTATGAGTATGATATCTTGGTAATATAAGTGCACACAAGCATGAGTGGTTTTATGAGGTTACTTGATAATATATGTGATGCATTGAATCATTCAGAATATTCTCAAGGTGATCGTACAGTGTTTGGACCTACAGATCAAGTCTGCAACTAGACCATTTCTAGACCCTGTCTGGCCTAATGAGGAATCATTATTTACTTTCAAGGAATATGAAGGATTTATGGCACTCTATAAGAATTATAAATATTTCTTGAGTATGTGAGTGAAGTGGATAGCACATGGAAAGAGGCATGAATGTCAATTTCAAGGCCTAATGTGATTTGCAGGTTAAGGTCTAAGCAAGTAGAGAGATATAGTATGGCCTAATAGGGTATGAGGTTATATTTCCAAGAAAATTATGGATATATGATTTTTATCAAATGTATGATATTTTGTTTCAATCATGTTCACAAATTTTTAAGTCATGATTTGCAATAAAAGGCATGAAAAGTGGTTTTGAGGTCTCTTGAGTGTACATAATGAAGGGTTCTCTACTTGAGAAGGTTTTTATTATGCTCATTATCTCATAAAACCTATACATGGGAACCTAAGTTATTCATGGTAGGTGGGGAAGGGTCCTATCTCAAAATTTCATGCACTTTTTTTGGATTGAAGGGTTATGCTTTATGAACAACTGTTAAGAATGGAAACATGTTTAAACCCTCTTAGAACCCTAATAAGGACCCAATGTTGAAAATATTGTTTAAAATAGCCCAGAATGGTCTAAAATTAATATACAATATATTATAGGTTGTATTAAATTCTCCCAAGCACCTCCAAGTATGATTGAATTGCCAGGTGTGTGACTAGACTCTATAGGAAAGTGAACATTTCTCAGACATTTATTGTAGTAGTCAAAGTTGACCAAGTCAAAGTAGGAAAATGGATGGAGGATGAATATTGAGACTCATGTTTCATGTCCATGAAGGTTTTTAAATATGTTTTATCCCTTAAGTAAGATAAACTAGTCATCGAAGTTAGCCAGTTGTTAACAGGGCTGATGGTGGAAATAGTGAAAAGCCCAAGCAATAGTGAGAAGATGATTAGGGATATGTTATCATAGAATAATGATGAAACAAAGTTAATTTATATGTTTTTAAATAATTTTAATACATTTTAATTTTTGGTATAACTTTTTAAGTTTAATGATTATAAATTTGCTCAGAAGTTGACTTATTTAGCTTAGATGAGATAGTGAGATACAAGGTTATGAGATTGGTTTATAAGACCAATGTTGCCATTTGACCATATTATATTTCTATCTAAAAATGGTCCAATTACATCATAATATCATCCACATGCATCATATGTCTCTAAAAAATTTCATAGAGGTGTGGAAGGTCATTATCACCATGATTGATCTTTGAGGAAAACTGACAGTTCTGAGTGAGCAAGTTACAAGAGTATTTTTTAGTCCTTTTGACTTGTGAAATAAAGTATAATGTTCTTGATGAATTTTTTTAGGTCTTGGAGTTTATGTGTATATTTTTTATTGTCATCTTTATGTGTCTAATCATTATGTTATTTTCAGTTGTTCAAGACAGACCTTTCTATGTGTGTGAAGGCCTAATGTAAACATTATTGATGTTGTGCTTCAAGTGGTGATTGGAGCTAAAAAGTGTCATGGACATAATATGAGATTATTATGGGTATATTTGAGTGGCATATTAATTTTTCCCTTTATGTATGAATTGTTAAATTGTTCCAATGAGATTAAAGGGTAATGTGTAGTAATGAAGGCCTAATTGAATTAAGTCTCTCTAAGACCTAAAGAAGGATTTGGTCCATTTGAGCTTCGATTGACCTAATGTAATGATTGATTTATTTATTGTTACATATATTAAGGTATATTTTGTGTAAAATATGAGTGTTCAATTGTGTGTTTCTGACCAAGAGGTGTATGAACAAGATCCTAGTATAGAAAAAGACTAATATGCATGATTGATGAGTTAGAGAATGATTGAGTTGAAGTGAAGGATATAAATATTTAAAGAGTTAAAGGAGGTATTATATATATTTAAAAAGGTGTATATAAACTTTCATTAATAATAATATGGGCATTGTATAATAAAATCAAGGTCATATGACCTAATCTATCTTGAAGAGACCTAGTTGAGTGAAGGAGCTTAGAGGCAGTTTGAGAGGGATATAAGAGAGAAAAGAGCTAAAAAAGGTGATCATCATATTTTATATGAGAAACAAGGTATAATAAATATGATCAAATCAATAAAGTTTTTTATTTGGTTTTTAGTCATCTATGGGGCTAGAGCCTCCTTGAAAGTTGTTGATTGTTAAAGCCTAGCTGGGTTGGTGCTTAACTAGTTGGGTATGGTGTTCTATGTGGAGTTGGTGCTTCACAAAATTATGATATTTTTACTTATAGGACTGTATTAAATTTACAAGGATTAGTGGTTTTTATTCCCCTTAAGGCTTTCCCACTCATATGTGTGATTTTATGTTATGCTCATGTGAATAACTCTTTATGCATTACTATATTTTTGTATTGCCTTGATGGTTCAAAGAATATTAAAGTACATGTGAAAGAAAATTTTAAGAGAATAATTCATCCCCCTCTCATGCATTGTGTTTTCAACAATTGGTATTAGATTTTAGTCCTTTGAATCAAGTCTAACATCTTGAAGGTGATCCTAAGAAGCACAAGATGTCTATTGATTAAAAAGAAGACAACATGTATGATGAAGAAGTCTACTATGACTGTGAAGAAGGAGAAGCTAAAGTAGACCTTGAGGCTAAGATAATAAGTTCCCTTGGTGATTTTAAGCATAAAAATAAGACTATAAAATATCTCAATAATTAATGAGAAGGTGTTAACACAAGGTTTATGTCAAATGAAGTTGAGAATGACTAGTTGAAGACAAAGCTAGATTCCTTGAAGGTTGAGCATGAGAAACTCATATACAAGATGAAAAATACTGAGAAAGAGTGTGAGAAGTCAAAAAAATAAAATAATACCAACATGAAAAGACTAATTGGGTAGTGCAATGAAATAAGGGATAAGTTATCATGGATCTATGGGAAAAGGAGTGATTAGTCAAGATGTAAGTACAAAAATGTTGTTTTATACAATTATCACAATCAAGGAAACATTACAAGATTATGTTCTAATAAATTATAATTCCCTCAAAATTCATCAAGATATATGAATCTACTAGAATGCATGAGAAGGGTCAAACATTGGTATATAATCCAAAGCAACTTAGGATTGTTCATATTAAGACCAATAGTCAAGATAAACTATTTGCTAAAGAGGAACAAAATATGAAAGTGGATTTTATGTTATCTTTAAATATATTTTACATTCAATATGAATGTATGAAATGGTATATATATAGTGGTTGATCAATCCACATGATAGGAGACAAAAATAAGTTCATCTCATTAAAGAAGAATGTTGCATGAACAGTGAGGTTTGGAAATAACACAACTACCAATATAGTTGGCAAGGGTATCTTGATTTTGGATAATGGGAAAACCAAGACATAAAATGTGTTGTATGTGGAAGGATTTAAATATAAATTGATTAGTGTAAGTCAAATGTGCAATCGAGGACACACAATAACCTTTCATGACAAAGGATGTGAGATAAGGAGAGCCAAATCAAGAAGGCTAATTGCCAATGCTAAGAGGACTAAAAATAACATATATGTCTTGAATGAGATCAAAAAGGAGAGATTATTTATGATAAATATGGATGAAATTTATCCATGGTAAATAATTTTAGGTCGCCTAAACTTTGATAATCTAGTCAAGATAAGCACTAAGAAGTCTGTGAACAACATTCCTAAGATCACCAAACCTAAAAACATACTTTGTAAGGCATGACAACTTGGTAAGTAGACTAGAATAAAGCTCAAGTTGAAAGAGTACTCTACTAAAATACCCTTTGATTTAATACACACTGATCTATTTGGACCTACAAGAATTCAAAGAATTTAAGGAGATAACTACTTCATGTTGCTCATAAATAACTATATAAGAATGACTTGGGTAGCATTCTTGAAAGAAAAGTTAGAAGCTCTTAAAAAGTTCAAGTAATTTAAGGCTCTTTTTGAGAATGAGAATAATGGGAAGATAAAGTGCCTAAGATATGAAAGTGGATGATATTTTTGGTTCAATGAGTTTGATGACTTATGTGAGCTTCATGGAATAAGGAGATAATTCTCAACATCTAAGACACCTCAGTAGAATGGGGTAGTGGAAATAAAGAATAAGATAGTTCAAGATATGGTTAGAACTATGCTAAATGAGTCTATATTATCTAATGGATATTGGAGAGAGGTAGTAAGCACTGTAGTTTATATTTTCAATAGAGGATAAATAAAGACTAATGGTAGCAAGACTCCTTATAAACTGTGTAAGGGCAGACCTAACAATGTGGAACACTTTAGAGTGTTTGGGAGAAAATATTTCATCAAAATAAATGATGAAGACTTAGGAAAGTTTAAGTTCAAATCTGATGGAGGTATATTCTTAGGATACTCATCAATGAGATCAGCCTATATATGTTATAACAAGAGGCTACAAAAGATAGTGGAAAGCACCAATGTAAATATTGATGAGATAAAGAAATCACACTCACAATCAAAGGATACTTTAGATAATCTATATTTCAAGAATGAACAAGAAACTATAGAGGTTTACGAGGAAGAAGAATAAGTTGTGGAAAGATAGGACTCAAAAGGCCCCTCAAGATAGATTCAAAGAGATTATCTTGAATCTCAAATCATTGGCAATAAGAATGCAGGTATGCAAACAATAAGGAGATTGGTAAGTAATCTAAATCAAGAAACTGTTTCTCTATTATCTAATATTGAACCTAATAATCTTATAGAAGCAAGCAAAGACAAATTTTGGATAGGTGTTATGAATGACGAATTAGACCAAATAGAGAATAATGAGACTTTGGAACTAGTTTCTAGGCCTAAAGACAAGAATGTTTGGGATAAAATGGGTGTTTATAAATAATTTGAATGAGGATGGAGAAGTCACTAGAAAAAAGGTTAGATTGGTATGCATGGGATATCCACAAGTTGAAGGGATAGACTTTGAGGAGACCTTTGCATCAGTAGTAAGATTGGAGGCCATCAAATTGTCTCTAGCATATGGAAGATTTAAAGGGTTCAAGGTATACTAGATGGTGCCAAATCTACCTTTTTTGAATGGGAATTTGGGAGAGGAGGTGTACATAGAGCAACATGAAGGATTCTCACTATCAGATGATAAGGACAACATTTTCAGATTGAAAAAGGCTCTCTATGGTCTATGTATGCACATAATATTTTAAACATTTTTCCAATATTGATGCTTTCTATCTTGAAAGAACCCATCAAGACTTAATATATTTAAGTGCATGCCTTAAAATATGCATTGATAAAGGGGTGGGTAGACCATTGCTACTTCATAGGATTGTTGTCCCTTTTATTGCCACTTATTACTAGTACAACTAGCTCCTAAAACCATTCCCTAAGATATTAATCCTCCTTTGCACAATCCTCTAGTATTTTCCCACTTTCCATCCCTCTTTTCCTCAAGTTAAGCCCCTTTTAATAGTCTATTGTACTAGGTCATATGGGTCGACCCTATACTATTTTGGGTAAAATTCATTTAGGGTCTAGGTCAGCTCTTGGCTGACCTAGCCTATCACTTAGTGAATTTTTGTCCTTAACAGTATGAGGTTGCCTGGGTTGACCATGTTGTCTAAAACTTTAGGAATGGATTATGATTAAATATAACTATATACAATATCATTTCATTATTATTTAATAATGAATAAGAGTTATTATTCAATTGCACTTTACAATCTGCTCTTCTACCATTCTACTTGATGAATCTTAGCTTAGGGTCTCTACTTGGAGAATCTAGTATTGTGGAGAATTTTTGGATGCTTTGGCCTTTCTTAGTGATCCTTACAAACCAAAAAAACCTCTTTTGAAGCCCCTTTGACCAAGAGAGAGATTTAACCTCAACATGTTCATCTTTTAGATAAGTATTCTTTAACTTTGCTCCTCTCCTTAGTAGATAGAATTAGTATCAGTATTGCCTTCGAATGATATTACTCTTATTCTTCCATGCATTAATGTCTTACTCATACATAATTTAATTGAGATTCTCTTATGCATGTTTTGTTTATTTATTAACCCCATTTGTGCCACAAGCTTTGGTGAGCACTGGATTAGATTTCTTTAATTTACTTGTTATTAGTTTAGTGAGATATAAAAATATAGGACGTAGCTAGGGTTATTGCATGATTGTTCTTGACTAGAGGCTTTTGAACCCTCCCTAACATTATGTACTGTGATAAGAGATCCAATAATTGCATCTAGTGGATCCCCATATTGGTCATGTTCTTGATTATCTAATGCATCCCCAATTGGAAGTATATGTATGATATATCTTCTTCAAGTTAGGATTGATTTATAGACATGATGCATTTTTTATTGTATACATTCCAATCAACCTGATGTAAATCTAACCCCTGCATGTTTTATTTCATGTTTTATCATTTTATTTTTTTATTTGTAATATTGGATCGATAGTGTTGGTATAGTTATAACTTATGTGTGCATTTTTAATAGACCGTCACATCAATATGACTATGTTTTTTTTTTGTGTAAGTTTTTCATCAAGTACAGGCTCCTAAGTCAACCCTATCAACACAATACACTTTCAAACTTCCAGAATAGGCTACTAGGTCAATCCAGTTGACATAATACACTTCTAAACAGACTACTAGGTCAACCTTGTCAACACAATACACTTCTAAAAAACATACTAGGTCAACATTATTGGCATAGTAGTCTTTACAAGTTTTAGTAAATAGGTAATTGTAGAACTAGGTCAGCCTAATTGATAAAGTTGGTAGAATTTTCAAGTATAAATCAAGGTAATTCAATAGAATTCTAATTTTCCTATGCATTTTCCAACCCACAAAGGTTCCTTTCTCTCTTTCTCTATCATTTTTGGTATTCATTACAGTTCTATTTTTTACAATTTTTAGTCTTTATAACTACCCCTATACAATAAACTAGGTCCACTCTATTAACCTAGTTCTATATTTTATCTTCTATCTGGAAGACTAGGTCAATATTGTCAACATATTTCTTTAACAAACCTTTGCTTCAACAATAAATTAATGACATTGTCGACTCTATTATGTAATCTATGCATACACTATTGTCTAGACTGACACTGTACTATGTTTTAAAGTTAGAATTAACACTTATATGCTAATGATTAGCTCACACTTTCATTTTTAGTTGCTTGCATGCTTAGAATATATCACTTAGTATAATTGGGTGGTTTTTCAATATACCATTTTGTTTCATTATTTTTCTCATTTATGCACACACTACCAAATCACATAATCTTAAGATGCATTTAAATAATTATCTACCCAGGGCCTACCTACTTGGATTTCATCACCAAGGGGGAAGGTGACTTAGTTTTATAGCCAAGTATAAACATGTAGTTAGTGGTATATATTTTAAAATCACTTGACACCTTTGTCATTGCAATGTGTGAAGTGAGGGGGTAGGCCCCGATACCAAGCAAGTACCATTGCCAACACAAATCCCTTTCAACCTAAACATCCTAAAATCATCCATATATTAGTTTCTAGTTAACTTCTTATAACCAACTTACTATCACACTTAAAATCATACTCTAATAATCTAACAACATTCAGGATGACCACTTAGTTAGCATTTGCTTTCCAAGTTAAATTTTTTCTCTTTGCTCAATTGTATGTTGTATTGCAAAAACTTGCACTGACAAACATTGGTGCAAGGTTTTGTGTTGTGTGCCTTAATTGGATCATCCTAATTGACCTAATTTATTATGTGTTTATTTTCACTTCTCACTTTCAAAATTAATTTCAAAAAACTTCTTGTTTTAGTACACAATCATTCTGCTTGACATAGTTCTTATAGACTATCTATTTTCCCTGCATGCCATACTAGATTGAATTTGTCAACATGGTACTCTTTCTTACCCCTCAAGATACAGAACTAGGTTGACCCTATTGACTCTATATCTTTTTTTCTTGATTTATGTCTAGGTTACAAAATTAGGTCAACCATGTATCCCTATTTTCTCAAATTTAAGCACCTATTTTCTGTACTAGGTCAACCCAATTGACTCTATTCTCTTATTGATTTCCCTATCTATCTGACTCAGTTCATTATTCCTCTTCCTTAGCATTTTTTTCATTTATCTCAAGTCATCATGAGTTCCCCTATCATAATCTTCTTGGATAACTTGAATCCATTTAGATACAATATGAGATGTTCATTTCTTCCTCTCTTTCCCTCTCAAGATCACCATCACTCTTGGGGCACCTCTTCCCCTCCTTCATCTGTGACTTGTCATATGGTGAAAATCACACCTCAATATAAATTTGATGGGTCTGACCCTTTTTATACCTTTCAAGACACTTCTCATCTTCAAAACCTTCAAACTAATGTGGGATCAATTGACACAAGTATAATCAATATTCCCACTAATAATCCATCTTATAATAACCCTTCCTCTCATACCAATTCTTTGAGTGATCCTAAAACACAACTAACCTATTGATACAACTCAACTTATTGCATAAGTCATACAAAAAATGAACATACTGCAAACTTCTAACACCTATCAAATGATGCAACTCCAATATCATTTGATTAATATGTCTAATCAACCTCTAGCTATCCATCCTCAAGCTAATTCCTATTTTATTCCTCCACCTCTTAGAGATGTCTCAGGAAATGTTATTCCTCAACCCATAATGAATAACAAGATGCTTTAAACTATTTAGAATGATCCTTTAGCTCCATGCATTATGTCCATTGATATTGGTAACATATCTCCAACTATTAAGTATTGTGGAAATAAATACGTTGTCTCATTCCTCAAATCTTTTGGTAACCTTTACAAAGAGTGGATCTAAACTAATACTTTTGACATAACTAAACTTCTAGTCAAAACCTTTACTAGCAATGTATTAGAATGGTATAACCAACTTCCACAACACTCCATTTGGAAACTTGAATATTTGGTCAACCCTTAATTAAAGAGCAATGATCTTCCCAAAAATTATCTTATCTATTTCATCAATGTTAATCAATCTCTTATTGAATCAGCTCATGACTTTATCAAACACTGGAAATCATTGGCCCATAAAGATGACCATAACATGACTAATGATAACTTGTTTAAACTCTTTATAACTGCCTTGACTCCTTCTCTTTAATATAAGGTTTAAAATTTGGCTCCCCAAACACTTAATGAAGCTCTTTACCAAGCTAAACATCAAGACTTTCTTATGAATCAATGTGAACCGAATCCTAAACTTCTTAAAGGATATTTGAAAACATCTACTAATGATATCACTAAAAATACTCCTCAAACCAAACTAGGAGTTTCCAAAGATGAAATTCCTTCATATTCTCACAAACCACTCATGCAGTAGTAAATGAAATAATTTTTAATGCATTCTAAACCTTTCACCTATCCTAACAATTCTCCTAAATGGTATGACCCTAATCAAATTTATTGGTTCCATGTTGACATTGGTCACTCCCATGAATCTTGTATAGAGTTCACTAAATTTTCTATCTCTTATATGTTTGGTGATTCATTTAATCATGAAGCCATGATCAACCTTTATCATCAAGAGTACATCACTACTTCTCAAAAATGATAAGTTTCCAAGGCTTCTACCTTAAATAACCAAAAATATTTTTCCATCACTAATAATCAATAAAATACTAAAGATGTTTGTGTCATTGATGTTGATTATGACCAATATTGTAATAATTCTCAATATATTAACACTGATAAGGTTAATTATCATCGCAAGCCAGCTCATAAAGGTCCTATTACCAAACTTAAGAAGCCATATTTGTAATAAAAACTTCTCAAATATACTACAACCAATAATCTCACTTCAAAAGCTCTTGATGAATAACATCCTCCTCATAAACCCCCAACCACTTCTATTATTTCAAAATCTACTTTACTTTCTAAGCATCATGTTGGTTCTTCTTCTAAATATCATTGGAACTTTCTTGAAGTACTTAACTCTATGCCTTGTTAGATTCAACTTATGGAGTTGGTTCATAATTCCCCCTATCATCACAAGTTCCTTATGCAATAATTACAATAAATTGAAGATCCATCCTCTATAAATGAAGAACCACCTTATATTGAACCTCAACCTACCAACATGCATAACATTGAAACTATGTGTCCTTCTTCCAAGCCTTCTATCAAATTCCTTGAGGAATACATGATCAATGATAATATTGTTTTTTATGCTAATGATCCACCACTTTTAATTAAAATAGCCATTAATATTACCCTTATCCATAAAGTTCTAGTTGATTAAGGCTCTGGTATTAATGTGACATCTTTGTGGCTTGTCCAATAGCTTGGTTATAACAAACATGATCTCAAACTAACCCACCTCACATGTCATGGTTTTGATAAGACTAATCAAAATCCACTTGGTTGTATTTGGAATCCCCTACCCATTGGACCTAAGACCATTCAAACTAAGATTATGGTCCTTGATTTACCCTTGTCTTATAATATTCTCCTTGGTTTCCCTTATAATCATATAATGAAGGTTATTACTTCTTCTTATATCCAATGCATTAAATTATTACATAATGGCAAATGGTTTAAGCATGAGGTTGATCCCAACCCTTAGAGTATTCAAATTCCTAATCCCAAATCTTAGTATCATATTCCTACCATTCCTAAGATCAATAGTGCTTCTTTACCTGAGTTCATCAACATCAATCCTAATTTACAAGTCACTCTTATTGATTCAGATGATGATGAGCCTAATGATCTACAACATACTTGTAATATTACCAAGCTACCTCCCTACATTTTGGAGTGGCTTCCTCCTTCTTTATTACCTTGAGACCATACTATTCCTCTTATTGATGAGATCACTAATTTTCCCCCTCCATGCAATGCTCAGGAGCCTTCTTTACCAAAATATGCCTTTAGTTGAAATGACATTGGAGTGTTCAAATTATTTTAATATCCCCTCATCATGTATATGCGTACATTTAGTAATATTGGGATTTCACCTTTTGAAACTCCCCCTAAATCTCAAGCATGTATAATTTATCCAATATATGATGAAAATTACATAATGGCCAAGATCAATCATGAGACTTGGATGTCCAACATTATCAAAAAACCTTATCTAAAATTTGTGCTTTTTATCAGGATGTTCATACCATTTCTATAGATCATAAATACAGATCCTGAAGGTTGTGTACCTCCTTCTGATTCTCCACTTATTGATACTCCTAGGGTGGTAGACCAAATTATACCTTCTAATTCTCTATTAAATCTTGTATCTTATTTACCACCTATAGATCCCATCATTACATCTAATCCTTCCCCCATTAATGAAACCAATGATACACCAACCTTTTCAAATCCAACTACTTCTCCTACTCTCAATATTACACTAGATGCCAAGGAAACCGATGTCTATTCGATACATTCTATGTATGATTTCCATGGTAATCAAATTCTAAATGTTGAAGTAACTATTGAGTATTATGGTCCTCTTCCACCTTGCCTAGTGACGAAGCTATTTTTGAAATATTTCATGCATGAGAACCTCAAATTCCTTACCAACATCATAAACATGGAAATTTCAAAACCAAAACCCATTGTTTCAAAAACTTCATTACTATCATTGATCCTAAATTTAATCCAATTTATTCTTTATGTAATGTGCCATACCATTTCCAAGATGACAATGTTATACTTATCGAAGAAACCACTCGCATTAAATATAGTACTCTATCATGTCCTCAACCAATTATAGTTTATCATGAACTCTCACCTATAAAATATGATAACTTTAGCTTATTATTTGATAAATATCATGAGATATTCACTTGTTCCTATAAGGATATGCCTGGTATTGACCCTAGCACTGTGATGCATAACATCATTACTTATCCTGATGCCAATCCTATGCATCAAAAGAAAATGAAATTCCCACCGAGGTTTCCACTTTATGTCATAATTAAATCATCAAGATTCTTGATGCTAAATTTATCAAACCAGTGAACTATTTTGAATGGGTTTCTAACATAGTTTTTATTCAAAAAAATATCACTATGGTCATTCACATCTGCATTGGTTTGCTCAATCTTAATCTTTCTTTTCCCAAGGAAAACTTCCCTTTACCTTCGATAGATTCCATCATTGATTCCATAACTAGTTAAAAAATGTTAACTCTTATGGATGGTTTCTTAGGCTAATATCAGATTCACATTACCCCCAAGGACCAACATAAGACCACTTTCACCACAAAATAGGGCACCTTTTGTTATGTTAAAATGCCCTTTGGCCTCAACAATTATGGAGCCACATACCAATGACCAATGAATCACATCTTTCATGATCTTATCCAAAAAATTGTTGAAACCTATGTGGATGACCTCATTACTAAATCTAAAAGTCATAAAACTCATCTCTTTGATCTTACCATCATCTTTGACTATCTTCTTAAATACCAAGTTAGACTAAATCCTTACAAATGTGTCTTTGATGTCATATCTATAAAAAAAATTAGATTCCTAGTCTCTCTCTACAACATCGATGTTGACCTAGCTATGATTAGTGATATCATCAACATGCCCATTCCTCATTCTATTCTAGACATTCATACATTTTTAAGAAAACTTTGGGCATGTAGATGATTCATCCCCAAAATGGCTTATTGCATCCAATCCAATTATTTTCTTTAAAAAGGTAATGTCTTAGAGTGGATAGACCCTTGTCAAAAAGCCTTTGATAACATGAAAGAATCATTAAATCACATGCCTATGCTCCATCATCCTTCAAATGATCAACCCTTGATTCTATATATTTCTCCCACATATATATCAGTTGGGGTAAATATTTCCCAACAAGATGATACTAGAAGAGATTATGTTATCTACTGCATTAGCCAAGGCCTCATTGATTATGAGAAATGTTATACCAAAGCTGAATGTGATTGCCTCACCATTTATTTCATAGCTAAAAAGCTTCAACATTACATGTTATACCAGACCACTTATGTCATCATTCATTTTGACCCCCTTCATCACTTCTTCTCCAATGTCTTTCTTCCTGTAGATAGAATTGGATAATGGATGGTTGTCCTTATGAAATTTGATCTCCACATTGTAACTCAAAAATCTATCAAAGGACAAGTCATAACTGATCAACTTGCCATAGCTCTTGTTATAACTACCAATCACCTTCAAGATAGTCTTTCAGATGATAATATTCTCTATATTGAAGGCATCAATCAAGTTATTTCTATAAAATATTACTTTCATAACTTTATTTCTGATCTTGAAGTAAGTAATCTTGATGAACCCACTATTCCCCCTGATACTACTAAAATAAAAGTAGTTATCGAAGAACTTCCTAAAATTAATGTTGACTTGCATGAGGATACATGGACCCTTCACTTTGATGGTGCTAAATTCCTTCAAGGAGATGGGGTAGGTTACATTCTTAAAATTCATCTTGGAAACATCATCCTTTTACATTTTCACTTAACATTTGATGTCACTAATAATATGGTTGAATACAAATCTCTAATCTTAAGCATGAGAGTTGCCCTTGATTTAGACATCCAATATCTATATGTTTTAGGTGATTCTCAGCTTATTTTCCACCAAGTCAATGGTTATTACCAATTTAAATGTGATAATATCATTACTTATCATCAAATTTCAACTACTCTCACCAAAGACTTCATTTCTTTCACCATCAATCCTATCCCTCAAGACCAAAATTCTATTGTGGATTCCCTTACTTTTTCAACATCTCTTTTTCATCCCCACCAAGTTATTTTTGATCCCAATTTTATTATACAAATAATAAAATCTCCATCCTCTACTCAACCACAAGATTCATTTATCTACCTCATCAAGGCTATTACCATCTGATAAAGCCTATGGTATAAAGACATCATTCAATTTTTGGAACACCAAAATTATCCTCCTAACATAGATTTTTGTGAAAAGATTCATATTTTTAAATAATATTTCAAGTATGTATTTTGATACAACATTATTTATTATCATAATGTTTAAGGTACCTTTCTCTATTATGTTATGCATTTTGAGGTCCCTCTTCTTCTCAAGCAAGCACATGGGGGCATTTGCAGTGGTCATTGTAGAAGACATGTTACAGCTCAAAAATGCATATGGTTAATGTAATACTTTTATCCTACTCTTGAAAAGGATATAATTGAATTAGTTAAAAATTATACCCTTTTTAATCTTTATGATGATCTAATTCATTCACCTCCATCCTAGCTTAAAACTATCAATTTCCCTAGCCATTCTACATGTGGAGATTAGATCTCATAGGCAAATTACCTCACTTTCAAGATGGGCATGATTTTATCATCATATCTATTGAATATTTTACCAAATATGTTGAATCCATTCCCATTGTTAATGTCACTGGTAACACCATCACCAAATTCATTCTTAACCAAATCATTTACTACTTTGGTGTTCCCCTTTACTATCATTTCTGATAATGGTGGTAATTTCAAAAACAAGGATGTCAAATAGCTTTGTGTTAAATTTAAGATCAATCATAAATTTTCAATGCCCTATCATCCATAATGTAATGGTCAAGATGAAGCCACAAACATAATTCTTAACAAAATCCTCCAAAAAATAATTCATGAAACCTGCACAGATTGGCATCTTCATCTCTATCCTGCTATATGGGCCTATCAGACTAGCATTCATATTGCCACTAGGGCAATGCCATTCTCTCTATTTTATGGTTTTGATTCAGTCCTTCCATTGGAAGTTGAGATTACCTCTATTCATATATCTCTTCATGGCATCATTCTTGATGAAGAATTACATGAATCTCATCTTCATGCCCTTGATTTCCTTGAAAAATGTCATATTTTTGCTTTGTATCACAACCGTCAGTAGAAGGCTCATATTGCCAAACAACATAACAAATGTGTTAAAATTAACACATTTAATGTTGGTGATCTTGTCTTTAAATTAGATTATACTCATGATAAAGAAGGTAAATACACCCAAAAATGGTGGGGCACTTATTTAGTCAAAGATATTCTTGTTCCAAGTACCTATTGCCTTCAAACCAATGAAGGTCATATTTTCAAAGATCCCACCAATGCAAAATTCCTTAAGAAGTATTTTTCTTAAATCCTTCCCTTTATATATATATATATATACATATACATATATATATATATATATATATATATATATATATATATATATATATATATATATATATATATATATATATCTAACACTTTTCATAGGATACTTATGTGAGTCTCTCCCTCTATAGTAGTTCTCTCTTTTTACAAACCTTAGTCCTTCCTTTTGGTCTTTTGGTTTCCCCTTTTTTTTTCTCATGAGTTACATTGTAAAACCATGGATAGGACATGATTTTCCTCATGATGTACCATAGTCTTATTTACTCTTTTTACACACTTTTTGGCAGCCCTTGGGTTTCTGTTTTATGATTTGCATTATAAAACCATAGATAGGACTCAATATTCCTTACAAATACCATATATTTATTACCTCATTTATTTTTCCAATGATTTTTTTCACCCTCATGTGTTTCTCTTTTATGAGTTATAGTGTAAGACCATGGATAGGACCTAGCCTTCCTCATAAAATTACCATCTTATCATTCATTTTCTAGAATGTGTTCTTGATCCTTGTTCTCAGCTTTAGCTTTTACTTCTTTTGACAGATAGAATTTACACAAAAATATATGTTAGCATGTTTTCCATCCATTTCCCTCATTCTTATGATAAGGAATCACATTTTACTATCATTGTATCCCTTTTTTTTCCCTTTGTTACATTTTTTTAATTTGAAGTAATTCAAATTGTTTCATGTTTTATTCCTTTTGATTTCATTTCCTTTCGCTCCACATTAGATAAAACAAGGTCAAAGTCAAGATACCACATTTATTTCACCTAGATTTATGAGACGCTTAGACATAATGCACTCTGAAGTTCTCTCTCTTAGTAACCAAGTATCAAGTATTCAAATGAAAATCATCTTTAGCACCTATGTTTGGTTTTCCAAATCCATATAGAGGATAGATAGAAAAAATCCATCAAGAAAGTTAAAAGCCAAATCATTTGAAACAAAAGGTAATGATATACAAAATGTAACATACAAATCTTAAAAGTCAAAATCACACCAAAAGATAGGATTATAAGCACATCTCCTATCTCTAATCGAAGCTTAAACTCCATATTTATCCTCAAAATAGAATTGAAGTCCATTGGGGTGTGGCAGTATAATAGATTGGAATAAGATAATTCAACAAAATCTATGATTATACCTAATTTTTTATGCAAGTACCCAGTCTTCATAGTAAATTGATGGCTCTATAAGGGGTCGTGAGGAGCAGAGAACACATCATGGGAAGGTAGGTCCATTATTAATTTTCATGCATATATCCTTCATGGAATGATCTACATAATTCATTTATTGACCTAAGACTTGTGTGGCTAAGATAAGTTCTTAAAAATCCTTAAAGTCTAAAGTCCTCTTGTTTTGACAAACCTAATTTGAGTGTCTTAACTTCAATAAAGAGTTCCTCTAAATTGTTTTTCATTTTATTTTCCCCTCCACGCACTTCATTTTCCCCCTTGACAGAAAAATTATGATTCTAAATTTGTTTTCCCTCTTCTATATTTCCTTCTTATTCACATCTTAAAAACATGATAACACTACTTTGTTTTAGTTTTATCTATCCTTAGATTAAAAAAAATGCTTGAACAACTATGGATTACTTTCTTTACACCATGGATTTACATTTTTAAACTTGCCTTGATCTGTTTTTACCATTTGTCATTGTTGTACCACCCTTTTTGTAGACACCTAAGTCTATACTTTTTCCATGTTGATTGAGGTTGGCTTGTTACTTCTCACTCATTAGTGTTATTTTCCCTTTTTATGCACCTTGTCTCCATTGATGAATGAGTAAGGATTATTATTGCTCACTCATCAATGTTGTTTTACAATTATTTTTGCCCATATTTATTTAAGGATTGCTACTAATTTTACATTGATTTTGAATTGGTCATTTGGTCTAACATAACACTTGTCACCCCAATTTGCCAAATTTTAAAGTACACCCCATTCACTTAGCACTATTTATCTTGGCTTTCCTACATTTGTTTGTTTTTGCTCTTGAGTTTTGTATTCTTGGGTTTGTCAAAAGCAGTATCTGTGACATCCATAATCAAAACTACAAACACAATAGATAACTATCCAACAATAAAAGGAAGTCAAAGTACACATACATTTACTTTTCAATTATTTCCCTTCCAATCATTTAATTTTAGTTATTTTATGCTTTCAAATACTGTAACCTTTTGTATCCTTAGTATTATGTGCTAATTTGTTCTTTATCGAAGCACTATCCCATTTTTCACCTTAGTGACATGTGATGAACTTTGAGTGGGGCATATGTATACACATAATATTTTTAACTTTTATTAAATACTAATGCTTTCTATCTTACAGGAACCTACCAAGACTCAATCTCTTTGAGTGCACACCTTAAAGGGTGTAATGGGAAAGGGGTGAGTAGACCATTGTTTCTTGGTAGGATTATTATCACTTATTACCACTTATTACTAATCCAACTAGCTCCTAAAACCATTCCTTAAGGTATTACTCCTCTTTTGCATACTCTAGTATTTTTCCACTTTATATCCCTCTTTTCCTCACCTTAAGCCCCTTTGTTAGTTTTTTGTTCTCGGTCGACTAGGTCGACCTTGTATTATTTTATGTAAAATTCATTTAGTGTCTATATGACCTAGTGAATTTTTGTCCATAATTATACTAGGTCGACTAGGTCGACCCTTTCGGTCGAAACTTTTAGAAGGGATTAGGGTTAAATCTAACTATATGTACAAGATCATTTTGTCATTATTTAAGAATAAACAAGATTTATTATTCACTTGAGATTCTTTATAATCTGCTCTTCCACCATTGTACTTGAGGAGTCTTAGCTTATGGTTTCTAATTGGATGGTATAGTCTTGTGAAGAAGTCTTGGATGCTTTAGCCTTTCTTAGTGATCCTTATAAACCACAATAACCTCTTAAAAATATCCTTTGGCCAAGGGACCTATTGAGTCTTGTCAGGTTCATTATTTAGATAAGTATTCCCTAACTTTTCTCCTCTTTAGTAGATAGAAGTAGCATAAGTATTAGATTTGAATGATATTACTCTTCTTCTTCCATGCATTAGGGTATTACTCATACATAGCTTAACTAATATTTTACTACACATGTTTTGTTTTTTATTAACCCCCATATTGTGCCACAAGCTTTGATAAGCACTAGATTAGATTTATGTCCTTTACTTGTTATTAGTTTAGTGAGATATGAAAACATAAGACCTAGCTAGGATTATTGTGTGATTATGCTTGACTCAAGGATTTGTAACCTTCTATACAATTATGTATTGTGATAAGAGATCCCTTAATTGGGTCTATTAGATCCCCATATTGGTCATATTCTTGATTATCTAATGTATCCCCAATTGAAAGTGTAAGTATGATCTATCTTCTTTGAGATAAGATTGATTTATAGACATGATGCATTTTTTATTGCATATAGTCTAAATCAAGCTCCTAGATCTTGGTATGCCATGTTGTATAGGTATATTTTGGATCAATGATTCAAAAGAGGAGCTATAGATAGTAATATATACATAAAATTAGAATATGACCATTAGTTGATTATAGTTATCTATGTGGATGACATCATCTTTGGTGGAAATAATGAGAACATAACCAAGGGATTTGTAGAGGTGATGAAGAAAGAGTTTGAGATGTCTATTTTGGGATAACTATCATTCTTTATTGGGTTGTAAATAACTCAATTTGAAAAAGGTATATTCATTTCTCAAGCCAAGTACATAAGAGAAATTTTGAAGAAGTTTGAGATGGAAAATTACAAGGCAGTTAGTACACCTATGATTATGGGATGTAATTTGAGAAATGAATATTAGTATCCAAAGGTTAATTAGACATCATATAGGTTAATGATTATAAGTTTACTATACACCACTATCTCTAAACCTAACATTATTAAAGTAATAAGTTTCATGGGAATATTTTAAGCGATCCAAAGTAAAAGCATATGTAATAAATCAAACTGATACTTAGGTATCTCAAGGGGACTATGAAGTATGGGTTGTGGTATCTAAGGAGCAAGGAGTTTAATTTGATAGCCTATATAGATGTAGACTAGGCATGAAGTCTAGATGATAAAAAAATTACCAATGGCAGAGCCTTCTTCTTAGGTGGGTACCTAGTTCCATGGATAAGTAAGAAGCAACCATCAGTAGCATTATCCACTTATGAGACTGAGTACATTGCAATAGACTCATGTTACACTTATGTCTTATGGATGATAAAGACCCTAAAAGACTACAAGGTGGAGTATGATGGTCCTAGCCCTATCTATTATGAAAATACAAGTGTTATAAGCATGTCAAATAAACATGTCATGAACTCAAAGACCAAGCACATTCCCATCAACTATCATTTTCTAAGAGAGAAAGTAAGTAAACAAAGTGTCATACTTGAATATGTTTATACACATGATTAGAGTGTAGACATTTTAACTAAGTCACTTCCAAAGGTAACATTTGAACACCTAAGATAGGAATTGGGTGTAATTCCTATCCCTAGTAATCATTCAAGTGTTAGAGAGTTGTAAATTATGTCATGAAGGTGTATAGGTGAGCAGATGAAGTGCCTTGATAGTCTAAGTGACAATGACAAAGTGTGCAATATGTTTGTCCTAGTATACAAGAAGGAGGCTTGGTTGATCTTTAATTTTGGCATGGTTAGAGATGTTTAAGGATGAGTATGGAGTATTGAGGATGTGAAAGGGGTACTATAAGAGGTTTTATATACTTTGGAGAGCTTGTGTGCATAAATGGAGTTCACTTGGTTCGTCCTTATTCTCATCTAGACATTTTAGGTCCAATGGCACAAAATCTAAGTAGGCAGTTTGATGACATCATAATTTACACGTGTGGATGATTCAAGGGGATTTGGTCATATGGTTGTGATCAAATTAGTCCCTATTTACTATGAAATAAATATTAAGTCATGCACCTAAGCACAGTCAAAGATATGTGGGTGCAAAGTTGGACTCTCAGGCATTTTGATAGTGTTCTCAATATTCAAATAGAACTGAGTAAGTATGTTGATGATGTTATCATTTGCATGCATAAAGGTTTTAGGATGAAATTTTCACATGGTTTTGCTTATTATTATGTACTAAATATTACATCATGCATCTAAGCATGACAAAATATATGCAAGTGTAAAATTGGGCACCCAGGCAGTTTGACATTATTTTCCCATACTTAGTCAAATTTGCATGAGGAAGGAAAGAGTAGAGAAAGCATTTTGATGATGGAATATCTCACACATGTGGACATTTTAGGATAAGTGATCATATTGGTTTGTTAATTTTTGTGCCTATTTGATAAATATTAACTTTTAGGTCAAGTAATGAAGCATGACAAAAGCTATGCATGTGTAAAGTTGGTCTTTCTAGTTAATTCTTGACATAGTTAGCTCTGTGAAATGATAAATATAAGGAGTCATTTTAATGTCATTATATCTTACATGTGTGAGGGTTCCAAGATCATATTTTTATGTGGTTGGATTCTCCTATGTGAGGAGATCATATGGTCCAATTTTTAGATCATTGGAGTGAGTGAGTCAAAAGATATGGAGGTGAAAAGTTGAGCTTATAGACAAATTGCAATGGTTCCCATACTTAGTCATTTTTTCATAAGTTAAATTTCAAGAAACATCGATGGATCACATTTCTCCAAGAATTCAAGAAGCAACGAGATGGTGCCAAGTGTTCAATTTTTAACATTGAGTAGAGATAAAAATTAAGTTTCTTCCAAGGATCAACTGTGAGCGGGTGATCGTATAGTTAGAGATAAATGGTCCACTTTAAATTCAAGAGGTCAAAGTGATAGTTGTCTATAATTTCTAAAGTGAGGACAATGTTGAAGAGATCATCAAATTAGCTGAGGTCAAAGTTGCCAGATTGCATGAGATGAGGTCAACTGGTAGAGGTTTAATGTTTAGGCATCAATGCACTATGCATTAAAGTTAGGAGAAGATCAATGGTGCATGTTTAATTTGAGAAGTGAGGACATGATATGAGAGCATATTTTTTGATGTTTAACTATGATTTTTTGCATTTGAATATTTGAATTTGCAAAGGAAAATACTAGTTCTCTCTATTTTAGCTATATCTTTTGATCTTTACGAAATTTGCTCATAGTGTAAAAAGTGAACTTGTAGAGGAATCCAAGGTTCATCTATAAATATATATTTAAAGGTATAATTATGTATATAATCAAATATATTGAGGTTAAAATTTGAAATTTTATTTGTATATATTCAGGAAGTGATCCAAAAAGATTGCTTGGTCTCATTTTTTTATTGTCTCAACGTCTCTTGATGAATTGTATATCAAGGAGTGTTTTAGACTCCATGAGGATGATATGTGTGAACTATGAAGGTTTGAAAAATCATATGTAGTATGAAAAAGGGTTTATAATTTGATTGTGTATTCATTAATGGTGGTTCTATGCACATAATGTTGTTTGAGTAAATTGTGCTTAAGTAGAAGGGAACTATGTTGGTTGTTAACACTTAAGGGGGACATATAGATCATATGAAATGGGTTCATGCATTTAGAAGTGATTTTGTGTTATTTTTTAATTCAATGAAGTGATAAATAGGTGAATAGGTCTCCATGAGATGTATAAGAGCTACACGGGCCTAATTGAAAGGTGTAGTTGCTTAAGGGTAACCCATATATGATATGGATGACCTATGAAGACTATATTGAGTTGTGTCTTAAAATGATATATGCCTTAATGTTTAAGGCATGCCTAATGGCTAAAAAAGGTGTTGATTATCATGTGTGTTCTATAAATAGTGGAACCAAAGATTATGGTTTCTAGATTTTGATAAAGACTTGTGAGAGGCTTGTGTGTGTGAATGATGGAGTGAAGGAGAGTTAGAGTTCCTAGTAGATGAGTTGATGAGAAGATCATATTGAGGACTTTATATATGACCTGTAGGTCATAATTATGTTGGTATAATAATGCTCTTATAGATTAAGTGTTAGAGAAGGTGAAGAGTCATAATCAAAGGTCCATCATCAAGTGTTGAAAACATAAAGTTCAAAGGTGGATGTGTTCATAGGTGTTATTGTGGAATATTAGCATCTACGGGGGTTGCAACCTCATTATAAGGTGAAAATTTATAAATTTATAGTTGTTGTTGTAGCTTATCTAGATAGGTGTGATAGCACCTTATGGGATTGTAGTCTCACTAAATAAAGGATGGTAGTTTATTGATCAGTTACAACTGGTCTAAATTGGTTCTTGTTATTATAGGATAGTAGTCCAATTTTAAGTTATAGTGGGTTTACCTAAGATGTTTTCCCATATATGTTTGATTGATCTTGTATTGTCTCTCTTGCTCATTGCTATGAATTATGTGTATACTTCATGAATGCTTATGGTAACTGATTAAGTGTTTGAAAGGATTGAAATTGAAGTTGGATAATTTGGGCTCACTGATTCATCCCCCCCTCTTATTGATTATACCTTTAATAATTGGTATCATATCAAGTCCTTTGGAGGAATCTTAACACCTTAAAGGAGATCCTAAGTAGCACAAGATAGCTAACTAGTTGAAGAAGGAAAATCTTGAATTGAGATCGATGGTCAAAAGTCTCAAAGAATAGATTAGTAATATTAAATAACAATCATGTAGGATTAAGGATGACTTGGTTAAATAATTTAAGAGATAAGGATATTATCTACGTTATTATAATTTAATTAGAGGTTGCATGTTCAAGCATGAGAGCTAAAGGAGGTGAATATGTTCAAATGAAGACTAATCTAGTTTCCCTAAAAAATGAGTATGAAAAATTCATAATTAAGATTGGTAAGCTGGAAAAAGAACAAAAGGAATTAGAATGAGTCAAAGAAGATGAAAAATATATCAACAATCTCAAGGATCGGTTAGGGGTAGCTAATGCAAATCTAAAGATGAGAAGAAAAATGCAAACATATTGAGACTCAATTGGAAGAAGCAAATGTCAAAATTATCTCAAATTAAGGTGAGCTTGATGAGATGAAAATTGAGTTAAATTTGTTAAATAATGAGCATGAACAACACATAGACAATTTTAACAAGCTAAGAAAGGAGCATGAGAAGTTTGAGCAAGTCAAGGAGAATGCAAGCTCTAAAATAAATAAAATAAGGTTTGTTAGACAAGTAAATGCTTCAAGGTATGTTAGTTTATTTTATGGTCATTGTTATACATGTAATAAATATTTTCATAGAGTTAAGGATTTTAAAATTAAGTCAGTCAAGTATGGAAATTCATGTAGCTATGATAGGTGTTTTTGGCCAAAGATTGATCACAGTTCAAATTTGTCAAAAGGTACGAATGATGTTATTTTTTTTAGTTATTATAAGAGTGGACATATTGATAAATTTTGTCTAAAAGGTGTGAAGATGTATTCAAGGTATGTCAAAGAATATAGAGATCCTAGAAGGTCTAATAAAGGACAAACTTAGGCATGGAAACCAAAGGTAATCATTGTTAATTCTTCTAGTCATCATGTTGATAAGAAAGTATCTCTATAAGGCTATGTTACAAATCAGGGTAAGCTCAAGGATCAAGTAAGTAAAATGGTTGTAGAAGATGAGAAGATTCAAAAAATCATATGGAGACCTAAGGTAGTAAAGTCTAAGGAGACTAAACCTATTGAGTCTAAGAATCTTGATGGATTATTTGCCAAGGTGGAAAAAGAATAAAAAATGAAAGAAAGCCAAGAGTTTATCCTATCTACATTTATTAACAAATCTAAAGCAAAGAATGAAGTCAAGAAGCCATTCAAAATCAATTGGATGATGAGGTAGGACTGCAAGTTAGAGAAATATATGGAGATATTGGATGATGAACTAGGACTACAAATCAGAGAAAGATATGGAGATATGGGAGTCTCTTGAGTTTTGGGACTTTTAGTCTCACTATGTAAAAGGGGGGTCTCTATCTAGGCTTCAAGGAGACACTTATTAGTTAAAGGAAGCTTGGCTGTTGTTAGATATTGTTTGATGGGATAACAAGGTATGTTTGTGCATTTTTTTATATGTCTTTTGTTAGAGAAAAGAAGCTTGTGAAGAATCTTATTGGTCTTATCTTGAGAAGGAGTTATCTTGTTGATCATGATTTAGATGCTCTAGTATAAAGGAGTGTTTCAAATATCTATCTGTATATCAGTTTGTGGTAGATGCTAGGTGAGCCAATAATCGAAAGGCCTTTCTTCTAGGTTTATGTTCTTGATCTTTATAAGCATGTTAAAGGTTTGTTGAATAATTGTGTATGCCATGGAAGTTCAGATTATTCTAAAGATGAGGTGTCTCTTTATGAGTTTGAATATGATTGGAAATTATTTGAAGACTTGTTTAAGATGTAATGATCCAAGTGAAGCATGGAGTGAGGGGGAACATTGTAATTGATCAGGTCTTAGGATCAGAGGACTGAATAGTTGAATATGAGAAAGAAAGTATGGAGGTTTTTGTGTGCTCTTAGGTTTATCTATCTTATTGTAGGTCAAAATCCATGGGCTATACGAAATCTATGTTTCAAAAGTCATGGAGGCTCAAATTTTGGTACAGAAGCATGTGATGATTGTTTCCAGGTGTATAAGAAGTTTTAGAGAAGGATGTTGACTAGAAGGAGGTTTGTTGACTCTATTTGTTTTGTGTTTCTAGGGTTTTGGGCTTTTCTATAATAGTGGTTTTATTTATGAGTTTAGGTCTAAGGTTTATTAATAAGTTGAATGGGCCTAATTGGTTTTCAAATAAACATTCATAGAGATCTGAAGTTTTGTGGATTTAAACTTATTCATGTTTTTTTGAGATGGAGGCCTAATTGAAAAGTTGGTTTATGAAGGAATTAAGTTGTCGAAGATGAGCTAGGTGATGAAAATTAGTGTGCTTGAGGGGGTCTATGAGAGTGCTCTAGATATGAAGTTTCAGGTCCTGAAGATGTGTCTCCTAAAAATTGTGGGATCTTCAAGTTATAGGTAGGGCTACAAGGAAGATAGATAGGCCTAGTGTGAAGAAGATTGCCTTTTGATAAAATTCTCTGAAAGAATAAGGCATGAGTATTTTAAGATGATTTCTAAAGTTGGTTTAGATCATGTTTCCTATTTGATGTGTGGTATGAATTTTTTTTGGTGTCCCTTGAGGTGGTTTGAGAAAGAAGGCTAGTAAGCTTATATGGTGGTTCTTCATGGTGTGTGGATATATGAAGATGCTCAAGAGGTGAAATCGCTCAAAGATTTTAGTCGAGCGGAGGTGGGGTGGCGGTCCATATTAGATGTTGGCATGTAGCAAGAATGATGTTGTTAAGACAAGAAGAGGTAGGCTCAAAGTAAGGTGGAGTTTTTATCATCTTTTTAAGATGGTCCTTTCCTATTGATAGTCTTTTCAAGTCCTTAGGATCAGTTGGTACCCACTTTTTCATTGTGTCAAAGGGAGATAAAGTTCCTAATATGGGAGTGCTTAAAGAAAGAGAAGGGAGGTGAGTTGTATGATGTTTGTTAATATCAATGACAAAGGGGGAGATTGTTGGAGAGTATTCAATAATGTCATGGTGATGTCATGAAGATGTCTAGGTGAGTAGATGAAGTGACTTGGTAGTCTAAGTGACAATGACAATGTATGCAATGTGCTTGTCTTAGTATGATTAAAGGAGGATTGGTTGATATTTATTTTTATCATGGTTATAGATGTTTAGGGATGAGTGTAGAGTACTAAGCATGTGCAAGCGGTCCTATAAGAGGTTCTCATCTAGACATTTTGGGTCTAATGGTAGAAACTTTGAGTAGGTAGTTTGATGACATCATAATTATCATGTGTGAATGAGTCAAGGGAAGTTGGTCATATGGTTGTGATCAAATTATTCCCTAGTTTATATGTGATAAATAGTAGGTCATGCATCTAAGCATAGTCAAATATATGTGGGTGTAAAGTTAGGCTCTCGAGCATTTTGATAGTGTTTTCAATGTTCAAATAGAGTTGAGTAAACATGTTGATGATGTCAACATTTTCACACATGGAGGTTTTAGGAGGGAATGGTCACTTGGGTTTGTTTAGTACTATGCCTATTTATTATGTGTTAAATATCAGGTCATGCACCTAAGCACAACAAAAGATATGTAAGTGCAAAGTTGGGATTCCAAGTAGTTTGAAATTATTTTCCTATACTTAACCAAATTTGCAGGAGGCAAGAAAGATCTGATTAAGCATTTTTATGGTGGCATATCTCACATGTGTGGATATTTTAGGAAAAGGTGTTCATATGGATTTGTTCAATTTTATGCCTATTTGATTTTCACTAACTTTCAGGGCAAGCGATGAAGCATGATAAAAGCTATGCATGTGCAAAGTTGGTCTTTTCAGACAATTTTTGGCATAATTTGCTTTATGAATTGATAAATCTAACGAGGCATTTTAATTTCATTACATCTCACATGTGTGAGGATTCTAGGAGCATATTGTTATATAGTTAGATTTTCCTATGTGAGGAGATCATATATTCAATTTTTAGATAATGCAATTGAGTGACTCAAAAGATATGGAGGTAAAATTTGAATCTATAGATAGATTATAATAGTTCCCATACTTAGTCAATTTTACACAAGTTAAATTTTGAGCAAAATTGATGGAGCATGTTGCTCCAAAAAGTCAAGAAGCAGTGAGATAGTGCCAAGTGTTAAATGTTTAACACTGAGTAGTGATAAAGATCAGGTTTATTTCAAGGATTAATGGTGAGTTGGTGATCATACATATAGAGATAAATGTTTCACTTTAAAGTCAATAGGTCAAAGTGATAGTTTTCTATCATTGCTAAAGCAAGGACAATCTCTAAGAGATTGATGAAGCACATGAGGTCAAAGTTTCTAGATTGCACAAGATGAGGTCAATTAGTAGAGGTTTAACATTTGGGCATTGGTGCATTATGAATTAAATTTTAGATAAGATCGATAGTGCAAGTTTAATTTGAGTATTGAGGAAACGAGATGTGAGCATAGTGTTCAAGATTTAACTATGACCATTTGCATTTAAATATTTGAATTTGTAAAGGAAAAAATCAATGCTCTATATTTTGGCTATATCTTTTGATCTTTGTAAAATTTGCTCATGGTGTAAAAGTTACTTATAAAGGACTCCAAGATACATATGAAAATATATATTTTAAGGTATAATCATGTATATATTCAAAGATATTGAGGTTAAAATTTTACTATGTATTCATGTATATTCTGTAAGTGACTCGAGAAGATTATTCAAGCTTGTTTTGATATTGTTTCGATGTCTCTTAATGAATTGTCTATTGGGGAGTGTTATAGACTCTATGAGGATGATATGTGTGCATTATGAAGGTTTTACCAATCGTATGAAGTATGAACCAAGGTTTATAAGTTTATTGTGTATTCATTCATGGTGATTGTGTGCATAGAATATCATTTGAGAAAATTGTGTTTAAGCAGAATGGTACCATGTTAGTTGTTGGCACTTAAGAGGGACCTATACATCATATGTAATGGTTCCATGAATTTGAAAGTGATTATGTGTTTTGTTTTTAATTTGATGAATTTCTAAATGGGTGAATAGGTCTCCATAAGACCTATAAGAGCTACAAGGGCCTAATTGAAAGGTGTAGTTGCTTAAGGGTGACCCATAGATCCTATGACTGACCTATGAAGATTGTATTGAGTTGTGTCTACATATGATATATTCCTTAAGGGTAAATTCATGCCTAATGGATGACCAAAGGTTTTGATTATCCTGTATGCTCTATAAATAGTGGAACCAAAGATGATGGTTTCTAGATTTTGAGAAACACTCGTGAGAGATTAGAGAGAGGCTTGTGCTTGTAAATTGTGGATTAAAGGAGATATTGAGTGCTCAGTAGATGAATTGATGAGAATATCATATTGAGGACTTTATGTATGACTTTTAGGTCATAATTTTGTTAGAAGAATAATAATCTTGTATATTGAGTGTGAGTGAAGGTGAAGAATCATAATTAGAGGTCCATCATTAAGTGTTCAAAACATCAAGTTCAAAGCTAGATGTGTTCATAGGTATTATTGTGGTAGATTAGCATCTAGGGGGTTATAGCCTCCTTGTAAGGCAAAACCTGATAAAGGTCTAGTTATTGTTACAACTCAGCTAGATAGGTGGGCTAGCACCTTGTGGGATTGTAGTCTCATTAAATAATAGATGGTAGTTCCTTTATTAGTTGTAGTTGGTCTAAATTAGTTCTTGTTATTATAATATAGGAGTCCAATTGTAGGTTCTAGTGGGTTTTCTCCCCCAAGAGGGTTTCCCACATATATCTTATATTATGTGATTGATCTTTCATTATCTCTCTTGCTTATTGATATGAATGATGTGTATGTTTCATGAATATTTGTGGTAATTTATTAGGTGTTTGAAAGGATTGAAATTGAATTTTTATAATTTGGGCTCATTGATTCACCCCCTCTTAGTGATTATACCTCTAACATGAAAAATTTGAGTACCTAGGGAGATCTAATTAGGATCATTAGCTCCAATAATAGGTGAGTTTTTCTAAGAAGGTATACATGAATATAGGGGGAGAATATTTGTATTTTGTTCAAAAAATCCAAACCATGTGTGTCGAGTATTTTAGTTGTAATAAGTCTGATCCAAGGAGTTGCAGACATCACTTTGTCATTTATGTCAAAAGGGGAGAAAGAAAAAAATGGGGAGATAACAATGATCATTTTATAGTATTTTTTTACATGAATGACAAAGGGGGTGATTGTTGAGCATTGTTCATGTTGTTGAGGTTTCACATTGATGTCAAAAGTTCTTGAGAAGGTGTGCATATTAAAGTTTAATGAATTAAGTAAAATATTGTGAGAGTTTTTTTGTCATTCTATGATCATGTAAGTAAATTTTAGATACCTTTCAAAACTATTTCAAGGTTAATTGTCATGTTTTAATTACTTAAGAAGGCTAGTCATGGCATCAGTCATAGCATGAAGAGACCTTGTGAGAAGGTATGAGTATGATAGCTTGGTAAGATGAGTGCACACAGGCATGATTGGTTGTATGAGGTTTCTTTATAATTTATATTATGCATTGAATCATTCATAATATTCTCAAGATGAGCCTACAGGGGTAGGACCTATAGATCAAGTCTGCAACTAGACCATTTCTATATCCTACCTGGCCTAATGAGGCATCATGATCTATTTTCAAGTCATATGAATGATGTATACCTTTTTATAATCATGAGAGAGGTTTTTATATTATTTTAGCTAAGTGAAGAGCACATGGAAAGAGGCATGAAGGTCAATTCTAAGGCCTAATGTGATTTATAGGTCAAAGTCTAAGAAAGAAAAGAGAGAGTATGGCCTAATGGCATATGAGGTTTTGTTTCCAAGACAAGTATGGATATATGAGTGTTTTTTAGAGGTATTATATGTTTTTTCAAGCATGTTAAAAAAATTTAAATTCATGATTTTCAATAAAATGCATGAAATGTGGTTTTGAGGTATCTCAAGTGCATAAAATGAAGGGTTCTCTACCCAAAAAGGTTTTTATTGTGCTCATTAACTCATAAAACATTTACATGGTAACCTAAGATATTAATGGTAGATTTTTAAGGGTCCTAGATCATTATTATAGTCATTTTCTTATGTATTGAAAGGCTATGCTTTATGAATGATTATTAAGAATGGAAATAGGTTTAAACCCTCTTAGAGCACTAATAAGGACCTGATGTTGAAGATATTGTTAAAAAAAAACCATAATAGTCTAAAATTAATAAAAATATATATTTTAGGTTGTATTAAACTCTCTAAGACACCTACGGGTATGATTGAGTTGTCAGATGTGTGACTAAACTCTATAAGAAAGTGCACAATTCTTAGAAATTCATTTTAGCAATTAGAGTTGACCAAGTCAAAGTATGAAAATGAATGGAGGATGAATTTTGAGACTAATTTTTAATGTACATGAATTTTTTTTGATATTTTATATCCCTAAATTAATATAAACCAATCATCAAAGTTAGCCAATCACTAATAGGTCTAATGGTGGAAATAGTGAGAAACTTAAGTAGCAATGAGAAGATGATTAGGGATGTGCTATCATAGAATAGTGATAAAAATAATCACATGGATATGTTATTAAATAATTTAAATAGATGTTCATGTTTGGTATAATTATTTAAGGCAAGTGATTACAGTGAAAATTTTGATCACAAGCCAACTTGTTTGGCTCAAATGAGATAGTGAGATACAAGGTTATGAGATTGGTCTGCAAGACCAATATATCCATTTTACCATATTATATTTATATTTTATACTGGTATAATTATCTAATAATATCATCCAAATTAATTATAATTATCTGTAAATATCCATATAGGGGTTGAAGTTCATTATCACCATGACTGGTCTTTGAGGAAAACTGGTAATTCTGAGTGAGCAAGTTGCAAGAGTGTTTTTGAGTTCTCTTGCCCTATGAAATGAAGTATAAATATATTGATAAATTTTCTGAGGTATTTAAGGTTATTTTAATATTTTTTATTATCATTTTTGTGTGGCTAAACATTATGTTATCTTCAATTGTTCAAGACAGACATTTCTTTATGTGTAAAGGCCTAATGTAAATAGCACTAATGGCATGCTTCAAGGGGTGATTGGAGATATAAAGTGTCATAGACATAATATGATATTATTAGGGTTATATTTTAGTTTCATATGAAGTTTTAATTCTATTTATTAATTTTTGAAGTGTTCCAAGGAGATCAAAGGGTAACATGTACTAATGAAGGCTTGATTGAATTAGGTCTCCTTAAGACCTAAAGAAGGATTTGGTCCATTTGAGATATGGAAAACATAATTTAATTATTTATTCATTTTTTTATCATGTCCTAAGGTCTATTATTTGTAAAATATAATTTTTCAAATGTGTGTGGCTGACCAAGAGGAGTATGAGCAAGAGCCTAGTATAAAAACAATGCTTAATAGGCCTAATTGACGAATTAGAGAATGAGTGAGTTGAAGAGAAGGATATAACACTTTGAAGATCTGAAGAATTTATTTTAGAACATAATAAGGTTGTATATAAACTATCATGAATATATAACATGGTTATTATTGATTATATCAAGGTCATATGACCTAATCTGTCTTGAAGAGACCTCGTTGAGCGAAGGAACATAGAAGGTAGTTTGAGAGGGATAGAAGAGAGAGAAGATATTAATAAGTTGATCATCATATTTTTTATCATAAACAAGGTCAAATAAATTTTATCAAATCAATTAGGTGGTTGATTTGGTGCTAAGTCATCTAAGGGGTTGGAGCCTCCTTGCAAGTTGGTGCTTGATAAAGCCTAACTGGGTCAGTGCTTAGCTAGTTGAGGTTGGTGCTCCATGTAGAGCTATTACTTCAAAAAATTATGATTTTTTGACATAAAGGAATATATTCTATTTTTAGGTATCAATGGGTTTTCTTCCCCTTGAGGTTTTCCCACTCATATGTGTGTGTTTTTTAATACTCATGTGAATGACTCTTTATGCATTGATATGTCTTTGTATTGCTTTGATGGTTCAAGGAAAGATAAAGTACATGTGAAATAAAGTTTAAATAGACTTAATAACCCACCTAGCCTCTCATTAATTGTGTTTCCAACATACTTTTCCTCCTATAATGTGGCACTAGTACTTAGGGAATTATAATAGGGCATTATACTAGTATAATCAAGAATAAAACCAATAGTTTATTAGTAATTATTAAAATGGGCATTAGTACATAGGGAATTATACTCATTAAGTCAAGTATAAAATCAATATAGTATTTCAATAAAACCTACATTGAAGTACAACCAACAAGTTTCATATTTTGAGTGTACATACATGGTTAGTGAGTAGATTATGGGTCAAAATATTAAACACTCAAATTAAAATTTAAAAATAAATATGCATATGTACACTACTATCTATATAAATGGATTTAGTAATGGTATATAGTATAAATAGATCAATTATACATAGTCACGAGGAAGGTAATGGTGTATTCAAACTAGTATATAATAAAATTATACACAGTAAGGGAAAATGTGTAGCCTTTACATTCTTTGTACTTGTACATACATACATATATATATATATATATATATATATATATATATATATATATATATATATATGTATATGCATATACATATATATATATACATATATATATATATATGTATATGCATATATATATATATATGTATATGCATATACATATATATATATATATATATGTATATATATATATATATGTATGTATGTATGTTATATACATATATACATACATACATACATACATATATATATATATATATATATATATATATATCATTACTTGTATAATACCTTTTATTATAATATGTATAATGCTCTGAATGTTCACCATTCTTTTGTCTATATAATACCATTTACATTATGTTTATAATTCTTAGATATACTATATATATAGGAATTTGAAATTTATACATTTGTATTATAGATTTATACTATAAATGAATTTGAATGTTTATAATTTTGACCCCTAATCTATTCACATTGTTATTCATCTTGCTACATAAACAAAAGGAGCCAATGAACTAGGAAACATCATTACACATAATGGTCTATTGTTTTTAATTATCAATACTAAGTATTAACTTGATATTTTTGTATAACCTTCACATAAAAACTGAAAAAATAATTCCTACTACATAAAGGAAAGGATCCAATGAACCATAAGTCTGTATAATGGTCCATTTTTGTTCATTATCAATATTAAATATGATGAATTATGAAAGGTCCTGATTGAGTCAATGTGTTCGCATTCCACAACTAGATTGATGTTTTTTAACAACATGTTAAGGAAACAACAATTGGTTAATTGATTCCTTATATTTACATACTAATATGGAGAACAATAGACCATTGTAAATAATGTGAAGGGTATTATACATATAAGCAAGATGTAAGGCATTATATAGACTATAATAAGATGGATAATAGTAGAGCATTATACATAATGTAAAGGGTATTATACATACAAGTTAGATGTGTGAAATTATAAAGATTGTAATGAGGTGGATAACATTAAAACATTATACAAACTGATGGTTAGTATGAAACATCTATATGTATTACATATATTTTTTTCATAATCCTATGCCAAAAAGGACATCTAGATAAACACTATTAAAAAAACTCCAATTATGCCCCACCTATTATTAGTTGCTTCAAGTAGTCAATAATATAGTAATTAGATTTCAATTCTCCTTCTATTATGAACTTGATTGAGCTATCAATAAAAATAAACACATTAAGTGTTTTTCAAGACCATAAGAAACATGTATATTGAGTACTAAGTTAAAATTAACATATCATTAAGAGAAACATAAAACTAAGTTATCTACCACGTATGTCACTCTTTCCATTAACAATAGGAAATTAAACATAATAAACCACCATTCATATCACCATTTAAGGGAATAGTTATAACCATCCTCAGCATGATCTATGTCATAAAATATAGATGCATGTTTAAATATAGAAGAAGGTAAAATCCTAAAATCATTCCCAAATAAGCATACCATTAGGTTCAAGTAGTCAACAATATAGTCAATGGGTTTTCATGATCATTCTCTTATTAACTTGATTGAGTTATGAGTGAAAAGGCATGCAATAAGTTTTTTTCAAGCCCATGCCAATCACTTTCCTTAACCATTGTTTTTTTCATTGACATGCTATTAACGCATGTTAGCCTAGTTTTGAGTTTTGGACATTGGCTTATTTATCCCCCCCACCAACACATCATCTAGAAATGCAAATATTCATGCTAGAGAAGGCAATCTTTTCAATACCACATGGAGGGATAAATTATCTCTTTAGGTCATTTCATGTACTTCCTTATATGGAATAAGGCATTGAAATCATGAAATGAGATCAAAATTAACCATACATACCTTAAGGTAAAATTAGTTCAATGCCCTATTCCCTATTATTTATTGTGATAAGATAATGAAGTATAAGTTTCTGTAGACATAAAAACATAATATCCTAAATGGCATGAGAATAGTTTGGCTAAATTTTAATTGTTAGTTGTCTGGCCCAATTGGGGTTTAACATCCAACATGATGTTCCATGCCAAATGTACTCACTGGTTACGTTTAGTGAGAAAACCTTATCTTGTAAACAAAATTTATCCTTAAGCTCTACAAAAATTATGTCATATAAGGCTTTATTTTTTATTATTTATATTGTAAAGATGAAAACCTTATCTTACATGAAGGGTGAGAGATTTGAAAATGATTTAATATTCTATTTATTATCAGTCTATTACTTGCATTAGCCTGTTAGCCCTCTCTCAATGGGTCCACTTATTACATACTTAGGGGAGGCCATGCTCCTATGGTTCACACTTATAAAATTGGATAATGGTGAACTTTATCCTACATAGAAATAAAAGGTAATGGAAAATGATAACTGGTATGGTCTTTTAATAAGGTAAAGGCACACAAGTAACAAGTTAGCATTTGACTTGTATTTAATGCATTTTATTCTTCAACTAACATTTTCCCTAACCACTATTGTTTGCCTTAAAAACTATAATTTTCCTTAAGTGATGTCCTTTTCATTAAATTTTGTTGTTTTCCTTAACATTTGTTAACAAATGTTAGCTTAACCATGAGTACTGGACTTTGACCAATTTGGTACGACTTGCAAACATGTTAGCCATAAATGTGAATGATCTTGCTAATTAATGTGCTCCCATCATTGAAAGGATAACAAGCCAAAGGAATAGATTGAAGTGTGGCTAGATAGAGTATCCAAAAAGCATGTGTAGATCAATTAAAAATATTACCTCATTTATCCATTATGTTGGCCTGTTAGCCCTCTAATTATGGACCCTACATCTTACATCATCATTTTTGAGTGTAATCGACAAATACACAAACCATGAAAATCATGGTTAAGGAAACAACCTATGATTAATGTAAATAAAAATTATTAATAAAAATGACAATAGTTAAACCCAACACACTTGGGGCACAGTGACAGAGTATTAGATGTGACTAGTTAGGGGTCAATGTTTAGCATGAGCTAAAAATTTGGGATGTAATAAGTGGGGGAGGAACACCTTAACTATCAAGAGTGTTCACATTTATAGATAATGTGTCCATGGGGCCCACCAAATTAGTCAAAGTCCAAAATTGTGTGGCATTACTCAATTTTATAAGCATGCACCACATTAGCATAATATTATTTTACCATCTAATAAGGGCACAACCATGTGGGATATTTTATTATTTCTTGGATACAATGATTAAAAATTCTCATGACCAATCATAACTAATGATATGTTTTCCATTATTATTTGAGCATTATTTCAATGTATCAATAACTTGGGGAAACTACAACATATTTCATTTAAAATATGTTATTATAAGCTTATTATATTATATTAATTTTTAGATATACTGGATAGGTACTATTGATGTCATTTTGTATGACTACAGGTGTTACCTCAATATGGGCTAGGTTGGAAAGTGAAAAACTTCATTTGGCTTCAAACTTAAAGTATACAGGTATATGCTTATAGTATACTACAAATGAGATCCAAATCCAAGATACCTATTCAGATTTAGAAAATCATATGAGGTGAATGCTAATCTATTATGTCTCTTTCAAAACCCTATTTAGATCTCTTCCATAAACTTATTTAGGCATAAGCTTTTATGTTTTGGGTTTGAAACTAAATTCACTATTACACTTTCCAACCAATGGTCCGGGTGGGTAGGGATCCATGATATGGATGGGCTCATTTTAAATTTCAAGAATGTTAAATAGACTCTTCGAGGCAAAGGTATGTTATTAATGCATAAAAACTATTTACTTATCAATAATATAGAGTTTGATTTGGTATATCTTTGATTTCAATTTCTAATGCATGATGGTTTCTTCTTTCAACTTTTTATTTTAGACTTATTATACGTGATTAATTTTGAGATATGCTAGATAGCTATTAATGATGTCATTTTGTATGATTGTAGGTGTTGCCTCGATATGAGCTAGGTTGTAAAGTGCAACACTTCATTTGTATTATAACATAAGGTATACATTTATATGCCTATAATATAGTAGGAATGATATCCAAATCTAAGACACCTCTACCTATTGCTTGATTCTTATATTTAGACCCTGTCTGGCTAACACTTTTGATGTTCCATGGAATGCATTATCTAAAAGTGTCCTATGTTTATATGGATAATAATGAAATTTAATGTGGATTCATAAGCCATAATTTTCCAATTATTTATTACACTCATATTATAAGGTTGAATGTGCAAATCATCAATAAAATGCATTATTTTAAAGTGGAATAACAATATGAAAGTGATCATGACAAAGACACATCTTTTCCCTCCATAAGACACCATGCAGATTTCATGATTTACACATTTCCTCTCAGTACACACACACACACACACACACACACACACACACACACACACACACACACACACACACACACACACACACACACACACACACACACACACACACACACACACACACACACACACACACACACTTCATTCATTAAAACCCTAACCTTGTATTACTATGGAGGTATTAAGATATAAATATGTTTTTTCCACCTTTGGTTAATTTTTTAAATTCTATTTAGAGACAAAATGGATTGAAAAGTGGTTGGAAAGAGTAATATTTGTTAAGTATTATACCAACAAAAATAAACAAGAGGAAAAGTAAAATTACAACTAAGGAAAAACCATGACCCTAATATATTAATAGAGTGCCATAAATTGGGTTAATGTCAAACATGGTAGTCCACAATGAATACTCCTACTAGTTACACTTAGTGTCATTAAGTATAACTAGTAGAAGAATTCATCATGGACTACCATGCTAGACATTGAACCTAGTTATAACTTGTTAGGTGTATGCATTTCCCCTATTCATATATTATACCCATTATTATTTTACATTACATTTTATACATGTATAGTAACTCATTTTCCATAACATGATTCAAGAACCACAAACTGTAAGAGCATCTCTAAGGAGGTATTTTACTATATAGGTTGGTTTGATATAATGAATTGCATATCAGTTAAGAATTATAGTAATAAATATAAATAAGAAGAAAATTAAAAGTATGATTGATAAAAAATCATTATCATGCTTAATGGATCACTTAACTAAGGTCAACGTCTAGCATAGTAGTCCATGATAAATTCTCCTGATAGTTATGCTCAATGTTATATTATAGTCTGTATAATTCCTTGCATCTTTCTTGTCTGTATAATACCCTTTATATTTTATTTAATGGTATACTACTTTCCATCTTTATATATAAATAAAAGTATCTAATAGACCATCGATCTATATAATGGTCCATTATGTCTAACTTATCATAATCTACATAATTCCCTACATCTAGCCTATCTATAAAATACCCTTTACATTCTATGTAGTGGTTCATTTTTTTCCATCTTATTATAGTCTAATTTTACTATTTTGAATTTTTTATATATGTATTACAAATATTTTATATTTTTGGTTTGGTTATTAGGGTCTTGCTCATAGTCATGTGTTCAATTCATTGGCTAGGTTTTTGCATTAATGAGATAATATTCTTTAAACCAAGTTGAGTGATTTTTAATTTTTATTGTGTATCTATTATAACCATATTTTTATATTATTCTTACACTAGTTTAGACATATGATTTTATGTTTTGGTTTTGAAACCAAATACACTATTCCACTCTCTAACCAATGCTTGGGGTGGGTAGGGATCCAATATATGGATGGCCTCATTTTAGATTCAAAAAATGTTAATAGACTCTTTTAGGAATATGTGTGTTATTTATTTGTAAAAAATCTTTACTCATAGATAACATAGAGGTTGATTTGGTATATATTTGATTTCACTTAATGATGCATGATGGTCTCTTTACATAGTTTAAACACACTTATATCACCTTATAGATTAAGAGTGGAATACCACGCATCATCATAATGATAATGAAAAATAAAAAAAACATATTTAAATTATAAACAATATAATACTAAAATAAATAAATGTGCATCTTTCCCTCATTTTCTCTCAAATAAACTATTGAAGACTAAAATAAATCACTTGAAAAAAAAATCTTGTGCACTTAACAAACAATTGAAGACTAAAATAAACTAATATAAATGACAATATGAATTATTTTACAATTTCAATAATGTGTTGAAGGACTACATCTAGGTATGTTCCCCGTTGATTTATGAAAGTTTACATTCTATGGATTTATTTGACTAATTCTAATAATACCTTATTCAAGTCTTTGACTTTCTCACTAAAAACTAAAGGCATAGTAGTATGATGAACTTTACATTGTAATATGAAAATGATTTAAATTTTATACCTTTTTAAGGTATATTAAAAAAAATCTTACTCTTTATATTGGTAAGTATATTAAATAAATATAAAATTAGTTCATCAACTCCTATCAGTTTGAATCCTATCACTACTATGGTTATTGACATCATCCTATACAAGGCAAAAATGGATGATTGTCAATAACTACATGAAAAATTGAATAGAGTGTGATCAAGTACAAGATGCATACAATACATGTGTATGAAAAAGTATAAGATACATCCAATACATGATGTATAAACAAATATCCCCTTTACCCCATGTATTATTATAGAATCAAAAATCAATTATAGAATGCATTATTATACAAAAATCAAAATCTATTTTCCATGTCATCATGAAAAATGCATAATTATAAATGTAATCACAATAAGAAAGTGATATCAATGTGGTCCATTAATATATTGTATCCCTTCTCTTTCTAACTAATGTCTTCTCAATTTGGTCCATTAACCCTTCTAGTAAAAATACTAACATATACCAATCTTATTTGTGTTATTGGGTTTACCAATATAAATCCATTCAAACTCTAAGTATTCAACCAATGATAATATTGATTCATATATGTAGAATTAATTCATCATATGTACACATGTTATTATACTAGCATTTATAAACAAAATAAAAATGTAGGTATATTTCAGTATACAACAATTTTATTGTACAAAAGACTGATGATGAAATCATATAAATGCCTCAATATAACTCACCCAAAAAATATCCCTTGAATATTCCTTACCATAACTAAGCCTTCAAATTATTGTTAACATAAACTATAATCTTTCATTATTACTTTAGTAAACTAAGTATTTAATCCCATCTTTTAATTATTTAATTTTTAGTCTTATAATCTTTACATCAAGATAATTTTGAAAACTAAGGGTAGCATTGCATGGGATACTTGAAAAAGATAATTTGAAGAAACAATTGAAATTTTCAAGAAAATATGGGAAGAAATGTAGCATGAATTACAAGACATCATGGTAGCTCTTTTATACAATTGTAGTGGCAAAGGAGGAATTTGGATGAGATGAAAGAGATGCATACAAAACATGTGTTCTTAAACTAGGAGTCATATCTATTCCATCCTAGATTTACTACCGTATCATGGCATATACAACCATGTTATATAATAGAAATAATGAATTACGTTGATGTAGATTTATTTTTTAAATAAAAAAAACCTTCACCCCATGCATATTAGAGAATCAATATAAAAATTAACTATATAATGTATTTTTATAAAAATATCAAATATCCATTTTTAATTCATCATGAAAATGCATTATTATAAAATGGAATATTAATAAGAAAGTCAACATGATATAGATCTCTCTGCTCCCTCCACAAGATAGTGTCTATATTTCCTCATTTTAGCTTTTCATCTTGATATAGACTCACACTATAACTTTATACAATAACACCATAAAAGCTACAAGGATGTTTATCCACTTTCTTGGAGGTAAGGGAAAACTCACAACCTTTTCATATTTTGTAATGGTGTGTGTGTGTGTGTGTGTGTGTGTGTGTGTGTGTGTGTGTGTGTGTGTGTGTGTGTGTGTGTGTGTCTATATATATATATATATATATATATATATTGAAATCCTAAACCCTATACCTTTCTTGTTTGTATAATACCATTTACATTATATATAATGGTTTATTGTTGTCCATCTTGATATATAAAGGAAAGGAGACAATGAGACATCAATCTATATAATGGTCTAATGTTTTCCATCTTACTACAATTTGTATAATTCCCTACATATTTATTGTCTGTATAATACCTATACAGCTAAGTGTGCAAAGTTGGGAGACAAAAAAGGCCTACCCATGGACATGATTTTCCTAAAATTTCATAAATATGAACTTCTATAGATAATTTAAGATGGCTACACTCAAAATTTGACGATGGTATAAAAACATGAATTGTATAATTTCAAGTCTAGTTTCCAAAAACACTAAGTTTTTTGAAAAATGGTTAAGTATAACTAGGTTAAACATCTAAACTTTGAAGAGGAACTCGTATTTTTTTAAGAAAATAGAGTAGATAGACGTCTGTGTGGCCCACCATTTTTTGAGCATTGTTTAATATTGTTTGAACCCCTTTGGTAAATATTTAGATAAGATCTTATAGTTTTTGACCCATATATATATATATATATTCAATGAAAAATTTTAATTAATTTTTTATTTAAATAGATCCTAAAAACTAATTAGAAATGGATATCCGATCGCGTGCCCTTGGCCCCCAACCCAACCACCTCAAAAATATGAAATTTAATTTTTTTTTAATGTGTGTAGAGTTAGGCCTAGTTTATGACAATATAGTTTGTTTTGCCCTTGGATAAATGAGAAATAAATTTCATAAACATGAATAAGCATGTATATTTCAGGCATGTATTGGCCTAAAAAAGGTATAGTTGGAACTCAACATAGTTTAAACCCTTAAAATAGTCTAAAATTTATAAAAATAATATATTTCAAAATAGGAGAGCATGATTATTGTCATGGTAATATTTTTTTGATTTTTTGTTGAAATTAATAGTGTATTTAGTGATATAAGTTTAAATTTGTTCTTTTTTATCAAAAGTCTTGGACTCAATTGTAGATTGATAGGTACAAGACTTTAGCTCAAGAATTTAAGCCATTTCCAAGCCAAAAGGATTAGTTTTTGGAATTAAAATTTATGTAATACATAAATGTTATAAAAATTATGTGTTATAATGTGTACATATTATAGTCCATACATGTTAATTTATTCATAACATAAAAAAAACAAATTTTATATATGGGTATGCATTTTTTGTTCTTGAACTCCCTAATAGTGGTGTGTCATGATAATTTCAATTATAAAACGGTGTGTCATGATAGGGGAAAGGTCCCTAACTTTGGATAAAAAATTAAGGTGTTATGGTATTACATTAGACTAATACATACACACTAATACATGTTCCATCAATGCAACACACCTTAATAAAAGGCTTGTTCAGCTATTGGTAGGTGCAGGTGACTATTGGTACCTTTACCCTATATACACTACCACAAAAATGATACAATTATATTTTGATAGGATCTATGGCCTCAGTTAATAGATTATGTGAAGATATGATAAAAATTTCTAAATGTGATAATGTAATGATAATATTTAATGTGTAGCCTAAGCCAATCATAAGACATTGAGACATAGTTCAAATCAAACATGTTAACCCCAATGTCATAAACAAATATAAACAAGGTTGACTCTGAAGAAAATTGCGGCTATTTTGATCCCCTTCAACCTAATTATTTGACTATAAAATGTGATTTAGGGTTGATCACCTCTAATTTCATTAGATGTTAAACCAAAGAAACATTAAATGTAAGTTTTACATGTATAAGATGTGGTTTTGAACTCAATAAACTTGAATGGACCATCATATAATGAATGAAAATTTGACTGGTTTAATTATGGAGATAATTAATGTCAAAATGAGCCACATGAACCTATTTTAAATTTTATACATGATGTGATTTGGATTGAAATTAAACCTAGAATGTCATCATATATAATGAACGAAGGAGTTGATTCATTCAATCAAGGAGGCATTTGAGACCAATTTGAATCCCTTGAGCATAAATACAAAAGCATGTAATATGATTTAGGGATAAATTAAGTTTGATTATGTCTTTAATCAAGCCAATTATTCAATTGGTGAAATTAGGGATGTGATTTGGGTAAAATTGAACCCCTGTACCAAATTTATGGCCCATTTGATTATATAGTCTATGAAATGTATGGCCTAACTAACCTTTTTTCTATCATAAATGTAAACATGAAGGTAATTGTGGCCAATTTGAGCCTATTGAGCCTAAATGTGAGTCTACAATGTGATTAAAAGGGATAAACTAGCTCAAGTTTCATGACATGTTAACCCTAAACCCTAATTTTATCATAAATATAATTCCTCTAAACCCTAATTTCATCACATTTATACAAACCTATTACACTAATCCCTAAATGGGTTAAAACTTAATTTTATGACCTAAATATGGCCCCTAAGTCCCTTATTTCATCACAAAAGCATTTTCATGAAAGTGATTGAGGTCAATGTGAACTCGTTGAACCTAGTTTTACAAGTCTAGGATGTGATTTGGGGATAAATTAGCTCATATTGCATTACATATTGAGATAATTAGTTAATTGTTATAATTGTAAACCCTAAACCCTAATTTTATCACAAATACAAATATTAATGAAATTGATTCCAATATTAACCTATTGAACATATACATAAAACTTATAGAATGTGATTAGAGTGAAATTAACCCTAGTGTCATCATATATAATTAAGCAAAGTGTTGATTCATTCAAGCGATGAGGCATTTGAAGCCAATTTAAACACCTTCAACCTAACTACAAGAGCATGATATGGTTTGAATTAAAATTAAGTTTGATTCTATGATGAATTGATCCAATTAATCAATTAGTGTAATTAGGGATGTGATTTAGGTAAAAACAAACAACTGAACCAAATTTATGGCTCAATTGCTTATATGATCTATGCAACACATGGCTTCAATTTGCCCATATATCATATATATTTTGCCTTTATTTTCTATATAACCCACTTAAAGGAATATAGGCCACTTATAGGTATCTTAATGATTGTAATAAAAGAATATCTATTATATTGGTCTTGAAATACCAATGAACTTATTTTGATCTCTATATCTTGTGATTTACACCCTATATTCTGATCAATCAAGTTCTTACTAGGCTCATTTAGGAACCTTATTCTCTGTTAGGCTTATATCCTAAGACACTAGTATATAACCTTATAATATGCCTATTTTACAAAAGGATCATTCCCTTTTTTATTTCTCTTGTATGATCTCATCCTATATTTTATTTTCTCACTAATACCTTATATGTGTTTGATTAGCCAATAATAGACTAATGTCTCAATTCAAGGTTTGGACTATAATAATCTATAAGATCAAGAGACCAATACCTTGGCTTTACCTCACTTTGAATCCCATCCATCAATTTTATCTTTCATCATGGATCCTTTAGATTCCACAAATTGATGCCAAGAAGAATGTAATTTATTCAATCTTTAAATCTTTCTACTCGAAAGCTTATAATTTATGATAGTTACCGCCATTCAATAATACTAGCTCAATCAATTTGGGATAGTTTATTTCATATATTGGATTATGATAGTAAAAAATGTCTATTATATTTTTAGTTAATGAAACTAATTAAGATGAGACCTACATTGTACACATTATGACTAACAACATCTAACATGGATGATGAAAAAAAGTAAATTATTGACAATATACATGATACATATCATATTGTAGGCCTAAAATCATGCAACAAATATTATAATGCTACTTGGCATATAATTATAACTTGTGCAGTAAGTGGTCAAATAGGGAAAACATGATTGATTTCAAAAACAAGTTGAGCACTTGATATAAACATAAAAACATTAATGAAAGCAATTGGAAGATGTGAAAGATGTAATGAACCAAATACCAATGAGCTATGTATACATATAATATTTTCAAATTTTTATCAAATAATGATGCTTTACATCTTGTATGAACTTGTCGAGACTTAATCTCTCTAAGTGCATGCCCTAAGGTGTACACTTGGAAAAGGGTGGGTAAGCCATTAGTGCTTCTCAGGATTATTGTCCCTTATTACCACATTATTACTAATTTAACCAACTTATAAAACCATTTCCTAAGATATTAATCCTCCCTTGTATACTCTTCCATTCTTTTTCCTCTTTTCATCCCTTTTTCCTCACCCTAATTCCCTTTTAAAAGTCAACTCTCCTAGGTTGATTGAGATTACCCTATATAGTTTTCAACCTTTGATTATTGTATAGAGTCGATTGGGTCAACCCTGTACTATTTTGAGGGATTTTCACTTGAGATTTGTGTTAGCCCTTTGGACAACCTAGCTTGGGACCTAGTGAATAATTGACCAAAAACATATAGGATCGACTGGGTCAGCTGTGTACAGCTGACATATTCAAAATATTTAGGGTGAGATCCTCTTATAAATACAAGATCATTTCACCATTATTTCAATATGAGAAAAAAAATTATTATTCTCTCATGCTTCTTTACAATCTATTCTTCCAGCATTCTACTTTAAGAGTCTTAACTTAGGGTTTCTACTTGGATAATCTAGTCTTGTAGATAAGTCTTCGATGCTTTGGCCTTTCTTAGTGATCTTTACGAACCACAATAACCTCTTATGAATACCCTTTGGCCAAGGGAGAGATTGAGTCTCGATGGGTTCACATTCAAGTAAGTATATTCTAACTTTGTTCTCCTCTCTTTAGTATATAGAATTAGCATAAGTATTGGATAAAATAATATTACTCTTCATATTCCAAGTATTATGGTCATAATCATACTTATCTTAATTTATATTCTCCTATATATGTTTTAATTACTTTACTAACCCCTCATATTATGCCACAAGACTTGGTGAGCACTAGATTAGATTTACTTTCTTGTTTATTAGACATGAGTGAAATATCAAAACCTAAGACCCCCTTAGGGTTATTACATGATTGTGTTAGTCTGGAGGATTTGTAACCCTCATTAGCATAGTGTATTATGATAAGTGATCCCCTAATCAAGTCTAGTATATCCCCATCTTGGTCATGCTCCCACTTAACAAATGTATTCCCAATCAAAAGTGTAGGTATGATCTATCTTCTCCAAACCAATATTGATTTATAAACATTATGCATTTTTGGTTACATACATTCTAGTGAGCTGAATGTGAATTAATCCTCATAGGATTATTAACTTGTTCCATTATTTTCATCATTTTTTTATCATATATTTACCATACTAGGTTGACTACATCAACTCAGTTCTAATTTCCATGCATAGGTTTTTACCTACATGCTACTAGATCAATCCAGTATAGGTTTTTAGCTTTCTAGACTTCCAATCTAGACTATTAGATCGACCCAATATAGTTTTAAGTTTTTTATATATCCTGTTTAGCATACTAGGTCCACCTAGTTAACCCTATATAGTAGAGGCACTCATCAATAGGTTCCTACAGAGCTTAATTGACTCAATCAACCTAGTTATTATGTTTTGCAAGCATTCCACAAGGTTCTCTGACAATAATCTTCCTTCTCTACATCTCTAATCCACCAAGGTTCCTTTTTATCCTTCTATCTCTTTCTTTACAATTTTTCCTTTAATAGTTTGCATTCTTCAAAACTACCCTTGTATAGTCAACTAGATCGACCCTGTCGACCCAATTCTATATTTTATATTTTATCTAGATAACTAGGCCAAATTTTTCAACCTTGTTCATTTTTAGACCTTTTTTTCACATTATAGGATCAACCCTGTCAACCCTATTCTATATTCTTTGCATACACTATCGATTGCATTAACATTATACCTTGTTTTAAAGTTGGAATTAACCTATATATGTTACTAATTATCTCACATTTTCATTTCTTATTGCTTGTATGCTTAGAAAAGATCACATAATCTAATTATGTGGTTTTTAATTAATTATTTGGTTTCACTATTTTCCATTTTATGCACACATGACTAAATCACACAATCTAAATAAGTATTTTAACATTTGACTACCCAAGGCCAACCTACTTGAATTTCATCACCAAGGGGGAAGTCAACTCCATGTTTTCATCAAGTATAAAGTGTGGTTAATGTTATATTTTATCTAAGCACATGATACCCTTATCATTTCAATGTGTGAAGTGAGGGGTATGCCCCAATATCAAGCTTGTATCATTACCACTATAGATCCCTTTTAGCCTAAACTACCTAAAACTATCCTTAGATTGCTTTCTAGTTCCTTACTTATAGCCCAACTTCCCATCACATTTAAAAACATATTCTAATAATATTATAAATATTCAGGTTGACCATTTAATTAGCTCTTTACTTTTTGAATTGATTGCTTGCTCTTTACTTAGTTGTATTTTATATTGCAAAAAATTGCATTAGCTAGCATGGGTGAGAGGTTTTATGTTGTGTGCCTCAATTGGATTAGCTAGCATTAATCTAATTGATTATTTGTTTTCCTTCTATTATTTCTTTTCAAATTACTTGCAAACTTATCTTGTTTTAGTTCATAGTCTATTATATGCTTCCTTATCTTCCCTATCTATTTTATTAGGTTAACCTAGTCAACCTTGCACATTTTTCTAGCTTTTGTCTACTATACTGGATCAACCTAGTAACCTTGTCTTATTTACATACCCTATATTATCTTTCTATCCCCTGTCTATCATGATAGGTTGACCTAATTGACCCTATGTTGTTTACAGACCATGTTATCTATACTAGACATACATTATTTTATGTTGTGTGCCTCAATTGGATTAGCCAGCATTAATCCAATTGATTATTTGTTTTCCTTCTATTATTTCTTTTCAAATTACTTGAAAAAGTTATCTTTTTTTAGTTCATAGTTTTTTATAGGCTTCCTTATCTTCCCTATCTATTGTATTAGGTTGACCCAGTCGACCTTGTACATTTTTCCATATTTTGTCTACTATATTGGATCAACCTGGTCAAACTTGTATTGTTTATAGACCAATAGGGGATAAAAATATAGTATAGGGTCTATAAACAATAGGGGATAAAAATATAGTATAGGGTCTATAGACCAAGCCTAAGAATCCATCTTTAGAATAACAACTTCTTAAATATACTACCACCACTAATATTACTTCAGAATCCTAAGAGGAACCATCTCCTCCTTTTAATCCTCCAACCACACCTATACCTTCCAAATCTACTTTTCCTCCCAAACATCATATTGGTTCTTATAAATCTCATTGGAACTTCCTTAAAGAACTCAAATATATACCCTATAAGATTCCTCTTATGGATTTGGTTTGAATTTCCCCTTATCATTGTAAGTTCCTTATGCAAAAACTCTAAGAAATTAAAGATCCATCTTCTATTGATGAAGAACCACCTTATATTGAATCTCAACCTACCAACGTGAATACCATTGAAACTATGTGTCCCTCTTCCAAGCCTTCCATTAAATTCCTTGAAGAGGACATGATCAATTATGAAATTATTTTTTGTGCTGATGATCCACCACTTTTCATTAAAATAGCCATTAATACTACCCTTATCCATAAATTTCTAGTTGATGAAGGTTTTAGTATTAATGTAACATCTTTATGGCTTATCCAATAACTTGGCTATAACAAAGATCATCTTGAGAAAACTCATCTCACTTGTCATGGTTTTGATAAGACAAATAAAAAACCACTTGGTTTTCTATGGCTTCCATTAACCATTGGACCTAAGACTATTTGAACTAAGTTTATGGTCCTTGATTTAACTTTATCTTATAACCTACTCCTTTATTTCCCATTGACTCATCAAATGAGGGATATTGCTTATTCTGATAGACAATGCATTAAATTCTTACATAATGGAAAATGGTATAAGCATGAAGCTGATCCCAACCCATGGAGTATCTAGCTTCCTAATCCTAAATCCCAATATCATGTTCCTACTATTCCTAAGATCAATAATCATCCTTTACTTGAGTCCATCAACATGAATTTTAATTTACAAGTTACTCTTATGGATTTTGATTATGATAAACCTAATAATTTGCAACATACTTGAAATAGTACTAAGCTACCTCCCTACATTTCACAATGGCTTCCTCCTTTATTATCTAGAGACCGTACTATTCCTCTTATTAATGAAATCACCAATTTTACCCCTTCATGAAATGGTCAAGAGCCTTATTTACCTGAATATGCCTTTACTTTCAATTACTTTTGAGTGGCCAAATTATTTCAAGATCCTCTCATCATGTCTTTTCATATATTCAATAACATTAGGATTTCACCTTCTAAAATTCCCCCTAATTCTCAAACATGTACAATTTCTCCAACATATCATGATAACTATATAATATTCTAAGCTCAATCTCGAGACTTGGATGTCCAACATTATTAGAAATCATTAGCCTAATTTTATTCTTTTAATCAAGATGTGCACACCATTTCTATGGAACATTACTTAAATCCTGAAGGTTATGTATCTCTTACTAATTTTCCACTTATTGATACTCCTTGGGTGGTAGAATAAATCATACCTTCTAAAGCTTCAAAAATTACTTAATCTCTTTTACCACCTATTGATCCAATCATTACCTTTAATCCTTCTCCTATCAGCAAACCCATAAACACTCAGATCCAATCTTCTCTATCTAATTATTCTACTCTCAAGATTACACTTGATGCCAAGGCAACTAATGTATCTCAAGTCCATTTTGAGTATGATATCCATGGTAACCAAGTTCTAGATCTTAAAGTAGATATTGAGTATTATGGTACTCTTACCACCTTACCTAGTGACGAAGCTATCTTTGAACTACTTCATGCCCATGAACCTCAACTTCCTCAATAGCAACAAAAACTTTGGAATTTTAAGACTAAAACCCCTTGTTTTAATAACTTTTTTACTAGCATTGATCCTAAAACTAATCCAATTTCATCCTTACCTAATGAACCATACCACATTCAATATGTTAATGTCATGATTATTAAATAAACCACTCATAGAGAATATGGTACTCCATCTTCTCCTCAACCAATTACTATCTCTCACAAACTCTCACATACCAAACATGATAATTTTGGCTTATTATTTGATAAGTATCATGAGTTTTTCACTTGGTCCTATAAGGACATGCTTGATATTGAACCTATAATTTTGGTGCATAATATCGTTACTTATCATGATGCTAAACCCATGCATGAAAAACAAAAGAAATTTCCATCCAAATTTTCCAATCTATGTCATAAGGAAATCATCAAACTACTTGATGCTAAATTTATTAAACTAGTGGATTAATATGAATGAGTTTCTAACATTGTCCCCATTTGCAAAAAGGTCACTATGGTCATTCATATTTGCATTGATTTCCATAATCTTAACCTTGCTTCTCCCAATGCCAAATTCCTTTTACCATCAATAGATGCCATAGTCAATTCCATAGATGGTTATGAAATGTTATCTATTATAGATGGCTTCTTGGGATACAATCAAATTCATATTTCCCTTGAGGACCAACATGAGACTAATTTCACCATGGAATGGGGAAAATTTATATGTCAAAATTCCTTTTGACCTCAAAAATGCTAGATCTACCTACCAATGTATAATGACTCACATCTTTCATGACCTCATCCATAAAATTGTTGAAACTTATGTGGATGATCTTATCACTAAATCTAAAAGTAATACGACTCATCTATCTAATTTCACAATCATATTTGATCATCTTCTTAAATATCAGGTTAGACTTAATCCTTAAAATTGTGTCTTTGGTGTCACATGTGAAAAATTGTTAGGATTTATAGTCTCTCTCTATAGCATCGATGTTGACCCTACCAAGATTAGTGCTATCGTCACATGCCCATTCCTCATTCTATTCCCAACATTCATACTTATTTAGGCAAATTTGGTGAAATTAGATGGTTTGTGCATGAAATGGCTTATTACATCAACTCCATCAATTCTCTTCTAAATAAAGACACTACTTTATAATTGATAGATCCATGTCAAAAATATTTTGATAACATGAAATAATCTTTGCTTCACCCACCTATTCTTTGTCATCCTTCTAATGATCGACCCTTAATTTTTTGTACTTCTTCCACACCCATATCAATTTGGAAAATGTTTACCCAACATAATGATAATGGAAGAGAATATTTTATCTATTACATTAGCTGAGGCCTCATTAATTGTGAAACAAATTATACCAAAATTGAACGTGATTACCTCATCATTTATTTCATAGCTAAAAAGCTTTACGGTTACATGCTTTACCAAACTAATTATGTCATCATTCATTCTAAGCCCCTTCATCACTTATTCTCCAAAGCTTTTCTTCCTAAAAATAGAATTGGAAAATGGATGGTCCTCCTTATGGAATTTTATCTCCACATCATCATCCAAAAATCTATCAAAGGGTAAGTCATAGCTGATCAACTTGCCGCAGCCCCTATACTAGATATTTCTTCCCTTCAAGATAATATTCCTAATGATAATATCATTTACATTGAAGTTATTAATCAAGATATTTATTTCAAAGATTATTTTCATAATTTTACTATTGATCTTGAAGCAAATAATCTTGAAGAATCCTCTATTCCCTCCAATACTACTAAATCAAAAATATTTATTGAGGAGCTTCCTTAAATCAATGTTGACTTGCATGAGGATAATTCGACCCTTCACTTTGATGGTGTTAAATGCCTTCAAGGAGCTGGGGTATGTTTTATTCTCACTAGTCCTCTTGGCAAGATCATACCTTTAGCTTTACATTTCACTTTTAATTTTACTAATAATATGGCTTAATACAAAGCCCTCATTTTAGGCATACGATCTACTCTTGATTTAGACATTCAATACCTACATGATTTAGGTGGTTTTTAGCTTATTTACCACCAAGTTAATGGTGATTATCCATTTAAAATTGAAAACCTCATTACCTATCATCAAATTACAACCACTCTTGCTAAGGATTTTATCTCTTTCACTATTAAGCCTATCCCTAGAGATCAAAATTCCATTTTTGATTCTCTTGCCTCTTCCACCTCTATCTTTCATCCACACCAAGTTCTTTCTAACCCTAATTTTCTTATATAAATAATAAAATATCCATCTTCAACTCAACCACCATATTTTCTTATTTTTCACATCGATGTTGTTACTATTTGACAAAGTCTATGGTACAAATACATTATTCAATTCTTGGAACATCAAAATTATCCTCCTAACTTAGATTCTTGTGAAAATACATGCATTTGTAAACAATATGTCATGTATGTGTTTTGACATAACATCCTTTACTATCATATTAATGAAGATACTTTTCTCCATTATGTTATGAAAGATGAAGTTCCTCCTCTTATTGAACAAGCACGTGGAGGAATTTGTGTTGGCCACTGTAGCACATATGCTACAACCTACAAATACCTACGAATGAGTTAATTTTGGCCTACTCTTAAAAAGGATGCAATCAAATATGCTAAAAAGTGCACTCCTTGTCACCTTCATGATGATCTAATTTATTCACCTCTATCTAAGCTTTAAATTATTGAATATCCTTGGCCCTTTTTCATATGGGGATTTGATCTCATTGGAAAATTACTTTGCTCCCAAGATGGGAATGTTTTTATCATCACCACTGACAAATATTTTACCAAATGGGTAGAATCCATTCCCCTTGTTAACATCATCAGTCTTACCATTTCCAAATTTAATCTTAATCAAATCATTTGATGCTTTGGTGCTCCCTATAACATCATTTTAGAGAATGGTGATAACTTCAAAAATAAACATGTTAAACAATTTTGTACTAAATTTAAGATCAATCATAAATTTTCTATGCCTTATCATCCATAATGTAATGGTTAAGCTGAGGCCACTAACAAAATTATCAACAAAATTATCCAAAATATAATTCATGAAACCCACATGGATTGGCATCTTCATCTCTACCCTGCTCTTTGGGTTTATCAAACCAGTATATATACTACCACTAGGGAAACACCATCCTTTCTAGTCTATAGTTCTGAGTCAGGTCTTCTTCTAGAAGTTGAGATTTCCTCTCTTCGTATATCTCTTCATGGTATCATTATTGATGAATAATTACATGAATCTCACCTTCATGCCCTTGATCTCCTTGATTAACATCATCTTTTTTCCTTACAACATAACCAACAATACAAGGCTCATATAGCCAAGCAACATAATCAATGTGTTAAAGTTTTCACATTTAATGTTGGTGATCTTATCCTTAAATTAGACTACACCCATGATAATAAAGGTAAATATGCTAAAAAGTGGTGGGGCCCTTATTTAGCTAAAGATATTCTCAGTCCAAGTATATATTACCTTAAAACTAATGAAGGCCATATTTTCAAATAGCCCACCAATGCACAATTCCTTAAAAAGTACTTTGCCTAGACATTTCATACTTTCTATCTATATCTATCTAACACTTTTTGTCGGTTACTTACATGAGTCTTTCCCTTCACAGAAGTTCTCTCTCTCTCTCTCTCTCTTTACAAACATTTAGTCCTCCCTTTTTGGTCTTTTGGCTTCTTTATGTACCATAGTCTTTTTTATCTTTACTCTTTTTATATTATTTTTTGTCACCCCTTAGGTTTATCTTTTATGAGTTGCTTTATAAGACCATGGAAAGGCCCTGACACTTCTCACAAATACCATTTATTTTTCCAATGTTTTTTGTCATCCCTTGAGTTTCTCTTTTGTTATTTGCTTTGTAAGACCATGGATAAGATCTAACACTCCTCATAAAATACCATGTTTTGTATACCTCATTTTTTTTCACATACATAAATTTTGGTACCCTCATGGGTTTCTATTTTATGAAGTTTTAGTGTAAGATCATGGATAGGACCCATCCCTCATAAAAATTAACATATTTTCATTCTTTTTCTAGAATACATTTTGTCATGGTTACATGTTCTTGATCGTTGTTCTCAAATTTAGCTTTTTCTTCTTTTGATAGATGAAATTTGCACAACAATCTATGTTAATATGTTTTCCTCCACTTCCCTCATTCTTATTATAAGGAATCACACTTTACTATCATTGTATCCCTTTTTACACTTTGCCATATTTTTTGTGATTTGAAGTAATTCAAATTGTTCCATGTGTCACTCCTATTGATTTCCCCTTTCTTTCACTCCACATTAGATAAACTAAGGTCAACGTCAAGATAGTAATTTTATTTTACCTAGATTTATGAGGCTTTTAAACCCCATTCTCTTTGAAGTTTCTCTCTCTTAGCAACGAAGTCCCAAGTATTCAAATAAAAGTCATCTATATCACCCATGTTTAGTTTTCCAAATTCGTATAGAGGAGGAATATAAAAATCCATCAAGAAATTTAAAATCTAAATCATTTGAATCAAAAGGTAATGATATCTAAAAGACAACATATGAATTTCAAAAGTCAAAATCATACCAAAATACATGATTCTAGGCATGTATCTTATCTCTAATTGAAAATAAAACTCCACAGTTGGCCTCACATAAAGCTGAGGTCCATTAGGCTATGGTAGGATAGTAGATTAGAATAGGGGAATTAAAAAAACTCTATGGTACTACTTACTTTCTCATGCAAGTACCCAATATTTGTAGTATATTGACAACTTTTTAAGGGGTCTTGAGGAATGGGGAATACATTATGGGAAGGTAGGTCCATTTTAATTTTCATTCATATAACCTTCGTGGGATGATCTATATACTTCATGTGTTGACCTAAGGCTTGTGTAGTTAAGATAAATTCTTTAGATTCCTTAATGTCAAAAGTCCTCTTATTTTGATAAACCTAATTTGAGTGTCTTGAATTCAATAAAAGAGTTCCTATATCTTGGTTTTTCATTTATTCTCCTCTCCACCCATTTCATCGATAGACAAATTGTGATTACAAATCTGATTTCCATATTATTTGATTCCCTTCTTCTTCACCTCTTAAAAACATGCTAGCATTACTTTGTTTCAGTTTTATATATGCTTAGAAGTGAAATAACATGTTTGATCAATTATGGATTACCTTATTTATACCATAGAATTACATTCCTAGACTTTACTTTCCTTTTACTATTTATCATTGTTTCACTTTCTTATTTTTATGGGCACCTGAGTTCATACCCATTTTCCATTGTTGAGTGAGGTTAGTTTGTTACTTGTCACTCATCAATGTTGTTTCCCCTTTTTTGCTTCCTTTTTCCACTATTGAAGGATATAAAGATTATTACTGCTCACTCATCAATTTTGTTTTACCATTTTTATTTCTTATTTTACCATTTAAATTTGATTACCATCCTTTTTTACATGTATCCTTGGTTTGACTTGGTGAGTTTACCTTTCATACTTAACATTTACTTGTTTGAGTTTTTCAGTCTTTAGTAGCTTTAGATTTTTTATTACTCAATTTACTCTTATTTTTGACTTGGTCATTTGGTCTAACATAGAACTTGTCATCCTAGCTTGCCAAATTTATAAGTACATCCCATCCTTATAGCACCAATTATCTTGGCTTTCCTACATTTGTTTCTTTTTCTCTTTAGTTTTGTATTCTTGGGTTTGTTGAAAGTAATCCATGCACCCTATACAATCAAAACTAACAACACAACAAACAATCATACAATGAAAAAAGGTAAGTCAAGGTATGCATTATATTTATTTTTTAGTCATTTAATTTTTAGTTATTTCCCTTTTTAGTCATTTAATTTTAGTTATTTTATGCTTTAAAATACTATAATTTTTTTACCATCAACATTATGTGTTCTTATGTTCTTTTACTAAGCACCATCCCGTATTACACCTTAGTAACACATGATAAGATTCAAGTGGGAAATATGTATACACATAATAATTTCAAATTTTAATCAAATATTGATGCTTTACATCTTGCAAGAACTTGTCAAGACTCAATCTCTTTGAGTGCATGTCCTAATGGATGCACTGGAAAAGGGGTGGGTAGATTGTTAGTGCTTTGTAGGATTATTGTCCCTTATTTTCACATTATTACCAATCCAACCAGATCCTAAAATCATTCCCTAAGATATTACTCCTCCCTTGCATACTCCTCTAATCTTTTTCCTCTTTTCATCTCTTTTTTCACCTTAATCCCCTTTTTACAGTTGGATATACTTTGTCAAATAGGTCAACCCTGTACATTTTTTAGCCTATGATTACTATACAAGGTTAAATAGGTCAACCATATACTATTTCAATATATTTTAACTTGAGAGTTGTGTTATCCCTTTGGCTGACCTAGCTCGAGACATAGTGAATAATTGACTAAAAACATATAGGGTCGACTAGGTCAACCCCATACAACTAACATACTCAAAAGGATTTAGGGTGAGATCTGCCTATAAATACAAGATCATTGAATAATTATTCAAATATAAAAAAATATTTATTATTCACTCAAGCTTATTTATAATTCACTCTTCCACCATTCCACTTGAAGAGTCTTAGCGTAGGGTTTCTACTTAGAGAATCTAGTCTTATGGATAAGTCTTAGATGCTTTAGCCTTTCTTAATGATCCTTACAAACCATAATAACCTATTACAAATCTCCTTTAGACAAGGGAGATATTGAGTCTCGATAGGTTCACATTCAAGTAAGTATATTCTAACTTTTTTCTCTTCTCTTTAGTAGATAGAAGTAACATAAGTATTGGCTCAAATAATATTAATCTTCATATTCCATCCATTAGGGTCTTACTCATACTTAACTTAATTAAGATTTTTCTATACATGTTTTGATTTCTTGACTAACCCCTCATATTGTGCCACAAGTTGTGGTGATAACTAGATTATATTGAATTTCTTTATTATTAGGCATAAGTGAAATATCAAAACCTAGGACCCCCTTAGGGTTATTAAATGATTATGTTAATATGAAGGCTTTGGAACCCTCCTTATCATAGTGTATTGTGATAATCTATCCCATAATTATGTCTAACAAATCCCCATCTTGATCATGATCCTATTTACACAATGTATTCCCAATCGGAAGTATATGTATGCTCTATCTTCTTCGAGCCAGGACTGATTTATAGACATGATGAATTTTTGATTGCCTAAAAGCTCTAGTCATTCTCTAGTATACTTCCACAAAACAACAATTATATAATCAATGATCTCAAAGAGTTAATTTCACAATTTTGGAAATATAATACAAGAGTTTTTCCAAATGCAAGAGATCTAGTGAAAATAAGAGTTGCTTCTCATAACCTGAGCCACATCTAAAACATTTATGGGATATGAATCAAACACAATTATAATCTAAGTTTTTTTAAAAACAACCACAAATTTCTATTAGTCAATATTTTTCTAGATTTCCAAACCCTTTCACGTAAAAATAAATCACACATGCACCATTTCTTGTTGTAGGCAATATGTCAAATTTTCAATGAACTATGATGTTTTTTCTATATATTCATTATACTTTATATACAAGCAACATTTAGCAAAAGTGTGTCATAGAAGTTCCACTAAAATCAAATAGATAATTTATTCCAAATTTTTTTTTGAAAGACTAGATGGACAATTATTTATAAGAGAACATGTTTGATTGGAAATTGTAATATTTATGGTGAATTGCCAAAATTAAATAATTGTATGCATGAAGAGAATGCAAGTGAAATTGGATAGGTATTGGTTAGTTTTAGAAAATACAAATATGTGACTTATCAAGTAAAATATGGTAAAGAATCTAAAATGTGTGAGCTTGTTACAAAATAGATCCCTACTTTAGAATTTATGGACAAATTCAAGGAGAAAATTGTTTATGAGTATGTGAGACATATAGATAGAGCTAGATGGTTGGTTGAAAATTTTAGGATAAGAAAGGACACACTCCCACATGATTTTATTGTTTTAGTAGTTTACTTTGCAAAAAATTACACATTCAAACCACAAATATTATTTCAATCACAATATTAAAACTCGTCACAAGTTTCCATATTTGTGTATATAACATTCATGCATGAACCTGGTAGTATAGAGAAAGATCCAAAAATATCAATAGAGTCCTACTTATTTATTAGTGATGACTGATCACATTGTACACTATACATGCAAATTTGTTTTGATAAATTTTATGAACATCTTACTCAAAGGAACATTACTTTCAATTGGTGTTACATTTAATCAGAGAATTACACATTATATTTCAAAAATACATAGATGTTTTATTGGTTGAGTAAGATGCACATTACCACTAGCGTCGAACATATTTATAATTTTATTGAGGTTGATCATAGAAAAGGGGAGCATGACAATTCTTGGCCATATGTAAAAATATCCATTGTAATAAAGGAGTTGAAATTTGAAGAGGTTGCTAATTTGACTTATGTAAAAACCATGTTTGAATGGTGTAATTATAACATGTGCCATGGTGCTCAAGAAAATTTTACTATTCGTAGACATTTTTTGTTAATAGAGGAAGAAAACTTGGAAAACTATGAGGATTGTATGACTCTAATGGATTCAAGTGAGCTCCACTCATTTCATAACTCAAATACAGGTTCTTAGACTATTCATATGGGACACTTGGCATGTTTTTGTTCTACATACATGGAATCTATTTATAATGAGTGTGAGTCACAAAAGTGTGTGGATTACTAAAGTTGTAGACTTATAATTCTAATTAAAACATATCAGGTTCCAAAAACATTGTAATTTACAATTATGATATCATCACATGGCTTTACCATGTATCTGATATAGTGCAGCTAGGTAAAAGATTAATCATTATGTACTATTTATTCTCATTATCTATATTTATAGTGTCATTAAAAATTATTTTTTGTGATATAGGGCATGTTTTTACAGATATTATAGATAAGGAAAATGAATATGGAGCATATTACTATTTAGTTGGTGTGCAGATGGAAATAAAAAATTAACTTCCCTAGTCATATATGGATAAAACATTGACTATCCCATTGGATCTGTGGTAGTCACTACAACTTGGCTTCGATAATATCCTATCAAAAATTTAGATGTATGGTTGTTTAAATACTTTGAAATACATAGGAAGATACAACACTATTTGAATTTAGTTCTTGCAAGGAATATTAAAATACAAAAGTATTAAGGGAGGCCACTAAATAGGAATCTATGGAAATTTTATGAGTTAGACCACTATTATTGATATTATTTGTATGCAAAGGGAAATGAAACTAATCTATAAATCAATCCTAACTTAGAGAAGATAAATCTACTTACACTTCTAATTATTGACACATTAGATATTTCGGGTCATGACCAAGAAGGATCTGCTAAACCTAGCCAAGGGGTCTCTTGCCATAATAATATCACTAGAGAGGGTTCAACAACCTTCAGTCAAGCAAAACTATGCAATAACCCCAACTAGATCCTATGTTTTCATATTGACTAAACTAATAACAAGTAAAGTAAAGTCTAATCAAGTGATTACCAAATCTTATGGCACAAAGTGGATGATGAACATTTCATATAGCTCATCATAGCCATATAAATTGTCCATAAAGTGTTGCCTTTGGTTATCTATTGTATTGTGTTTAATAGTTAATGTCTAATCTAAGTAGGATATGAATGCAATTTGTTCTTTGTTTGTGTGTAATTTATTTCTAATTATTTACCTTGTTTTCATGTCTAAATTAGATGAATAACATAGTTTTGAGTACAAAAACACATCCCAATGATGGGGTAATTTTGAGAAAGTAACACACAATTTTGAAAACTCTTTTGGCTACAATTTTGAGGATTTGGCAAGTGCGATTTGAAGATATAATACTATAAAGACACTCCAAGTATGCTCTAAAAGTGCTCTAAAGATGCTCTGGGTGTTCTCTAAAGACATACATAGGATGCACTAAAAAATTCTATGCATGTTCCTAAGACCTGTATAGGGTGCTCTGAAGACCGTACAGGATACTCCAAAGAAACCTGGATGTGCTCCAAAGACTAGCTAGACCCTACTACTTAGAATAGTAATTATACAAATATCTGTAAATAGATTTTATATATTTATGTCTTATTTTAGACATTACCATTTATGGTAATGGCCTTAAATAGTATAGATATATTTGTATCTTTATTTTGTAAAATTGGATAAATATCTTCAGTTTAGGTTAGTTATTTCATGTCTATAGATATTTGAATCAGTTCCAACACCTTTTGAAAAGTGTGGCATATGACTCTTAGATTGTCTATATTTTGAATAAATAGATTTATGCATTAATATCACCAAGATTTTGTATCCTATGAATAAATGTTGAGATGAGTTTAAATACACATCTCATTCTCATTCTAGAGAGTTCTAAGTTATTGAAGTTAGAAAATATCAAAAGTTGTAGTTGATAAATTTGAATTCAAAAACATTTCATATTTGTATATGTTCTTTTGAATGAAATAAAGATAAACATTTTTCTTTATTTATGAGTAAATCAATTCCTATTCTGAGGAAGGAGCAAGGGCCCACTTCTCTCCAAGGATCATGATAAATTGGTACTTTTTATTTTAATATTTTAGAAAGTATTTCTTTAATTTAGATATATTTCATTCACTAAAAATTATAATCTCCTCTTAACCACAATAATGATTTCTTTTAATGTAGAGTAATTTCTCATTCAAGTAAAGAGTGATTGTTTTTAAATGCAAGTGTGGATTTCATTTTCAAAATCAAGTATGATTTCCTTTTCCAAAATCAAGTGTTAAATTCCTTTAATATGAGAGTGTTTCATTTACATGCAAGATTTATTTCAATTTAATATAAGCAGACTTATTTCATGCAAGAGTGTGTTTTTCAAACTCGATTAAATTTGTTAATCTCATATTCAGAATTGAGTAGAAGTTGTTTAAGTGACAATAAAAAACATTCTCATATTTTGAACATCATGTTATCCTACCTAGTTGGGCAAGTTGAGTGAGTACATTATATGTCTTATGCCAGATGTTTGAGTTCTAGATGTTAATGGTGTGAATGTTGGGATATCTTAAATTAACAAATAGTTTATATTTACTTTCCTACAAACTAGAGTTAGAGTTTCATTTTTTATTTTTAAATATTTAGAAATCACAGCAAAAGTAAAACCCCCCAAAAAGTGAACTATACAACTCCAATATCAAATAGTCTTTTTGATGCTTAATTTTACAACTAATCACCAAAGTTGTCGAAAGTTTCAAAGATGTAGGACTTGACCCTTGAAAGGACCTCCAGATTTTAAAGAAGTTGGCTCTTCTCTTTATGGTTTGATGTAAAGAGGAAAGAAATGATGCATAAAGAAATACTTAAACTACTATGATGATATGCCAAGATTGTATTCCTCTACCAAACAACATAGAAATTAGTACTAAAGAATTTATTGAAAATATTAAGGAGCATAAATCATGATTAATAATTCCATCATAGACTAGAGACCAAATTAAAGGCTCATAAAAGAAAAGATAACTTGAATCCTCATCTATTTGAATATCACAATATTAGTTTAAACAAAATTCATTGATAGAATTAAAAAACATATAACATGATTAACAATCTCAGTGTTTATGAAAATCTAACAAAGGCTCATAATATAAAATGAGAAGCAAGAACAAGAAATTGACTCTAATTGCACAAAACACCACTCTCTCTTCATAGTTTGATAGGAGAACAAAGTACATAAGGAAAAATTCATATAATACAATGTTTTATCCCTCAAGAGAGGTACTTATTAAAGTAGTAGAAAATGCTTCAAAAAACTAACTTCTAAAATCTCTATTGATCTAGATGAATCTCTAGTGATCTCTCCTCTTTTCATTCGATCCTTTGATCTGCTACTTGTAGCCCAAAATATTTTTCATGGGTAACTACAACTTTCTTGGATTCCAATTACCTATTCACAAAATTTTTAGCTAAAAATTACATGCCATTATAGCTGAACAACTTGGAGCTTGATTCCATTATTTCTACTAACTGTCTCTTTCATTTTATTTCAACTGTTGCTCATATTTATCTTCTACCTGTAGTTTCTTAAAGTATGGACACATGGAGGCTTCCATGGTTATTAATTACTTGACTCTTCTTTCCCCTTTGTTCTATATAATCTTTAGCTTTCTTAGCTCTTTTGGGCTCTGGGACCCATTGTACTGACACATGTTAGCTTTGTACTTAATGGAGTCTTTTTCATACTCACTTAATCTTCACAGAGCGTCGAAGTGACAAGTTACATTGACTGAATTTATTTGAGTCTTAAAATCTTTTCCCTCATTTTTTAACTTAGATTTTGTAACCTTTACATCTTTTGGAGATTTTTCACTAATTGATCTATTACTCCAAACTGAGTCATTGATCCTCTCTACAACCCATTTATCTCAAGGTGAATTGTCATTTATCCACATGGCAGCCTCACACTCAATGGAGTCCTTTTCATACTCAATTTGCCTTAGAAGAGTGTTAAAGTGACACATAGATACCCTTCACTAGCATTAGAGTCTTAAAGCTTTTTCAAGTCTTTAACAAAAATATAATCCTTCGGCCACACAAATTAATATGACCTAAAATGTTATTTAGCCACCTATATGCCTAGCCAAATAATATATGTGTGTCCCAAAGGTATAAAACAAAAATGTAAAATTATAACTCTATATTTCATGGTGACTCACTAGGGAATCCATGCCTGCATGGAAATATTGCTACAAAAAATTGAACCAAAACTTACTCAAAATTATTTCCTATCGTGACTCACTCAGATCTTCTATAATGCAACTTGAAAACCGGTCCATTCTACCTTCGATGGATATTTCCTCTTCTATAGAGCTTGGAAAGATATATTTAACTCTATTATTTCCTTGTGGGACAACACTTGAAGGTTCTGAACCACTGAGTGTAATTAAAATTCTAATTTTTCAAGAATAACTAGGGGACTAAAACACTATTTGATCATGTTACTTTTTAACTAGCATATTTTGAATATGGTCCTCCATTAACACTGTGTTGTCATTTGGGAAAGGGGAAGGGAATCCCAATTAGACCAATTATTCAATGTGACCTTTCATTCCTTTGACCCCTTATTTCAAAAGATTCAATAGATTCTTGCATTTAGATGCAACTTTTTTTACAGATCAAAATCTCACTTCCCCTTCCTATTGCTACTCTCCTATCTATGATCCTAGTTGCCTGTAGCATTTCCTTTGATGTATCATATAATTTATAAATTAGTAGTTTTGATTTGGGTACCTTAGTATAAAATAAAATTAGGATACTCTCCACAAAGGAATCCACTTTCACACACAGGGTCTGAGCATTGGATATAAACTTGAGTGCAAGATTTAGATGGGCCACATCCACTAAAATTCTCTTCCAACAAGAGACATAGAGTCTCTTGACCATTGCTACCACTCTAACTGATTAGGGTCACTGGGCTAACTCTTGAGTTAACCTTACCACTTCATCTTTAGATTTCTTGAATTCAACCTACAAGTTACTCTTTTCAGCCTCAGTAGCATTTATATTCTATTGCAATTGAGTAATCTCAGCTTCCTTATCATCAATTTTCTTCTCAATGAGACTCTTCTCCAATTTCAATGAGCTGATAGAGGCCTTGGTTGTACTGAGTTCCTATTGTAAAGACTTTACTCTATCTTCTAAAGTCTTTAAGACTTGTTTGGACATTTCCCCTTTCAATTCCTTATTGAGTTAGGATATCTCCTTGTCCTTGGCCTTGAACTCTTGTGTCATGTAACTCATCATAGCTTGGGATTAGATTAAGCTTGAGTTTGCCATCTCTAGTTTATTGGAGGCTTTGTGTTTCTCTACATTTTTGCTAATTACATTCAGAAGAAAGAAGAAACTAAAGTTAAGAGTCAAGGGTTTGTACGTTACTCGGATTAAGTTGCGCATCATATCCAAGCATTGTAGGAGCTCCTCTTTTGCTGTGGAGGAAACACCTGTAGAAAGAAAGAAACTTAAACACAAAAAATGTTAGAATAAGATATGGTGGACTGCCAAGCTACACGCTCAGTCCCGAAAGCATAAAAGCTTCCTTAAGGGATGACAGTCCACTATTTGACAAAAAGAGTGTTGTATAAAGAGAAATAATGAAAGACTAAGAAAGAGAAAATAGACAATGCATACCTATTCTCTATAATCAATCTATCACAGTCATCAACATCGATAGTATTATCGATGTTGATTAGTAAATGATGCTGATGTCGATTATGTTACCAATGTTGGTAGGGGCAATGGGCATTAGATGGGTTTCAGGGTTATGTCTGTGGTCGACAGAAGGGTCTGGGAGTTTAAATGTTTGTCCAGGGTTGTAGAAAAGTGAATAGGGTCTAAGGAAGGGCAAAGATAGAGGATAAGTATGAAAAGAGAGTAAGGATAAGGGGAAGGCTTTTCAGCCTCTCCAGGAAGAAAGTTAGGTTGGGTTGATAGTATTTAGAAATAGTAAATAGGAACTAATTACTAATGTATTCTAAATTACTGAAATGAGAGGTAGAAGAATACTTAGCTCTGCTTGATGAAGAACCAGTGGTGTAGAATGCTTATTCCTATTGTGGCTAATGTCGAGGTCCTCATACAATGTTCCAGTTTAATTTGGAGTGACTTTCGTAGAGTTTTTATAGTCAAGGGAGCATTAGTGAAATTCTGATGATTGATCTCAGAGTGTGCATGTCGATCTGAAAGAGTTTGGGGTAAAGGGGCTAACTCAATGTTAGAAATCAATTTATGTAATCGACATCAGTGATCTCACCAGCGTTGGCTAATAGTTGACCGATATTGGTGGCTAGAGAATGGGTAAAAGGGCTATTTTTAGTCCATTGCCAAATTTTCCATCCACCAAGTGCATTTGCCATTAGAGAATGATCAAAAGATGGGTTTATTAGGCATGAGAGTTAGTTAGGAGGTTAGGATGTAGTGAGAATAGGTCATGGGTGACTCATAGGGTGAGAAATGGTCTAAGGGTGAGGTGTCCAAGGTGAGGTGTCTAGGGTGATGTCATTAATTTAAAATAAGTAGTTTATTTTAAACTAATAAGGTGGTAAGTGTTAGAAGGAGACCAAGGGGGAGTCGACACAATATTGGTGTCTACATTTGCCTCTTTTTGTCTTGTTGGTTGTTTTGACAAACTACAAGACAAAAATAAGAGTAAGTTGCCCCAGGTATGGGATAAGGTGTAGGTTGCCTCAAGTATGGGATAAGGTATTCCCCCTCAAAGTGAGAATCGAGAGAAGGGAACTCAAAATTAGGTTTCGATTTGATAGGTAGTATATGGGTAAGGTGAGGTGGGAGTGTGAATGCTACAATAGTTGAGATTGCATGTATACCACTTCACATGATAGGTAGGTCAAATTGTCGCAAGTAAGGTCGAGGAGCACTAAAATTGAAGTAACTAGTCCCCAATTTTTTGGTCATAGCTGATTGGGTTAAATGATCAAAGTTGTAGCTCCAATGGTCGAGGAGGACTAAAATAAAACTAATTGGTCCCCAGCTTTTTCGTCGTAGCTGATTGGGTTAGATCGATCAAAGCTGTAGCTCTAATGGTCATCATGTTCCAAGTATCCAGGCTAGGAAGTGCTCTTAGAAAACACAAAAATGTCATAAATATTAGGGATCAACTTGGTCATGATCTGACAATTCATGTGAGGGGCATAATGTGGGGTGCATACAATTTGCTAACTATTCATGAGGTAGCATATATGCAATCAAAATAACCAAGGAAAAGTTGTCTCGAAAGTGGTCATAGTCTGAGGAGATAGTCACAATCTCCAAGGTCATTTGTTAAGTCAGGCTGAGATATAAGTGATCTTAAGTGTTGTTTGTTGTGGTTAGGGAGATATATGTGATCTCTAATGTGCCCCATGAGAAGTCTAAGGTGACTTCTACAATATCAGGGCTGGTTGTGTGGGCATGATTTTGCACTAGTTTAGATAGTTGGTCCATTAGGTAAATGAACCAATGAATGGCTGAGCTAACCTCAAAAGACTTCATGTCAACTGAGTGCTGCCTACATAGCTCCTATTTTAAGGGCCTTAGGCCAATGTAATTCTCCCTAAAAGGGAAGAAGGGAGTTGGTTATGGATTGGGTTTGACTAGGTTAAGTCATGGTTAAAGGTTATATGGTTAGTCCATTGGGTAGACAGACGAACGAATGGCTGAGCTAACCTCAAAAGACCCCATGTCAACTAAGTGTTGCCTACATAGCCCATGCAAGGGCCTCAGGCCAATGTAGCTCTCCCTAAAAGGGAAGAAGAGGATAGGTTATGGATTGGTTTTGACTAGGCTAGGTCATGGTTAAAGGTTATGTGGTTGGTCCATTAGGTAGATGAATGAACGAATGGCTGAGCTAATCCCAGAAGACTCCATGTCAACTAAGTGCTACCTACATAGCCCCTATTTTAAGGGCCTTAGGCCAATGTAGTTCTCCCCAAAAGGGAAGAAAAGGGTAGGTTATGGATTGGGTTTAACTAGGTTAGGTCATGGTTAAATGTTATATGGTTGGTCCATCAGGTAGATAAATGAATGAATGGCTGAGCTAACCTCAGAAGACCCCATGTCAATTGAGTGCTGCCTACATAGCCCCTATTTCAAGGGCCTCAGGCCAATGTAGTTCTCCCTAAAAGGGAAGAAGAGGGTAGGTTATGAATTGGTTTTGACTAGGTTAGGTTATGGTTAAAGGTTATATGGTTGGTCCATCAAGTAGATGAATGAACAAATGTCCAAGCTAACCTCAGAAGACTCTGTGTCAACTGAGTGCTGCCTACATAGCCCTTGTTTGAAGGGCCTTAGGCCAATGTAGTTCTCCCAAAAAGGGAAGAAGAGTCAAAGTGGTTGATAGTTATTTTGGTTAGGTTAGTGTTTCTAGCATTTCCCATATGTGTGAGGGTACATGCTTGAATTGATAAGTGTATTATGATGTTACAACCTTTTCCATATTATGTGATGGTGTGTTTTGTAACATTGGTTATGTGATTTTTCATCTCTAGCAATTTTCCATATTAGTGATGGTGTATGCCAAAATGAAATAAGTATGATGATGTTATAGCCTTTTCCATATTGTGTGATGGTGTATTCTATAACATTGGTTATGTGGTTTTTCATCCTTAGCAATTTTCCATATTAGTGATGGTGTATGCCAAAAATGAAATGTAGTATATTTATGCTTAAGCAAGTTTCCATATTGGTGATGGTATATGCTTGACATAAATTGTGTTGGGTTGATAGTTGTTTTGGTTAGGTTAGAAATGATGAGTGTATGATGATGTTACAGCCTTTTCCATATTGTGTGATGGTGTACGTTGTAACATGGGTTATGTGGTTTTTCATCCTTAGCAATTTTCCATATTGGTGATGGTGTATGCTAAAAATGAAATGAGTTTATTTATGCTTCAGCAAATTCCCATATTGGTGATGGTATATGCTTGACATAAATTGTGTTGGGTTGATAGTTGTTTTGGTTAGGTTAGAAATGATGAGTGTATGATGATGTTACAGCCTTTTCCATATTGTGTGATGGTGTACGTTGTAACATGGGTTATGTGGTTTTTCATCCTTAGCAATTTTCCATATTGGTGATGGTGTATGCTAAAAATGAAATGAGTTTATTTATGCTTCAGCAAATTCCCATATTGGTGATGGTATATGCTTGACATAAATTGTGTTGGGTTGATAGTTTCCATGTGTATTGTTTTCCATAGAAGCTAATGTGAATGGACTATGATAATTTATATAACACAAATTTGTATTTGCATTAAATAAATCATGATGTTATGTTAGTGGTTGAGGAAAAATGTTTTGGTTGTATGTTTTGGTATGTGACAAAGGTGTGTAAGAAGTGAAAGGTGTGTTGCTCTTTCATTGACAAGGACCATAATGATAGCATAGATAGGGGTTTTGTAAACAAAAACCGCATTCATGCATTACGTCATTGACCATTGGTTTATGTTAGAGAAGTAATCGAATCACTTGACATTAAGTGAGCTCAAAATCCCTTGGATATGTTGGGTAATAGGTGTGATTAGCTGATATGTTAGGATAGCGTAACCCTTTTTAGCAGGGATTACTTTGCCCCTTTTATAGGTGACCCTGAGAACAACTATAGGCAAGTCCCTGACTTAATAGTTTGTCAGTCAGTTTTTTTTTTGGTAGACTGATCAATGCATGAAGTCTACTTGGGGATGTTGTTTTGATTTGTGGTCATATGAAGCTGATCGATGTGGGAAGCTTCTGAAAGGTTGCTATGTTTATAGCAAAATTTGGGTAGAGCCATCCTTCGAGGGAGTGGTCTATATTTTGCTTTGTATGGTTGAATGTCTTTGAATAACTATCCTTCAAGGGAGCAGTCTATTAATTATAGTAATTATGTAGTTGTCCTTCAAGGGAGTAGTTTACATTGATAGTTTATGACCTTTGAATATTTTGTTAGGCATCCCAATTTCATGCTTTTTTTGTTGACTGAAGTTTTAGTCATGGACTAGACTATAGAGGTTTAGGGGTTTTCCTTTTATTGGGACAAAGCATTAATGCTTTAAAAAAGGGTTAACTAATGTTTGTAGGGAAAAAGGGTTGAAAGGAATAGGAATGAGGATGATGAGGGTTGCTTAAGGGATGAGCTCAAGTTAAATATCAAGTGAATGATTACTTGATTAATAGTAAAATGGTCGTAGATGCAAGGCATTAAGGGGCTCAAGTTTTAGCTGGCCTTCGAGAGAAGACAGATGATAAATCCCTGATCCATACTCGTGCGTTATTATGTAAGGTTCGAGCCAATTAGGAGCAAACCTCCCTCATTTGCTTCTTTCCATATTGGTCACGTGTTGGTTTTCTTTAAGGATAAGATCTCTAATTTTGAAATCTCACTCTTTCAGATTTTGTTTGTAGGCACATTTTGGTCAATGTTGGACGTTAAGTTGGTTGATGCTTGGTCAAGGTTGTGATAGTCAGTACAAAGTTGAATTCCCCCAGTTGCTTTTGTGATAGGGACAATGTTTGACACCCATTGCAAATAATCAATGGGTTAGATAAATGAGACAGAGAAAAGATGATGAAACTCCTCTTTAACAAGGAGTGCGACACAAGGATGCATCATGTGAAGCTTTTGCCTGATAGGCTTAGTTTAAGAGGGTGAGATCCTAATCTTCCAAGTTGTAGTTTGGAATCTTAGAATCACTGAAGGTGATGGAGGCAACGATGGGTAATGATTTGACTAAAGCAGCCAATGGTTGGGGGTCTTTAGGTTAGATCTACACTGCCTATAAAGCTTTGATTAAGGCTTGTCAATGTTGTGGATAGCTTTGTATTAGTTCATACAAAGATGTCTTCACAAGGGCTTGGTGAGGTTGTTTCACCATGGAGTCACGAATTATCTTTGAAGATGTTGGTAGAGATGTGCCCAAGATTGAAATCTTGGGTTTTGGTAACTGAGGAGGCTTGATGAATGGATATGTCCAAGGGATAGAAACCTTCTCTTTTCCTTTATCCTTCATGGTTTGTGACCTAGTGGCCACATTGATAGTGTTGATTTTGAATAAAGGGGGAAAAGGTGGTAGAGGGATCATAATCTTGCGTTGAGAACCTGATTTAGGTGAGGATGTTTGGGAGGCATGGGATGGTGTCAGTGGTTTGTTAAAAGGGTGGTCAAGAGGATCCTTAATGAAAAGGGTGTCCTTTTTCAAGTTTTGGTGAATGACAACTTTAAGAGCACAAAAACACTCAGTGTCATGCCTAGGTGTGTGATGATACGCACAAATTTTAGTGTTATCGAACCAAGATAGTTTTGATCTAAGAGTTGATGAGTGTGAAGGTGAGGAGGTTTGGGAGGCATGGGATGATGTTAGTAGCTTGTTAAAGGGGTCCTTAATGAGAAGGGCACCATTTTTCAGGTGTTAGCGAATGATAACTTTAAGAGCACAACAACGCTCAGTGTCATGCTCAGGTGTGCAATGATACGCATAAATTTTAGTGTCATAGAACCAAGATGGTTTTGGTTTGAGAGGTTGATATAGCTTAATAGGTAGGAGAATAATGCTAGAAGACTAGAAAAATTGGTGTAATAGCAAAGCATAGGAACCCACTAATGGGTCTGTGTGTTTTGTTGCAGTAGGGGTTGACAACTTTTGTTTAGAAGTTATAGGAGGAGTTTTTTGTACCATCTGTATGTTTGGTGGTGTGGCCACATGAGTAGATGACACTTTCATGATGAGAGGTGTCAAATTTTTTGGAGGAAATATATGTTTTATGGGTAGAGGGAGTAATGGAGGTGATTTGTTTTTGTGAGGTGTTGGAGTTAGGAGCACTCATTAAAGTAGATGGATGTGGACCCAAAAGAGAGGGCAATGGTGAAGGTGGGGGAGGAGTTCTCCAATGTGGTTTAGTAGCCTTCTTTAGTTTGGTACAAGGACCACTATTGTGTGGGGTGAGGTTCAAGTCTACCTTCACTTGTGGGTGAGTGAGGCTCGATACAGGGTGAACACCGAGAGATGTAATCTATTTCGGCATGATGGACGCTTGCGGGGTTTTAGATTCAGACGTGGAAGGTTGAGCTTTTGATAATTTAGAAGTGGAAGCCCGATTCTTGTTAGAGACTTTAAGGTGATTTTTCGTGAAAGGGTTGGTAGTCGAAGTAGGATGTGTAAGATAAGGAGCCTTATGTCGCTCCCATAGTGCCTCATGTTTTAGGTTCTTAGAATGGAGAAATCCTAAGTTTTCTACCAATCAAGAAAATGGTTTAGGTGATGTCATGTGAGGTCTTACAGTTGGTGTTTTGGAGGATTTAGTTGATCACGAGAGCAAAAAAGTGTTAGACACAGTGATCTCGGGCCAAAGGCAAGAGAAAGCCATCACCGAATCTTCCTCGACCAAAGTGGGTGAGGCCGCAAGTTCTTCTCTTGGCAGAGAAGGGATTGGAGAATGTGGCTCTTCGAGAGGATAAAGCATAGGGATAATCATGGTTTCCATGTGTGGTTAAGGAGCGGGTAATGTATGATCCTCCATTGGTAATAAGAAGGATGAGGGTGAGGCTACCGGCATTGGTACCGTCAAAGCATCCTCCAATATGGGAGAGGTCAAAGTAGACTCTCCTACGTGTAGAAGGGGGGTGGATGGAGGACTATCCTCCATCGATGGAGGACAAATAGGAGAAGAAGGCTACTCTAAAGGTTGAAGTAGAGGGATAATGGCCCCTTCTACATGAGGGTTTGGGGTATGAATGGTAACTTCTTCCGATGGTAAAAGAAGAGGGAAGGTCAGGGCAAGAGGAATAGGTAATACAGGTTCCTCACAAGGTAGAAGTATGTGTGGAGGAGGTGTTTGATGTCATGGGGGTGATACGGGTAGAATAGGCTCTTCTACCCATGTTGTAGAAATAGGTTGACTAACCTCTTCAGACTGTGGAAGAGGTTGGTTAGGAATGACAGGAAAGACTGTGTTGACCATGCGTATGTTGTGTTCTTGAGGGTCATTGGCCATGGTTTGAACATTGTTCTGACTTAGGGGATGGTTAGGAAATGGTTGCCTAAAGACATCCATGTTTTGGTTGGCTGGTGCATTAGGGTTATCCAAAACAAGGTCCCCTTTGTCCAACATGTCTTGAACAATGTTTTCGAGGATTTTGCAATTGTCCGTGTCATGACCTTTGACACGGTGATAGTTACAAAAGTCATTTTCCCTATACCATGTAGGGATGGCTTTTGAGGGGTCAAATTGGGGTGGTCGAATTTGAGGGAGATTGAGGACCCTCTAATTTACTAGTTTATCCAACATGAAAGCGTATGATTCTCCTATTGGAGTGTATTGATGCTGTATATATCATTATTAGAATTGTCTTGTGATGCTTTATGATGTGGGAGGCTCAGATTGGTTGGTTGTGGTAGAGGATGATGATCTAAGTACCATAGCATTTGTTGATCCTTTGGACTTGGAGTGGGAAGAAGAATATTTGGAAGAAGGGTCATTGGATTTTGTGTTGGTATTTTTACTACACAATTTGACTCTATCCTCTTCGACTATGCAGAGTTCAAGCTTTTGGGACATGGTGAAAGCTTCATCAAATGTGTGGAAAGTTTGAACCCACAAAGTAGATGAGATGTGCTTTGCACATGCTCTTGAAAAGAGCTCAATGAGCTCAAGTTGAGGTAATTAAAAGGAGAGTTGGTTGATTAAACCTCTCCAATGGGCAACGAAGTTAGCTATTGATTCATCATTGAATTGTCTAATAAAATATAGGTCTGTGATGGAGACCTTCTTAGTGATGTTGATTGAGAAGTGGTCAAGGAATAGCTGAGCTAGTTGAGTGAAGGTAAAGAGAGAATGAATGGTAATAGAACTATACCAATCAAGGGTGATGCCAAAAAGTGACATGGGGAATGTGTGAAGTAATAACGCATCATCGTGCGCTATGAGGTAGCAAGTGTGTCTAAACACTCATAGATGTTGTGGGTCCTCTTTACTCTGAAAGTGAGTAAATTTTGGGAGTTCCCACTGGCTAGGGTATGGTCGAATAGGCAATGAAGGGTGGATGGGTTCATTATAGATTTGTTCATATGAAAGAACATTCTTCAAACTTGAAACAAATGTCTCAAGGTTAGACATCTTATCCATCAGCATCTTGATTAGATCGGCTAATAGATTAGCAGGAGGGGCACCCCCTAGGTTATAAGGTACTTGGAAGGTGTTGGGAGGGATGTATGACATACTAGGTTGCATTTGTGTAGGTGCAACATATTGGTAGTTCATCATAGGGACTGATGTTGAGGCCAAGGGGGCTTGTGCCATGAAGTTGGAGGGCACAACTTGACTAGGTGCCACCAAGGGTGGTTGAATAATGGTGACACTAGTTAAAGGATAGGTAGTCACTCTTGTATTTATGGGTGCAAGAGTGGGTGGGATAGAGACAATCAAGTTCTGGAAAGGTGTCTAACTTGGTTGAACTGTTTGTGGTTGAGGGGGTACAAAAACCTTGATGGAGGTAGGTCTAGAAATAGAAGGGGAGGTCAAATCTTGAGCATTAGCCATGGTTGGGTTACTATTCGAGGCAATGGCATGAGTGACCATTGGTTGGGTAATGGAGGCTGTTGATATTATTGCCTTTTCCACTAAATAAGTTGGCATCCCATAAACAAGGTTACCCAAAGGATCTCGTGTTTGGCTTCTAACAAGATAGTGTTAGAGAGCCTTGACATTGTGGTCAAGGAATCTCTCAAAAGCTTGATCCCCTTCGAGAACAATAGGAGGTTGATTTGGGGTAGGTTGGATAGGAGTATGCTCAGTGTTTGAAGTATACTCCATTTGGTGACTTGATATGAAAGGTGAAGATGGAAGTGGTTGTTGACTCACGTGGTCAATAAGAGATTTGGCTTGACTGCGTGTCAGAACCATCCAAGGCGAAATGGGTTCAGGTTCCAAAAACTATTTGTTTCAGTTTCAAAAAACTAGAATTTGTGTTTAATAGCAAGAAAGTTAGGTTTTAAGCTTGTTATTTGGGATGAAAAAATTTTTGATAGTGATCGACGTCGGTTTACTAATCGATGTCGGTTATGAAATGTTGCCGAGGTCGGTGGAATAACTAATGTTGGTGAATCTATGTTGCCGACATCGGTGGAAAAATTGATGTCAGTTTTTGCGTATTTCTAGAAACACAAAAAACTAATATTTTTTGAAAGAAGGGGAAATTCTGAGTTATTTTTTGACCTTAGAATGATGTGACCTTTCTAGCTCAATAAATTACATAAAAATAGCAAAATAGATGATTCGGCAAGCAACCTCTAAACATTAAATTCCTAAGAATAAATTTTAGAGTCGTGGTGGCTTATACCTTAGAAGAATATGTTTGGGAATTGGGCTTTTAAAATGGGTCCTAAAGAGGAAGTCTATGGCTGGTTTCGGGTTATGTTTCAGTGCTAAAAAATTTGTGTTAGGTTTAGTACGTGGCCTAGTGCTGGGGCTTGCTCCCTTCACTTCACGAACCCAGAGCTGAGTTGGGCTGCTTAGCCAATATATACTTTGCCTATAGTTTATACTCTGCCAGAGAATAGAGTGGGTCCTCCCCTTGGTAGTGAAGTCCAAGTAGGATCGCCAGGAAGGGTAAGGTATCCGCTAGGTGATGAAATCCTAGACAGGCCTCGTCTCAAGTATGTTATATGTTTAATTTGATGTGCTTGTGGTCTAGTTGTGTAACATTTGTGCACTATGATTTATTCATAATGCATTTTTAATTACTAAGTGAGTAGGCTAAGTATACATTCAAGCAAGAACGAAATGCAATAGTTTTTTAACCCAAATTGAAATGTTTTGCTCATATGCAAACAAGTGAAGAAAAGGTTAAGAGTATGAATTTTCACTACTCTAAGATGCAGGAAAGAAGTGACAAGAAGAAAAAGAGATGTTCTTTTTAACTTGTGCTAATGGTTTCTTTTTAAAACAAAAAGATAGAAGAGAAGGATGCAAGAAGAGAATTTTTACCTAATGCATCTATATGAAAGTTTTCTTTTTAGAAAAAATGAACCCAAGGAAAACTCCAGGGTCCCACTGGGCGTGCCAGAATGTTTCTCTACGTTTTTTCTAATTACATTCAGAAGAAGGAAGAAACTAAAGTTAAGAGTCAGGGGTTTGTATGTTACCTGAATTAAGTTGCGCACCGTATCCAAGCATTGTAGGAGCTCCTCTTTGGCTGTGGAGGAAACACCTATAGAAAGCAAGAAACTTAAAAATAGAAAATGTTAGAATAAGATATGGTGGACTGCCAAGCTACACGCTCAGTCCCAGAAGCATAAAAGCTTCCTTAAGGGATGATAGTCCACTATTTGACAAAAAGAGTGTTGTATAAAGAGAAATAATGAAAGACTAAGAAAGAGAAAATAAACAATGCATACTTGTTCTCTATAATTAGTCTATCATAGTTGTTGATGTTAGTAGTACTGATGATGTCAGTTAGTAAATGATTCCGACATCGGTTATGTTACTGATGTCGGTAAGGGCAATGTGCCTTGGATGGGTTTCAGGGTTATGTCTATGGTCGACAGAAGGGTTTGGGAGTTTAAATGTTTGTCTAGGGTTACAAGAAAGTGAATAGGGTCTAAGGAATGGCAAAGATAGAGGATAGGTATGAAAAGAGAGTAAGGATAATGGGAAGGCTTTTTAGCCTCTCTAGGAAGAAAGTCGGGTTGGGTTGATAGTATTTAGAAATAGAAAATAGGAACTAATTACTAATGTATTCTAAATTACTAAAATGAGAGGTAGAAGAATACTTAGCTATGCCTGATGAAGAACTAGTGGTGTAGAACACTTATTCCTATTGTGGTTGATGTCAAGGTCCTCGTACAATGTTCCAGTTCAATCTGGAGTGACTTGCATAGAGTTTCTATAGCCAAGGAAGCATTTTTTGAATTCTGATGATTGATCTCAGAGTGTGCACATCGATCTGAAAGAGTTTGGGGGTAGAGGGACTAACTCAACGTTAGAACTTGGTTTATGTAACTAACGTCAGCGATCAATCCGGCGTCAGACGATAGTTGACTGACATTGACAGATAGAGAATAGGTAAAAGGGCTATTTTTAGTCCATTGCCCATTTCTCCATCTGCCAAGTGCATTTGCCATTGGAGAACGGTCAAAAGACAGGTTTATTAGGCACGAGAGTTAGTTAAGAGGTTAGGATGGAGTGAGAATAGGTCATGGGTGATTCATAGGGTGAGAAATGGTTTAAGGATGAGGTGTCCAAGGTGAGGTGTCTAGGGTGATGTCATTAATTTAAAATAAGTAGTTTATTTTAAATTAATAATGTGTGTAAGTGTTAGAAGGGGACCAAGGGGGAGTCGACACAATATTGGTGTCTACACTTTGAGATAGTCTATGGTGACCATAGATATAGTTTCAATCATAAGCTCCACTTTGTCTTGGGGTCTAAACTGAGTCAGATCCATAGCCACTGCACTCATTATATAATCCTCAGGCTACATTTACTCAAGTGGCTTATTCACATTAGGGACCATGTGGGTGATAGTGAGGGAATGTTATGTGTGGTCATAAAGAGACCTTATTTGTTGCATATCCACCACCCTACCCTCCATCTGCCTTTGCTTCTCCTTCCTTGCCTCCCTGTCACTACACCACTAGGGAAAGGATACCCATGAGGTAAACCATAAGGCATAGTGATTGATTTTTGGGGTTGGTTCTATGATGGAGATGGGATTTTTAAGACCCTAAGAGAAAAGTTTTGAAAACGTAACTACTGGGAAGCCAAAGGGAATGGGGAACTAGATGGCATTAATTATTGAGTTGGTATAGCTGAGATGGTTGAAAATGTTAAGCCATGTGAAGGAGGTGGCATTAACATAGTTTGATTAGAAGATTGAGGAGGAGTCATGTATGGGATGGGATTTTCTTCTTTCTCTTTGTCTCCCTCCCAAGACTCTACTCTTTATTTCTTCCTCTTAGGGATCTCAATAAGATCATCTTCCTCTATTTGGACTATCACTAGTTATGACGAGTCTAGAACCTCTTGTGCAGATGATGTTTCCTATGAGGGATTTAATAGGGCCTTAGATTTAGGGGATTCAGAAGTAAGCTGAGCCATCCTTTGTTTTTCCAACTCACTGAAAGATGGTGGACAAGTCAAAGTTGTGTGCACTATTTTATATGTCTCTACCTCTTGAGTCTCTTTCTATGGTTTTGGGAGGTTGCTTGTATTTGAGCTAGAAGCTAGAGTAACATGAGCCTCATCCCATATATTATCTCATTGTTCATTTATTTTTACATCCTTAAAATTTTAAGTAAATTCACCAATTTCTTGCCTATACTTCCAGTAGGCAATTATTTTCTCTTGACTCCAACCCTTTTTGACCAAGGCCTATCTCAACCCCTTAGTCATTACTCTTGATGGGTCATAATTTGGAATGGGATGATAAAAATATTCCCATGATGAGAGTGGGATGTCCTACAATTCCACATATATATCTGATTCCTCTCTCTCATAGGATCTCTTATCCTTGAATAATTTCTTGCTCTCATGCTTAAAAGAAGCTTGGATTTTATTTTTGGCAAGCTAAGAAGTAATAAAACCATTAGGGTCATATTTCCATAAATATTGAATCAAAACTAGCCCATATGCAGCCAGTTTCCTCATTAGAATAAATTCTACCTGCCTCTTCACCATAGTAACACTGCCCTTGGTTAGCATAATGTCATGGAAGAACCTTTTCCTCCTCCTTGCTCCATACTTAGATTCAATAACCACTAACTATCAGGTCACTTCCAAACCTACTATTATGTTGGTCAAAACTTTGGGAAGTATAAAATATTCTTTCCTAAAACTATGAACTCTAATGAAAGAATGATGGGCTCTAAAAAATAAATCACAAGGGTGATGGGAATTAGACAAGATGGACCTAACTAATTCATTCATTCTATTATTTATACACCTTGAATCTAACTCCCCTACTAGTGTGCCACAAAGCACTTGAAAAACTCATTAACATTTATTGACTCTAACAACACATGAGTCCATGCGGATACAGGGATAAATTTATGATCTACTACCTCTAGCTCCCATAGGGTCAAACTTATATGATGTTGAAATAATTGGGTAGTTTGATACAAAATGAGATGAAATGGGTATGAGGAATACTTGAAAGTAAGATGTAACCTAAAATTTTCTAGTTATTGGCTCAAAGTAGATGGGATGTGCTTCACAAAATTGAATTTGTATACTTTCATTCTAACCATGATACTCATTTAGAAAAGATTTGTTAGCTACCAATCATGTACCATCCTATCATGGTCCTCCCCAAAGATGAAGGTGAGCATTGAACATGCCTCCTATGACTCTACTACCAACATGCCCATGGGAAAGTGTAGGGGGTTAAGGTGTATTATTATTGTCTACAAGACGTAGCTCCTTATTCAAAAATACTTGTTTCTGGTGCACTTGAGACCAAACATGCCTCAGTTGAGTCATGTCATAAAAGCTAGCTGAAGGATCATGCTATAAACCCAACACATCATAAATAGCTTGGGGATTGATAACTACCCTGATCAATCCCTTTTGAATTATTGAGTTTGCAAAATTATAATTTTTCATGTATAAGTCCACCAATTCAAGGTATAAGTGCACTATTGGCACCATAAATTAGGATAAACCTGAGGTCTAAACCATCATACCAAAATTTTTAGGCTTGGTCTAAATCAACAATTTTTGTATACACTACCTCCCTAAGGGTCTTAGTCTTCTTCATAAAAATAGGATCATAAATCTCATCTATGTAATTGAAGATGAGGGAAGAGTCTTGGAAAATACCTTGGCTCACTTCTCTAATTTTTGGGTATATTGCCTTGGGTTGTGTAGGATCTAAGGCATATGACTTTGATGGTGCTAATATGGTTTCAATTTCAACTGAGACCCTAGGTTATGGTGCTTTCCTTGTTGTTCATTGGCTCAATTCTTTTCTCAATCAGATTCAAATGCTAACTCTTTTCTCAGCTCTAAGGAAACTCTTTGCTCAATGGTGAAGAAAATGAAACTCAAATCTCTTTTTCAATTCTGTTGCTTCCACAAACATGAAGTAATGACTCTCTTTGATGATTTAGTCATGTTTCATTAAAAGACTCTCAATTTAAGGCTCCAAAGCACTGATTATCAAATCTTTGAGATCCTTAATTCAAATTTTAAAACTTAACATTAAAAACCCTAGGAAATCCATTAGATAGGTATCTTCTTGGGATAGTCATAGGTGAAATGATCATATGAAAATTTAGAGAGCCTCTATGAATTACACGTGTTCAAAGAACACTTATTTAAAAAGAAGTGGGCAAACAACCTCAAAATAAGAAAATAGAAAGGGAAACTAACCTAACTATATACACGGTCAAAATTCTTATGTGAAGAGCTTTAAAAAGATTCCATTAATGGGAATCTCTAATTACTCTCCTTTCTAATACTTTATCTCATAAGTGTTGCACTACTTTCATGCAATGATTTTGAAAAGATCTATCCACAAAGAGTCAAACTTACCATGATTCTTGGGCTTGGTATCCTTTGCATCCCACTTTAAAACCCAACTCCCAATATTAGACTTAGGTGTAGATGTATTTTGATCAAACCAGCTATTAATCACTTGCTGGTGATTTATCATTGATTCATGAGCTGATTCTCTATTTTCTTAGAGTTCCAATAATTTTACAAGTCTGACTTGTATTAGATAATTTTCTTCCATTGACAATTGTTTATTAACTATAAGGCTAGGATTTCAATTGAAATGGGAATTACTACACTCATTCCATATGCCATCTCATATGGTGAACTCCTAATCACCTGTTTGGGTGTAATTCAATCCACCCATAAGGTTACTTTTAGATGTTGATGCCATCTTCTCTTATGATCATCGCCCATTCTCTTATTCAGTCTGATTAGATTTTTATTGGTTGATTCTACAAGAATATTTCTTTATGGATAATAATTTGAATAAGTCTTAAAATATATATCATTATTTACCATAAAATTAGATACCTTTACCCCAATTAATTCCTTAGCATTTTCAATATGATAGTGCGAGGAGGTTCAAACATAGTGGTAATTTCTCCTAGGAGATCTAGGATCATATTTTTTGTGGCCTCTTTCAAAGGAACTACCTTAGTCCATCTTATAAAATAATCAGTGGTAGTAAGAATCCATTTATGCCCTACACTTGAGACTAGACTAATCATCCCAATGAAATATAGGCCTTGTTAAGCAAAAGGCTCTTCAACAATTACTGGATTGAGTGACAAGACTGCATTTCTCCTCTTACCTATGTAAAATTGGCAAGATTGACACTTATTGACCATATCATGGCAATAAAAAAACCTTATATGCCATAAATACATTGCTTGGATTATCTTGACAATAGTAGTTCTCACTAAAAAATGTCTTTTAGATGCTCTATAATGTAACTCATGCAAGATCCTCTTAATTTCCTTGCTTTCAATACACTTGAGCAAGATTCCATCAAAATTCCTTTTAAAAAGTAAATTGTCTATCATCAAAACTTGATCCTTACTATCAATATTATCTTTTTCTTTCAGAAGACAATTATCTTGTATATTGACCAAACTTCATAAAATGAATTCTATTGGTGACCTAAGAGTCTATTTCATTCTATTGTATCCATAAAACGGCTTCTATAATAGATTCTTCCTCTAGTAAAACTACTAAATCTTAGGTAATGTATTGAAAAAGACCCCTTCCTCTTATCAACTTGGTAGGCTTAATGTCAATATCATATTCTAATATTTTGGTTATCTAATTGGCTCATTTCTCATTTATTTCCCCTTCCATAATATATTCTCTAACAATTGGGTGAGCCACCAATACTATAGTCTTGTTACTTCTTACTAAGTGTCTAAATTTCTTTAAACCTTTTACAACAGCGTAAGCTTGCTTTTCAACAAAATTATACCTAGATTCATAATCTTGAAGGGTCCTTGAGAAGAAGTCAATCAGATGTTCTCCTTCTAATTACATGTCCTTTTGTGTCAGCACTGCTTCTATGTTGTGCTCTCCTCCATAAACATACATGATGAAATCCTTGGAAAAATCCAAATTTTACAATACTAAGGTAGATGCAATGGCCCTTTTAATATTTTCAAAAGCTTATCAGCCTTCTCTTGTCCATTTGAAACTAAGATCTTTTTTTAACATCATAGTAATGGGTCTAACAATTCCAGCAAAATTTGAGATGAATCTACTTACAAAATTAATCTTCCCAAGGAAAGATTTTATTGCTTTTTTATTTACTGGTATTGATAGGTCTGATATTGCCTTAACTCTATCTGTGTTTATGCTAATCCCTTCTTTTGAAACAATGTGTCTAAGTAGCTTATCTTGAGGTACTCTGAATACACATTTTTTAGGATTTAAAGAGATCCCAAACTCTTGGTATTTTTGAGAGATGGCCTCCAATTGATCAAAATGATCTTCAGTAGACTTGGTGAAGATAGTTAGATCAACTAGGTAAATTAGAATCATTTTATTTATTATCTCCCCAAAATCAATGTACATTGCTCATTAAAATTTGGCCCCTCTATTGGAGAGTTTGAATGGCATTTTCGTATAAACAAAAGTTCCCCAAATTATTTTGAAAGTGGTCTTGTGTTGATCCTCTTCTATCAACCATATTTGATTATAGCCTAAGAAGCCATCCAATAAGGAGAATCTCTCTACCCTAGTACTATCTATAGAATTTATTGCATTGAAAGTAGGGGTAATGATCTTTAAGGGAATCTTTATTTAGATCCCTAAAATCTATAGAGAGTCTGATTTCTCCATTTTTACTCCTTAATGGGACAAGGTTAGATACCCATGTGGAATTTTAGATGGACTCCAATAATTTCTTGAGCTCTTCTACCATGAGAGACTCAATTCTTGGATTCAATGGTCTTTTCTTTTGGTGGATAGGCTTTGATCCTTCTATCAAGTTGATAGTATGTTAGAAAATTTCTTTTTTAGAACCATGAATGTCCTCATACATCCATGCTATCACCTTATTATAATTATTGCACAAAGATACTAGTTTATCTTTTTATTTTTGAGTGGTAACCTTACCCACTTTTAGTTTTCTTCCCTTTGAGATCTTTATTTCTAAATAATCTTCTTTACTTGTTATGAACTTTCTTTTAACCAAGTTTGCATCATCAAGGTCAAATAGATTCTCAAGGGTTATCAGTCCCCTTGGAACCTTATTGGATCTTAGTTGAATTATTTAGTCACCATATGCTTCTTCAATCTTAGGTTTTAGTTGGTTAGTAAATTCTCTTGATTACTGTAAAAACAAAATGATCTAAAGATCATTCTCAAGCACTTGCCAATTATCTACATTATCAGGAACAGAGGGACATATGACCAATTTGATTGATTCTTTATTAACCAACAAATCTTTGGTTGGATCAAATTGGGATCCAATTTGATCTATTATATTTACCTCAGCATTTTGAGACCTTGGGATAACTTCAATATTAAAGGCATCAAAACCTTCAACCAAGTCCCACACCCTATGATGGTAATACCTCATTCTTGTATTTTTTGCTACTACAGTCTCCCTGGTTTGCTTAAACACTAATTTTGAGTCACCAAAAACCCTCAAATTTTTTAATCCTTCCTTTTGGGAAAGGATTAAGCCATGCACTAGAGATTCATACTCAGCTTCATTATTAGTGTAGCTAAAATGAAAACGTAGTTCCTTATGGATCTTTTCCCCTTTTATACATATAAGGCATATGCCTATTCTTGAGCCATTTTTTATTCTTGCCCTATCAAAATTTAGGGTCTATATCAAAGAATTATCTATGGAACTCTCTTCTTCATTTATCACCTCCATCATAATCCTAGGTATATCAATATTCTCATCATAAATCACATAAGCTCTGAAAGTAGTGGAGTCAAAATTATGAAAAGGGTCTTCAGGTATCATATCTAAGAGATAATTTTCACCATTTTGATTATCATCATCTTCGATGCATTCCTCCATAAATACTCTTTCTTTTATGGTAATCATTGCATGAGATGATTTGAACTTTGATATTACTTGATCAGTAATATGCTCTTTGATGAGAGGTTATGATAATACCTTCATCTTTGAACCATACTTGGTTCTTAGAATAAGATGTGACTAGTCAAGAGATATGTACCCTCCAATTTTAGCTATAAAGTCCTTAGATAAGCATAAAAAAATTGGAGGGATATCCATGACTATTACATCCTAAAAAAAAGTTATATTTGGGCAAAAATATAGCTATAATAGAAGCCCTCTAATTATCCCAATGGTTTGTACCGATTTCCTATCAAACAACATGACTCCTTTGGTTAGTGGTTCATACTTAATCTTCAAGGCATTAGATATTAACTTAGGCATGACCATAGTACTTGCACTTGAGTGTATCATAAAATTATGAATTAATTTATTACCCACTATAAGAGTCATATATAAAGGGTTAGGTTGAATTTTTATTTACCTCTTTTTTGGCATTCACCAAGGTTGATGGTTGTTATGGATGGGATTTTTTTAGTTGTTCTTCACCTCTACTTGATGGAGTTTCCTTTTTGGTACTATATTTTGGCTCATTTTTATCCTTTAGTGCTTCTTGCAATAGTTTCTTTTGTTAAAGAATGGCCAACACATCCCATAATGAGACATTAGCAAGAACTTTTTTTAGTTGTTCTATGACATTGAATTGTCTGGGTGGCTGTACTTTAGAATAATATGGATACCTTGTCCTTTCAACTAATACATTATATATTCCTTAATTCTATGTAGCCATTGGAACATCTTGTCTTATCATAGGGACTTGAGGAATTGGAGCTAATGGCATCTTTATTGATTTAGTATTAATAGTAGGAAAAGCATCTTATACCATTCTCCTTTTTGACCATGTAAAATAATCAAACTAAACTAGACTCTTAGAGGTAGATGCCTCATTAATGAACATAGATTCTTCGCCTTGAATCCATGAGAACAATGCATGTTTATGTTCAATCTCTCCTTCTTGTTCTAATGACATGCCTTACATTTGAGCCACCATAGCTACATTCTAAACTCTAAATGACTGATATAGTCTTGATGAGGTAGTTTCCTAGTTTCCCATCCTTCTTTATTTGGATATTATTTGTTTTAAATTTCCCATGGGGAAATCCCTTGGCATGTGAGATTCATTACAAGGAAAACACCATGCATTTGTCTCTTTCACCACATTGTTCTGGCTAGGGGCTAGTTCTCCTTGAGCTTGGTGGGACTATCTAAAATGGTGTGGGCATAGGGATGATCTGATTGGATGGTTATGATGGAGTTTTTATTTGAGTCCCTCGATATTGATTCATCTGATATGTGGGTCTATTCCTTAGGAAGCCCTAGTAAGGAGGTCATTGATATGAAGTTTGGTTCCTCTTAAGATTGAGAATTTCATTAGTAAAGGTTCTAAAGATGTTCTTGACATAATTTATTTCTGATGAGGAAGAAGATGGAACTATGGATGATGTTCTTTGAGATGAAGGAAAGTTGTATAGGGAAGCATTGACCTAAGAAGTGCTAGAAACATTTTCTTGAATAGGGAGAGATATTTCGAGAAACACAGGCATAAGATGCCTTGGGGGTAATTTCCCAGCAGCTATCAAGTTATTTTCCACTCTTACAACAAGGTCATAAGCATCAAGAAGGGTCTACCCTCCTAGTGATTGGATCATAATTGAGATATCATAATTAAAATCCTTAAAGTAGAAAACAATTTCCATACCTGTAGGTGGTCGAGCTGAGATTGGTATTCTTAGCCACGTCTTCTAAAATCTAGTGTTGAAATCGGTCATTAATTCTCGAGGATCTCTCTTAATAGTGATTAATTTCTATAAGAGGGATGATATATCCCATTTTTCATTGAATGTATCATATAAGGTAGTTCCCAATTGATCATAGTTTCTAATATAATTTGGTGATAAAGATCTATACCAATTAAGAGCCCTTCCTTCTAAAGAGGCTACAAGTAATCTCAAGGCTACATTTTGTTGTGTGATAAAGTGGACAATGCATACATTAGCCACATCTTGAAGATGCTCAGATGGAGTCTTGAAGTCCTCTTCAATAAATGTAGGTAATGATTTCAGAGAATTAGCTGGAATAGGTCCCATGTATCAAGAGGTGTTGGTAGGATAAGGGGGCTTCTACCATTCCAATTGACAAAGTTCCTAGGTAGAGCTTGAATGGCCATTTGAATTCTTAGTGTATTTTGTTGAGTTAACCTTCTTCTTGAAATAATTAATAATGGTGGTATTAAGAGTCTTGGATTTAGAGAAGATTGAGATCTTGTAGTTAGCCTAACTATTGAAGGATGTCTACTCATACACTTTTAGTTAGACTTCATCCCACCACGTGTGCCAAGAAAATTGTTGATGGTTAATTTTGTAACTAATCAACAAAATCATGGGATGTTTCAAAGATGTAGGACTTGACCCTTGAAATTACCTCCATATTTTAAAGAAGCTAGCTCTTCTCTTTGGGGTTTGATGTAAAGAGGAAAGAAATGATGGATAAAATAAATACTTAAACTACTAAGGTGATGTGTCAATATTGTATTCCTCTACCAAACAACATAGTAATTAGCAATAACAAAATTTAATAATAATATTAAGGATCATAAATCATGATTAAAATTTTTAGAATAGACTATAGACCAAATTAAAGGATTGTAACATAAAAGATAACCTAAATCCTCATCTATCCAAATATCATACTATTAGTTTAAACAACATTCACTGATAGAATTAAAGAACATATAACATGATTAACAATCTCAATATTTATGTAAAACTAACAAAGGCACATAATATAAAATAAGAAGAAAGAATGATAAATAGACTATAATTGCACATAACACCACTCTCTCTTCATAGTTTGATAGGATAACAAAGTACATAAGGCAAAATGCATAGAATACAATGTTTTATCCCTCAAGAGAGGCACCTATTAACGTAGTAGAAAATGCTTCAAAAAACTATCTTCTAAAATCTTTATTGATCTATATGAATCTCTAGTGATCTCTCCTCTTTTAATTTGATCCTTTGATCTACTACTTGTAGCCCAAAATATCCATTATGGGTCACTACAGCTTGATCAAATTCCAACTACCTATTCACAAATTTTGGATCTAAAACTTGTATGTCATTTTAACTAAACAACTTGGAGCTTGATTGCATTATTTTTGCTAACTATCTCTTTCATTATATTTCGACTATTGATCTTATTTGTCTTCTACCCATAGTTTCTTGAAGCATTGACACAAAGAGGCTTATGTGGCTATTAATTACTTGACTCTTCCTTCCCCTTCATTCCACAAACTCTTTAGCTTTTTTAGATATTTTGGGCTCTAGGACCTGTTGTGTTGACACATGTTAGCTTTGCACTTAGTGAAGTCTTTTTCATACTCACTTTCTCTTAATAGAGTGCCAAAGTGACAAGTGGCATTTTCTATGTTTATTTGAGTCTTTGAAGCTTTTCCCTCATTCTTTTACTTAGATTTTTTAACCTTTATATATTTTGGAGATTTTTCACCATTGGATATATTACTCCAAACTGAGCTATTGATACTCTATATTACCCCTTTATCTCAAGGTGAATCATCATTTATATACATGGTAGCCTCATGCTCAATGGAGTCTTTTTCATACTCATTTTCCCTTTGAAGAACATCAAAGTGACATGTGGATACCCTCTGCTAACATTAGAGTCTTAAAGCTTTTTCAAGGCTTTAACAAAAAGAGATTCCTTTAGCCCCATGAATTAATATGACCCAAAATGTTATTTAGCCACCTATATGCCTAGACGAATAATACTTGCATGTCCCAAAGGTATAAAAAATGTATAGTTTTTACTGTAGAGGTCTCATTGCAAATAATCATCAGACACTGCCCTAGTTGAAAATGACACCAATCCATTGATTAATTAAATAAAAGGTATAATGACAACCTATTATTTTTGGTTCCATTATTAGGGACCACATCAATTCATCAATAAGTGTTAGTGAGATCCTAAATTAGAGTTATATAGGGAAATACCAAAACATTCATAAAATTCAAAAACATAAAAACAATTTAATAATCTTTAGATTTATTAACCAACCAAAAGATTCTAAAGGATGGTTTATCTCAAAGGGATCCTAAATAAATCAAGAAGAAGAAAGGGTCTAATCCTTCCTAGAAAGATTAGGAAGTGAAATAATGTTATTTGAAATCAATTTTTATGATTCCTCTCCTGAACAAAGTTCATCCTCACAAATAAATCCTACAAGAAGAATCATATTTATAACATCCTCTCCTATAAGTAGAATTGATCCTAAAAATTCTCTTTATAGAATCATTTATCCACAAACCCTATTAGAATAAGATCTAATTCAAGATTCTCCTCTTGAGATAGACTATAGATCAAGCACCCAAAAATAAATTTTAAATTGAATTGATAACTAAATTTGGGAAGAAGACATGGGAGATAAACATGAACATGTGGAAAACCCTGACTGTTAACCCCAATAGGATAGAACTTTTTCTTACCCAATCAACCTAGGTCTTGATGTTATAAATTCTATGAAAATTATTTCATGCTCTATTTTGCCTACTTTTGAAGGTAAATCCTTAGAGGATCTAAATCAGTTCCTCTTTGAGTTTTAGGTTCTCTACTAAACCTATGATTATGTCACAGATAATCAAAAGTTGAAATTATTTCCATCAACACTCAAGGATGTAGCCATGAGATGGTTCATGGGCCTTGAAGGTAATTCCATAACCACTTGGGATGAAATGGAAATTGAATTTCTAGACAAATATCAATATTATTATAGAGTTAGAGAAAAAATGGAATACTTTTTCAAGATCAAGCAAAATGCAGAGGAAACCTTAGAAGATTACCTTGAAAGGTTTATATTCACCCTTAAAAGGAGTGGTTATCAACTCACTAAGGAGGTTGTTAAATTAGTCTTTCTCAAAGGGTTAGATGATGATGCATTTGATGCCTTGAATCTCATGGTAAAGGGTGATATTAAGAAGTTAACCTTTCATCAAATATCAACATTATACACCAATTACTCTAGAACAAGACCTAGTATAAGGAAATTAACGTTAGGAAAATCACCTAAAGTTGATCAAATAATGGAAGAATTTACTAATTTTAAGATAGAAATTCTAGTGTAGTTAACATCTAATTCAAATGGCCTCAAATAAAAATCCAATGCTACCAATTCTGAATAGTTCTCAATATATTGTCTTAGATGTAGACTCAAACATGCAGTAAAAGATTTCCTTTTAGACAAAATAGAGGTATATGGTATTTTTGATATAGATCATGATACCAAAAATTGTAAAAGCCTTTCTGTTATAAGAAATCAAGTGAAAAAAGAAGCACATACCATTGATTAAGTAAATTCCATTCAAAGATAAGGAAACCAATACTTCCAACCTCAAAATTAGTTTAGTCTAAGATTTTCTCCCAATCCATGGATGACACCATGCAATGGATAAGTCATACCATCAATATGGGGAATAAAAAAACACAATCATGGGGTACTCAAGAATGGATTCCATATATTTGGGTAATTACTCAGAGCTAACCTTGGGCATAACAATAAAATCAACAACCACATTGGGTAAAACATCTACAACCTCAATGGTAAAATCAACAGTATCAACCACAAAGAAGACTTCCTCCATAGCAAGACTTGATGCCTCCACAACCTTAGATACCACTAGTTGAGTAGTAGGTTAACCAACCAAATCTACATACCTAACTAGTGGAAAATCTAAAAAATAGGCCAAATGCACTTGTCTATGGAGTTGATGAAGAAGGGAATATTGCAAGTGGTTCAGTTGAATGCAATAATCTTTAACTTAGATCAGGGAAGGTAGTAGGAGAGACACCCATTAACATTACTAAAATTCCTAATAATGATAATAATCTTGAGCTATTTGTAATCCAAGAACTAGCTAAAGAAAAAGAATAATCCACAACCATATCAAACCCAATTCAAGATCCCTTTATTGTTCCATTTCTTTAAATACTTAAGAAAGAGAAACATAGGGAAGATTCTGAATTGTTGTATCATTTAAAAGAAATGAAGATAAAAATTATACTTTTAAGATTAATTAAACATATTCCTAAGTTAAACAAAATCATTAAAGGATTATTTATCAAATCACTAAGAATAAATAAGCATTATCCCAAAATGAATCAAGCAACTAGTAAAACTGTTGACCTGTTAGCAGGAAACATACTTATTCCTAAATATAGAGATCCTGGTAGTCTTATGATGACTATGAAAATTAAGAACAAGTTCATTTCAAATGTGATTGTATATCTAGGTGCTACCATAAACATCATGATTATCAATACATTATAATATTTATCTCTCATAGGGCTTTAGCTTACCACAATAATCTTGCAAATGGTAGATCAATCCATTACTACCCTTGGAGAAACAATAGAGAATGTACTAGTCACCATTGAATCTTAGGAATACCTTATTAATTTCATGATCCTCCATCCTAAACCAAATAGGTTAGGGTACCCAAATATCCTTGGTAGACCTTAGTTAGCTACAATTGTAACAAGAATTGATTGTAAATCTAGAAACATGACCATTTCTAATGATATTCATACTAAAAAGATATCTTTTTATTCAGTTGTTAGACATTCCATAGGTATTTTTAAACAAATATGGGTGGATCAACTAGAAAAAAACTAGACTAGTGTGTCTTCCTTAGCCATGGTTACTATCAAAGAACATTCCCAAGAGTTTGAAGTAAAAATAATAGAAGATTTATACCAGGAGAGCTTAGCTCTGATGTCTGATGATTTTTATCTAAAGTCTGATAGTTTTACTCTAAAGTTTGATAGTTTTGATCCAAATTCTAATAGTTTTAATTCAAATACCAACATTTTTTCATTGAAGTATGAAGGTTTAGATCCAAATACTAGTGACTTAGATCTGAAGACTAATTACTTAGCTCTGAAGACTAGTCACTTAGCTCTGAAGACTAGTCGCTTAGCTTTATATTTGTGTTCAAATCCATGTTCCTAGTTTGAGTGTAAATGTTTCAAATTGTTAGACTAATTACCTTGCCATTTTTACCTTGACCAAGTTTATTTTCAAGTCTAGATTTGTGCCTTATTTACAAAGGCCTAGGATAAGTCCTTTCATTTTTAGACCTAGTTTTTTTCAAGTATATATTTTTGTCATGTTTCCAAATACCTAGAATTTACCTTAGTTTTTAGTTTTTGTTCATGCCATTTTGAGTCTAGTTTTGTGCCTTTTTCCCAAAGACCTAACAACATTTTCTATTTTTAGTCCTAGATTAGTTTTTGTTCAAAACACTTTACTGAAATTAGGATTCAACTTACCATTTACTTGATCATTTTTGTGAGAGACATAAGACAAAATACCTTGAGGATATTTGAGACCAATTTTATCATTTACAATTTTAGAGAGTAACTCCATTCCTAGGCCAAATATAGACCAAGTTTCTAGACGTACCAAGTTTAGACCATTTGCCATTTAGAAAAAAATTTAAGAGTTTTAAGAACTCTATAATTTTATTCATGAGATGTTAGGTGTGGATTTGAATATGCCTTATTACACACATAGTGTAAGTATGACAATCCTAATTATGAAAATGTGTTCATAAATCATGCCTTTATTGAAGACCCATATGTTGATGATGTAGTTTATGAGATGGATCCATATCCTCCTTACATTTCTCAGTATGTGGAACAAATTAAAGATATGTTAGAATATTACCTTTTTAATACACCTCCATGTCTAGGTCAATAACAAGAATAAACAACCCAATACCTTGATAATGTGTCATCTATCATTGAACAAGTTCAAAAACCATACTATATTACCATGTCATTGACTTATGAACCATACCTATTTGATCATCACTTGACTGAAAATAAGTAAGAGTTTTTAGTCAAAGCCATAGAGGTAGAGGCCAAGTTTCTAGAAGACTTCCCCCATGAAAACCTACCTAGTCTAATTATAGTGCCTAGAAATGCATATTATACCCAAACTATTTAATAAGCTTCTTCTAGTTATACTCAAGTGCTCATGCTGATTTCATACCAAGATCTAAATTTTCTTGCAAAAATATAGGGCCCCCTGGAGAACCAATTTTAAAAAATAAAATAATCAATCAAACCTACCTTAAACTAGCATGAAATTACAATGCCATGGCGATATTGAATGGTTCACTTATAAAACTAAATATTTCAATAGGAGTGATATTTGATTCAATAGGTAAATAAAATATAGGTGTAGACCCATTTTCCCATAGTACTTTAGTAGGTGACATGTTCAATGTCCCATTCATTGAAAAAGTGACTATGGCATCTATTTAAGACAATATGCTAAATAAATTGTATAACTTGAAAGTGTTTTCTAATCCAAGCCAAGGTGAGATAAATGCACCAATAAAATAATTATAACAAGTGCCTCTAGTCAATAGCATGAGTGATTCACAATAGGAGGGGGAAATAACACCTACTTTCAAACCACAATAGGTTTCTCCCACTCCTCAACCAACTACTTCCTCAAGCACACAACAATAGAGGATAAGTAATTAGGTGTCAACCAATGTTTTGCCTTAATAAGTGATGAATGTTATCCCACATCAATAAGTGATGAATAATATTCCATGGAAACAAGAAAATTACAATTTACCATTACAATAAATGTAGAACACTACACCTCAAAAAGGGGCAACAAATATTCCACCTCAATAGGTAATGATAAATGTACCTCAACAACCATAGACTAATATACCCCAACAATAAAAAATGTTATCTAATCAACAATGTATTTTATTAGCCAAAGATAAATGCCAAACACCTAATAAGCATCTAGTTCACAATAAGTGTTTATATAATAAAGAGGTTCCAATGTCCAACAAGTACCTATTAGGAAACCATTGATTTTTACTTAGAAAGTGCCACAAATTCAAAGATAAGGCCTTTGTCAACAACAAGTTCCATTTATTTAACTAGATTTAACTAGTTGGAAGTAGCTCCCTACTCAACCTTAGTAGGCACAAAATATTCCAAAAAGCCATATACTTCTATCACAACCCCAATTCCCTCAAACCTAAGGCCATATTCTAAATTTGAACTAGAATACTTACCAATAAATTATACATAATCAACAACCACATCCCAATCCATATATACATATTCCTAGTCGGTTTACCCATCAAATCAACATTGCATAATGCTCCATACCTCCATTGTACCTTAGTCAAGGTAATCCACCTTTGAATACCCCACCACAACTACAACCAAATATGTTATCAAGTTTCTTGGCCCATGAATTATAATAGATGAAGGATGCAATTATAACCATTCAAACAAGAAAGCAAACCAAGAAATTCAAATTGGATGATATGTGTTCATACCTATTTAACATGGAGTATCTTCAGATACCATTTCCTCTAGATTATGAAGCACCAAAATATGATAAGTACAAGGGTAAAGGGCACCCCAAGGGGAATCTAATATAATTATTTATCACTTTTTAGCTAGTGGCCTATAGTGACATCTACTTACTCCTCTTTCATTGAAGTCTAATTGGATAATATTTATGATGGTTTCTAGTCACTTCTAGTCAATTCACTCATAACTTACTAGATAAATAATTGGCATCTATTTTTACCAAAAATGTACATAATGAAATATCTTATCACTTGGAGCTTTAGTGTGCACATACATTCAAGGATATTATTGACAAAGGATTATAGATTGAAAAGGTCTTTATTAAAAAATGGATTATCAAGTTGACCTCTTCAATCTAGAATTAGAGAAAAAACTAAAATGCAGTCCCAAGTTAAAAACCTATCAAAATCCAAGTGCAAGCATCTACACTAGCTCAAGCTAGCAATTATGAAAAACCTAAACCACACAACCATAATAAGAACATTATTTGGAATGTATTAATTGAGTCATGTCATGTTTAAATGGTGTAAACATCATATTCTCAGCCTATACCACTAATGCATATTATTCCAAATTAGTAACATATACAGTTTATGCATAGTTTATGCCTCAACCTAGACCGTCACCTCAAATGTTGTAGCCACCACATCTTTAGACCCCTCCTCCATGAAGAATACCCACTCCCAGAGTCTTAAATGACATTGGGGAATCTATCAAAGCAATGTTTTGAAAACTAGCCATGGTTGATATGATTATTTAGATAATTCTAAAACACTATCTTAAGGATGTACCATATCTAGTATAGTACAATGATTATGTGTTTTATTAATACCATTATGTTCATGGGAATTCTATGCGTCATTGTGTGAATTTGAAGCACTTTATTGAAAACATGTTGGAAAATGAAGAGATTTAATTAGATAACAGAGCATGTACTTCAATCAAAACATGGGTATTTATCAAAATCCTTTTCCATAGCATAACATTGCCAATAAACACAACAAAAATAATTAATACCGAAACAACAACAACAAAATCAAAACCAACCATAATAATAGCAATAATATCAACAATAACAACAAGAATGTCCACCAAATGGGAGGAACCAAGGCTAAAATAACCCTAATAACCAACAAACTTACCACATAGTTGCACATGACTATAGTAAATTTGTAGGTCATATTATGGGTGGGCATGTTTCTACCATTACCATAAATCCTAAACCAAATGCCAACAAACCTAGACCATTGCCTAATAATGCCATTCAACCTATCTATGATGGTAATCCTTCCTTGACTTGTGACTGTAGCCAAGAGCAATAACAACCAAGGATTACCACTTTAAGACCTTATATTAATAATTGTTCATTACCCCATAACCACATCCAAGTGCACCAATAATCAAGAATTATCCTTTTTGGCCCATCTCCATAATTTTCTAGTTACAATAGTCTTTTATCCAATCTGGGTTACACAATCACAACACAACGATCTAATATTACCATTCCAAGGCCACAGAATCTTGATAATGACCTTATCTCATCCACTATGCTAGCTAGGAGGAAGACAATTATCAATGTTAACAAAAATACATATGACATTATGGAACAACTCTAAAAGACACCCACACAAATCTCCATTATATATTTTTTACATATTTCTACCATACACAATAATATCCTTATATAACTCTTAGGCCAATCCCAAGTTCCAAACAACATAATCCTAGAAAAATTCCAGGCTTTAGTGGGACACCTAGCCCTAGGCCAATAATTAACCTTCGACCAAAGTGATATGTCATACATTGAACCTCTCCATAATAACCCATCATACATTGAAGTTATCATCATGTAACACAAAGTCAAATGTGTCATCATAGACAATGAATTTGACCTAATTATTATATCTCTAAATCTAATCAAGCATTAGGGATATATATCAGTCGACATTCAACCAAAGACTATTACTATCAAGGATTATGATAATGAATAGCGAGAATCATAAGGAACCATAAGTTTGTCAGTGATCATGGGGCCTTTAACCCATGATATAATTTGGCATGTGATATACCTATAAATATCATAGAATTTGCTTTTGGGTAGACTATGGATATAGGAAATTTGTGCAATCCCTTCTACATTGCACTAAAGAATCATATTTCCTCACCCAGGGATGGAGGTAACTATCCATGGATATTTACAGCCATATGAACACTACAAGCATTTAGAGGCTGAAAATTAAAGTTACAACTACCATTTTGGCCTAAACCTAATACCAAAGAAGGACAAATACAAAGAGATATTTGTTGAATTAATAAAGTCTAATTATATAGACCTTGATAGCCTTACCTCATCTTCACATATGCCTTTTATTGAAATGTCTAAGCATTTTACCATTTTGAATAATGGCTCATAAGATCATTTTAATCATGAAACATTCCATATTTACAGACTTATACAAAATCCTAAGATCTATAGAAGGCCCAAAGCTAAGCCAATTTGCATGGAATTATGATGAGAGGGAAAAAGAAATCTTAATAGTTTAGTGCTTATTATTTTCACACCAGCCACTAGCCAAGAAGAGAACCCACTTGTCAATGATTATTATTAGTTATATAATGAAAAATTGGATGATTTATATTGAAATAAAAAATATCCCATCCCTAAAAGGATCATCGATGACCAAGTATATGAAGGTGGACACCTAGGGATAAACAAATAAGTTACTCTTGAGCCCATTTCTATGACCAAATACAAAATAACTTATGATATCATATTTAAACCACTTGCGGTGACCCCATGTATCTTATTTATGTTCCAATTATAATAACTAGTGATGATTATGCCAATAACAAAGTAGAGTTTAATTATAGTATATACGAAGACCTTGTTAGTGCCAACCTATTTGACCCATATACCATTTTCACTATTATGCTAGTAATATGACATTTCATGCTTCCCCTTTATCATCCTCAACTTATAGTATATGACCAGAAAGAATCTATAGTACCTTTAGATAAGTTTGAGAATGATGAGGCCTTTTGTGATTTTATGGTCCTTAGAGAGAATGTTCCATTAGGAGACCACAAATAAGGATTTTATATCAAACTTTATCTTGCAACCTATTTTGGAGAGTGGGTCAATACCCTTTTCCAAAAATAAAAGAATAAAACATTTATGTCATAAATTGAAAACCTATTTGAGGGTCTTTTGGACTAGGGTAAAAGTAAATAAAAATTCTAGTCTCCTGGTGAAAACCTATTTTAGGTGCCACTAGATGAGAGTGTTCACCTTTCTTTGAATAATGCTCAGGAGACCACCAAAAAACAACTTGATTTTGGGTCTAATTTGAGTATAGAGGAACAACATGCCTTTGATCAAATTATTCAAGAATGTCATAAGATATTTTTAAAATAGACATTACTACAACTACGAGATTCATATTCATACTATTTGGTAGAGCTTGAAAAACTAGTCCAAAAAGATGACTTTGCTATTGTAGGCCAATTTACATCCTTACCAACTATTATAGAAGATGACTCAACTCTCCTAGAGAATATACTATGGAATTCAACATTGGGACTCTAGACTACCTGAAGTTGATCAAACTAGGCACATCCCTCAATAAATAATAATGTGAAGTTTTTATAGCCCTTTTGAGGGAGTTTATTGACATATTTGCATGGGCCTATTTAGGCATGCCATGTTTAGACCCCACCTTGGTTTTACACCATCTTATTGTGAATCATAATGCCAAACTTATGAAACATAAACTACATAAGATGCATCCTCATATTTTTGTGTTAGCAAAGAAAGAGTTGGAAAAAATTGTGGAAGTGAGATGCATCAGACTAGTTTACTATTTAGAGTGGATCTCAAACATTATACCTGTTAGTAAAAAAATAGAAGGGATCAAAATCTACATTGATTTTAGATACATCAACAAGGCCTACCCTAAGGATGACATTTTTTGTCAAATACTGGCATGATAGTTGACTCCATAGCTAGGTATGAAATGTTGTCTCTCATCAATGGATTTTTAGGATATAATCATATCAGGATTGAACCAAAAGACTAAAACAAAACAATGTTCACCACTCCTTGGGGAATTTTTTACTATCAGGTTATGTTGTTTGGCCTCAAGAATATTAGAGCCACATATCAGAGATATGAATATTATATTTCATGATATGATGTATGATAATATCAAATACTATATTGATGGCATATTAGGTAAATCAAAAATCCATGCAGATTATCCATTGGTGCTACGAAGGATATGTGAAAGGATTTGTGAATACAAGGTTTGACTCAATCCTAAGATGTGCATATTTGGTGTCACTTAAAGCAAATTGTTAGGCTTAATTGTGTCTCACTAAAGCATTGAAGTTTATACTACCAAGGTTAAATCCATTACCAAGATGCGACCACCTTCCACTTTGAAACAACTCTATAGTTTGTAAGAAAAAATATAGTCTATCAAATGCTTCATTTTGTAATTGGCCTGTAAATGCCACCCATTCACTCATTTATTTAAGAAAGGTGTTACATTTATTTGGGATGAATAATGTTAAAAAACCTTCAAGCATCTAAATGAATATCTAGAAAATCCACCTTTTATGTTGTCACAAATGCTAGGAAGGCCATTTCTCCTATACCTATCTACCACTAACAAATCCATAGAGGCACTTTTAGCTTAGCATGATGAAAATAGAAAAGAGCATGGTGTGTACTATCTAATTCATACACTGGTAGAGTATGAACATAGTTATATGCTAATATAAAAATCTTATTTATCTATGGTCTTTGCATCCTAGAACTATGTCATTACATGATTAACAACAAGACCATAGTCATTACCAAAGTATATCTACTCAAGTATCTACAATCAAAGATAACTTTATAGGGCCATATGGATAAATGGATCATGCTGCTATGTGAGTTCAAGATTGAGTATGTCAATCAAAAGGACATAAAGGGACAAGCACTTGTAGATCAAATTATTGAATCTCCCATTTTAGATACCAAACCACTTACTTTTGCATCCCAGACGAGTTCATCATGACCATCAAGAAGCACCTCTTGAGGAGAAGTACTAGAAGCTATATTTTGATGGGTGATTCACATCTCATGGATTAGGGGTTAGATTGCTATTTGTTACTCTACAAGGGGATCTTATTCCCAAATCATTTTGTATCAACTTTATTTATACTAATAATATGGTTGAATATGAAGCACTCACTACAAGGTTTTTTCAAGAAGTTCAAAAGAACATTAAACATCCTATGGTTCATGGTAATTCTTAGTTAATCATCAATTAGGTTACAGACCATTTTTAGATAAAAGATGATAAAGTACTACCATATATGGCCATGGTGGACAATTTAAGAAGTCAACTACCCATACTCAATTTTAACACATACCTCAGGCTAGTAACATGATAGAAGATGTCATGGATACCATTGGTTCTTTGATCTACAACACAAATAAGTCAAAAGACTATCAGCTCCTTGTCGAATATATTCTAGTGCTTGTTCATGAACATTTGACCATTATAATGATTTTTGATATTATTAGTCCTAGTTATATCTGGTATTCAGACCTATGTAACTACTTTCATGATCATGTCCTTCCACCTGACCTTTCATGTAAACAAAAAAACATTTACACACCAAGGCTATTGATATACCCTACCTAGCCCAACCCTTTACCATAGAAGCTTTGATGTAACTTTTATTCATTATTTGAGTTCAATAAAAGCCACATTATCATTGAGGGAAGTTCATGAAGGAGTGTGAGGAACCTGCACCAATGAGGTCATCCTTTCCAAAAATCTCCTATGTACTAGTTACTATTAACCAACCATGGAAGCAGATGCAATTGCTTATGTCAAAATATGCCACAAATGTTAGAGGCTTGGAAATTTTATCCATGCTCTAGCTAAAACACTCAAATCAATGCTTACAACATTTCCATTTTCAACATAGGGACTCAATCTCATTAGGAATATTAACCCTACCTCTGTAGATGGCCATAAACACATCCTTACTATCCTTGAGTATTTCAATGAGTGGGTTGAAGCTATACCCCTCACTTACGTGATTGGAAAACATATTTCCAAATTCATCTTCAATCATCTCATTTTCCACTATGGTATCCCATTTGACATTATATATAATAATGGAAAATAATTTAAGAACAAGGATGTCAAATCACCCTGTGTCAAGATTAATATCACCCAACATTTTTCCATCACATATTACCCATAAGGTAATGGCAAAGTAGAGGCATCTAAGACCATTGGAAATAGTCTTAATAAGATTATAAATGATGTTGGACATGATTGGAACTTACAAATCTTCCATGTCCTTTAGGCATATCATATTAATTATCATAATCCAATAGGATACACACCATATTCCCTTGTTTATGGCACTAAATCCATTCTTACCATTGAACTTGAGTTATCTTATCTATGTATATCATTAAAACACATCCTAGATGATGAATATTATAGATTATCTCACCTTCAAGAGATAAAGTTACTAGACAAGAAACACATGGCCATTATAAATAACCTTCAATCATATCAGAACTAGATACATGGTTAATATAGCCAATGGGTCAAACATAGAGAGTTCAAGCTTAGTGATCTTGTCCTCAAAGAAAACTAGAGGAACACCATGACCAAGAAAAATAAAAACGATAAGTTTAATCCTAACTTGATAGGCCCTTATATCATTCTTGCTAATTATGGATTTAGAGCTTATAGGTTAGCTAAACTAGATGAAGATGAACTTGATGAAATGATGAATATAATACATATCAATCATTATTTCACTTGAGAGACCCAAAATATTGTCTATGAGTATTGTTTCCATCATACCATACTATCACCTTCCTTGTACCATATAATATACCATTCTTTCCATACCTTCACTATTGACCAATGTTGTTTTACCCTCCCTCCCCACCCTTTTTGACCTTAGTTGAGATCAATTGGTTCTTCAGGCACCTTTATTAAAGGGATAAAATGAATTTGTAGCAATTAATTTAATAGTTCACAAAGAGATAATATCTTTAACTAGTATGATAGTGGGTTGAAACTTTCATTATTCATTAGAGTCATGTTCTATTTCATTCTTAGTGATACTAATTATAATATCATTTGGAGAGTTATTATCATTTACCCATGTCATTATTTCCTAATTATAATCCCCTATGTAAAAATTAGGAACAATACCTTTACCATGAAATAATGCATCACCTTATCATTCTTGTTCTATATTATGCCATTTGCCTAATTCATGAACTTACTTATACCTAGTCATATTCTTTCACTGTAAAGCATAACTACAATGACTTGAGGTCTATTATGACTATGTAGACAATGCTCAATTTATGTTGAGGTTATCTTAGTCACCATTTTTCCATGATTTCATTATTTTGTGATCACTTTAATTTTGAATGCTCTCATCATTTTGTGAGAAACCTAAGCCACACTCTCACCATTTTATGAGTTAAACTATTTGGTATCTCATCATTCTTGATCGAGTTAAGATGCTTAAAAATTTACAAAAACATTTGTAAAAGATATAAAAAATCACAAAAATCACAAAATCATGAAAATTGGCTAAGAATTTCCATGTGAGATATAAATCCATCAATTTTTTTTGGGATGGGCCATCTAATTTATCAGTTTATTTCTAGACCAACTTGGTCTTTGTCTTCCCATTTTTGGGATAACTACATCAGCCTAAGTTTTACATGGACTATGTAGGTAGCACTTGGATAAATGGGGTATCTAGGGTTATCTCGTATGTAACTTCCTTTCTTTTTTGACCACTTCTTTGGCTTAAGGATTTTGGGACTCCTAGCTATTTCACAAGTAACCACTTATCCTTTAGTTTCCCTATCCTTATTGGTCTTAGCCATATGCTCTATCTATTTTATGAGATTATATTATGAGTATTATGCATCTAAATTTGATGCATAATAACCACTTGGATTTTCTAAAGTTTTTTTTCATTTTGTGAGCCATTTCTATTGAATGCTCTCACCATATTGTGAGCACTTTCATTTTACACTCTCGCTATTTTGCAAGCTTATTCTCATTCATAACCTTAGAAGTATTAAATACTATGGATTGCCCATGTAGTTCATTTGTGTTTACTCATCTCTTACCTTTTTAGTGTGGTATTAGCCTAAACCACACTCTCGTGCTTATGTGATTTGTTTGTGTTGATGCTTTCATGATTATGGAATGTCATCCCTTTTTTTCTCATGCACTCAACATTTTATGAGACCATTCCCATATTAATTTACACGTAAATCATGTTTCCTTATCATTAATTTTCTTCTATCCCATATCCTAGGAGAACTGCATTTGGCCTAAAGTTCATGTTATATCTTGCATCCATGTAACTATGAAGGCAACGTCCACTTGCCTAGTGCATCTAGAGTCAACTTGGCTACCCCTTCCTTTTATTCTATTCCCCCCATTTTGTTTGTTTTGTTTCATTGTCTCCTATACCCTAACGGCAATCTTTGTCATCTTGTTTGTGTGTTATTGCTCCCTATAGCCTAGGGGCAACATTAATCATCTTTTATTTCCTATATTGTTATACCTACATCATTGTTGTATATCTTATCGGTCACATATTGCCAAGAGTAACACCTATATTACACATGAATAAACAATTTGTTTTCTATCTACACTAATATTTTAATTAACCATTTTTTTTCTTTTCTCTTTGCTTTAGATTATTTAGTTATTTTTTATTATTTTTTGCACTTTATTTATTTTTGTTTATTGGTGTTTTGTTGTGTCTTTATGTTTGTTTATTGCTATTTTGTGGTGTGTTTTTTTATTTTTATTTTTATTTTATTGTCCATTCATTTATTTTTGTTGGTTTTTTATTTGTTTATTTTACAATTTATTTTCTTTCATTGTTGTTCCTTGACTTAGTTTGAATGTGTTCATTAGGTGGTTCCTTGTGCATTGTACTTAATTCCATCCATATTCATATTTCAATATTGTCATCATGGTTTATCATTGGTGTATTATTTTCACTTATTTATTGGATCAAGTTTCAGTATTTATGCATATCATAGCTAGGTTATAATGGTGTTTTATCTCATGGTGCATACCATCACATGCTATAAAAAAAAATTGTTCAATGGATCTTACAAGCAATGGTTCTATAGTACTTATATTTATTCACACTTGATAGATTACTGACCTATCCAAATATTACCCAAATACAAATTAATTAAATCATAAATTAGTTTTAATCTATGCTAGTTAGAATTTGCATCTCCATCCTCACAAGTATCCTAAATTCATGTCTATCCTTTATACTGACTTACTCTTACTTCATGCCTACGAATTCAGTACGTAAGCCCCCTTTTCCTTATTTACCATATTAGGGAAAAGATAACTTATATCATGCTTCCATCTAACTTATTGGGGCAATCCATAATACCAATGACCATAACCACCTTTGGTTAAATCATTATGTTTTGATCTATATGGATGTTAATGATTATAAATTTCTTTATACAAATCATTATTTTTATCTACCCTAAGGGGGCATCTCATTATGCTAATGATTATAGCTATGTTTGGGAAAATAATTGTTTTTATCTTCCCTATGAGGAATTTCACTATGACACTAATGATAACCATTTTTGTGAAAATTATGTTTTCCACACCTTTACCCTCTTGGTCACATCGTTTCTTTCTTTTTTAGGTAATGTTCACCAACCTTTTTTTTGCATGCTCTCTCGAGGGGGCATCACGGCTTATCCATCACCTTCTAAGGAATTAGACATTAATGAATTTTTCATTCTTTGAGAAGATGTTATTATACCTATATCTTTTAATGCCATCCCAAATAGGGGTAAACTATAGACACCCTATTTTGGCCATAATTGGCTTCTAATCAGACTTTAGATTGATTTTTACCAGATCATGTAAATTAAGCCTAAGAATCATAATATATCCTAATTTTTTTTGCACATCAAACATTATTAATTAAAATCATGTTGATTCATACCTATTTTAGGTATTACCCTATATGCAATAGTAAACTCTCATGGA
>JARHVA010001532.1:1585000-1650000 GCA_037957365.1 Torreya grandis | reverse complement strand
TGAATATTTGTAAACATGAATCCTTGTAATTAGATTTACAACTGATTTGACATATAAAAACATGTAAAGATGCAAAACTAAAGATGAAAGTATTTATTTAGCCAATTCAACACACATGGCATTAGGAATTTTTTTTCAAATTTCACATTCTTATGAGGCATGCATATTCATATTTTAGAAATTTTAGAAACTAGAATAAATAAAAAGTTAACAACTACTATGTGTTAACAAGGAATCCATAGAGGGGAGGTTAGTCTAGTGTTAATCCAATTAAACAAAATCAAAATAACACACTAAACACTTGGCACCTCTAGCATAGACATTGGGGAGAGCATATATAATAAAAATACAAATGAAAACACAACTAGAACATAAAAGAGAACATTTTGTTACCTTCCTTGGATCTCCAAATGAATTTTTGAAGTGGCTTGCTTAGTTTGTGCATCAAGAAGTCTTTAACAATGAATATTTCTTTGATCCTCTCCTTGGCACCTTGGCTTGGCTAATGGGATTATGAATTTGGAATGGTAACACTACTTGGAAGAGCTTATGGAGTAAAACCTGCATAATAACACTACACTATCAAATCTTAAGTATCAATAGGTGTGGCCTTGTATTTATAGACTCCAAAAGTTAACCCTTACCTAAGGTGAGTTAATGTTGAGTTTAAACATGGAATGGGTTCAAACTAACCCTAGGTGAATTGAGGATAAATCAAATTGAGTTATAATTTGTCATGTAATTATAATTTTCAATTACTAGGAATGGCTCTCAAATTAGATATTTTAAGATATTTTGGAAGAGCTTGACAAATCATAAAGGAAATGATATAAAGGCTTGATATTTTGAATTTTGGAATTTCCATTATTAGATATTCATTAATTACAAATGGATAACTCAACTAAGAATTTAATATTATTTATTTATATGATTCATTTTGATTAGCATTTTAGATCTTTAAAGATTTAATCAAGTGCCTTGCTTAATGGGTCTATATTCCAAACTTCCAATTGTTAGGCCTTAAGGTGATTAAGGATGAATCCATGGGAGTTTATTGTTACGTGTAGTATAATACCTCAAATAGGGATGCCTCAACATAATTTTGAGCATTAATGAATGACACATGACCAAAATTTAGATGTTTAGTGATTTCTAATCTTAATTTGTAATGTTTAGTAAGAATCAGTCTGAAGTCTGGTCAGGAGCCAGTTATGGATATAATTGGGTGTCTATAATTTACCCCTATTTGGGAAGGCATTGCAAGATATATACATAGTAACATATTCTCAAATAATGAAAATTTCATATATGACTAATGCCCCAAATGGTGATGGATTAGCCCTGGATGCCCCTTTGAGGGAGCAAATGACAGAAAGTCGGTGATCGATCCTTAGAAATAAGGAATTGATAGGACCAAAAGTTAAAGGGAGGTGAAAATTACTAATTTTAACATAGGTAGTTATAATCAGAGGCATAGTGGGATAAAAATAGGATGATTTACCTAAAGATGGTTATAATAATAGATAACATGAAAAAGTAAAAAGATAATGATTTTCCCAAAGGCTATTATAATCATTAACTCCCAGATAGATTGAAGCATAATGATTTACTCAAAGGTAGTTAGAATCATTGGTAGAATGAAAACATGCCCTAGTTGGGAAGATAGATTTAATTATTTTACCAAAGTAATTTATAACCATTAACATCTAGATAGATTGAAACACAATGATTTTCCCAAAGGCTATTAGAATCATTGGCAAAATGAAAACATTCCCTAGTTGGATGGATATTAATAACAATTTGCTGAAATTTGGTTATAATCATTAGGATCTTGTTAAATCAAAACACAATGATTGGCCCAAAGGTAGTTATAATCATTGGCATGATAATTTTGATACAAATACAATGAGTTTCCCAAAGGTAGTTATAATCATTGGCACTATGGGTAGGACTATATGGAAAATTGGAAAAGGGGGATTACATGTTGAATACATACTCATAGAGTAAAAGTAAGCCAGTATAGAGGAGAAAGATGAAATTGGGCAACTTACTAGTATGTAGATGCACATCCTAACTAACAAGGATTACAATTATTACTCTATTTTAATTACTCTGTAGTTATAAAATGAGTTGGATAAATCAAGAAGTTTTAAAGTAACCAAGGAGAAAAACTATGGTGTCATTTCTTGAAAGATTTCTTGAGCTAATTTTTAATGTATCATGTAATGGTATGCATCATGATATAAAACATCATGATAACTTAGCCGAAATATACATAATAACAGACACATGACCCAATAAATAATAAAAAATAATGCACCAATGATAAAAACCATGATGACAATGTTGACATATGAATATGGATGGACTTAAGTATAATTTACAAGGAATTACCCAATAAACGCAGATATACTAAGTCAAGGCACAACAATAAAAAAAAATAGGAAAACAAATAGGAAGACACAACATGATTAAAATAATGCACAAGAAAACATTAATAAACAAAAAGTTAACAAACGCAAATAATGGTTAAACATAATGTTAATGAAAACAAAATAGAAAAAAAAATAACATAAGGTTTCCCCTAAGCAATAGGGAAGTAACAAAATAAATAGACAAAATAAGGGAAGAAAAGAAAATGAAGGGGTAGCCAGACTAAATCCAAATGCACTGGCCAAGTGGATGTTGTGTACATAGTTCTATGGATACAAGGTCCAATATGAACTTCAAGACAAATGTATTTCTCCTAGGATATAGGATTGAATAAAATGATGATAAGAATGTAGGATTGTGTTGTAGAGGAATAATGGGATTTGACTTCACAAAATAGCAAGAGCATGAGATGATTCCTAAATGTCATTAATGTATCAAATTTGAATACACAATGCACAAAATATGAACTCATAAAATTATGAGAGCATTCAAACTTAAATTCATCACAAAACAATGATAATGTGATAAAGGGTGATTGATCTGACCTCAACATGAATCAAGCATTACATACATAGTCCCATTAAGACCTCAAGTCACTATAGTTCTACCTTACAATAGAAAAATATAACTAGGTAGCAACAAGTTCTAAAATTAGGCAAATGACACAATATGATAATAAGAATAGCAAGGTGAATCAACAATGAATGATAAAGGTGTTGTTCCTAATCTACCCATAGGTGGTTATAATTAGGTAACAAAGGCATAGATCAATGATACTAATTTTCCCAAAGGTAGTTATAATTAGTATCATGGAGTGAGATACTAGTTTGGCTAATTGTGGTTATAATCAAGAACACTTAAAATGAAATGAAAGAAGAAACAAAAGATACAACTACCAAACCACTATCATACTAGTCCAAGATACTGTCTTTGTCTAGAATATTGAATTAACTTCTAAATTGCATCTGAATCCTCTCATTAAAGGTGGCCAAAGAAACAATATATTGGAACCAAGATCAAAGGGTTGGGAGGGAAGGTAATAAAAAATTTAGTTGATAGAGAAGGCATGGTAGGATGGTATAGGGTGAAATACAAATAAGGTGATAATATTATGATACAGTGAAAATGGTTCTCATAGAGAATACTTTAGATCTATAAAGTGAAGTAATGATTGAGGTGTACAATGTTCATCATCTCATCAAGTTCATCTCCATCTGGTGTTGTGTGCCTATATGATCTACAGACATAATTTACAACAATGATGTATGGGCCTATCTAATTGGGTTTGAACTCTCTATGTTTGAATCATCAGTTATAGTGGCCACATAGTGTGTTCAGTTATAATTGAATTTTTTTGACAATGCCCATGAATTTTTCATCAATTAACTCTAGCTCTTGTAGGTGAGCTACCTGGTGATATTCATCATTCAGAACATGTTTCAATGATATACATAAAGAAGGTAACTTGACCTCAATAGGAAGAATGGCCTCAATGCCATAAAGCATGCAATATGGAGTGGATCTTGATGGGGTATAATAATCAATGCAATATGCCTAGATGGCATGAAAGATTTGGAGGTGTCAATCATGGCCAAAATCAATGACAATCTTTTTAAGGATTTTGATAATAGTTTTATTGGTTGCCTCTACTTGGCCATTACCTTGTGGGTAATATGTGGTAGAAAATTATTGAGTGATATTATACTTAGCATAAAGTGTTTTGACATCATTATTTTTAAATGATCTTCCATTATTAGATATAATTTCAAATTAGATACCATAGTGTCAAATGAGATGGTTCAAGATGAACTTGGAAAAAAAAATTCTAGTCACGTGAGGGGTATAATTTCAACCCACTTAGTGAAATATTCGATAGTGGTAAGAATGTGTTTATGGTCATCATATGAGGTAGGGTTGATTTTCCAAATGAGAATGAGTCCCCATGTTGCAAAAATCCATAGCATAAGCATTGGTTTAAGTCTTTTGGATGAAGCATGAATTAGATTAGCATGCCATTGACATTTATCACACTTTTTGACAAAATTAGTTGTATCTAGATCCATAGTTGGCCAATAATAGTCAGTATGTAGGAGATTTTTAGCTATGAGAACCCCACTCATGTGGGTTCAACATACTTCTTCATAAAATTCCTACAATGCTAATGTTTATTCTATTTAATTTAAATAATAAAGTAGAGTTCTATCAAAGTTGTGGTAGTGAAGGGTTGGGCTAAGGTATATCATGAGGCTTGGTGGGTAAAGGCCTTTTATGTTTACATGATAGGTTGGGTGGAATGATATGGTCATGAAGGTAGGTAAAGAGGTTTGAATACCATATAGAACTAAGACCAATAATATGAAAGATAATTATGAAAATTGAAGGTTAATGTGCAGGTGCTAGAATATTTTCAATAATTAATTGATATTTTTCTACCTTGTCAGTGTGACAGATCAAAGAACCAATGGTGGCCATGGCATCTGTTATCCTATTACTAGCCCTGGGTATGTGAGCTTGTCATCTTTGGTCTGAAATTGGTCCATAACCTGATTGGTGATTCTAAGAATCACTATAAATTGTGATATGGTGAATATTCCATTGTACTTCTTGATGAAGCCCTATAATGAGTGATTCATATTTGGCCATGTTGTCAGTATAAGGAAAGCTGATATAAAATGATTTAAAAATAAGATACCCCTATGGTTTAATAAATAATAGGCCTACCCTGCTCCATGTAATGTGAATGATCCATAAAAATATAGCTTCCATTGTTGATCCTCATGAGGTGTTTCAATGATGGTCATAATGGATTCGTATGGGAATTAGAAAGTCAGAGGTTCAATATCTATAAGGGGAGCTTCAACAAGCTGATCTGTAAGTAATTATCCATTTATTACCTTCTAGTTGACATAATTAATATTGAATTCACTCATAATCATGATCCATTTAGCCATGCAGCCTTGTAAATCTATATTGGATTGTAGATACTTGAGTGGATCTACTTTATAAATAACTATGGTCTTGTTGTTAAGCAAGTAATTCCATAGCTTATGGGTTGTAAAGAACATAGCTAAACAAGCTTTTTCTATGGGTGTATAGTTGTGTTCATACGTGACCAGTGTATGGCTTAGATAGTACACATCATGCTCCTTTCCATTATCATCATGGTGAGATATAAATACCCTTAGGGCTTTGTCCATGGTAGATACATATAGTATGAATGGCTTTCTTGGCATTGATGGTAAAAAATAGTTGGACTAGCAAGATATTCCTTTAGGCAATGAAAGGATTTCTAGAATTTTTCGTCCCAAATAAATGTGACACCCTTTTTCAGTAAGTGTGGAAATGGATGGATTTTTTTTGCCAATTGTGAGATGAATTATCTGATAGATTGAATTTTTCCCTACAAACTATGGAGCTACTTTAAATTAAAAGGTGGTGGCATCTCGGTAATAACTTATACTTTGGTAAGATCAAATTAAATACCTCAATAAAAGATAACAAAGCCTAATAGTTTACCTGAAGTGACAATAAAGATGCACTTATTAGGATTAAGTCTGACCTTGTATTCACTAAGCCTCTCAAATATCCTTCTGAATGCATCCAAATGATTAACATGGGTCTTTAATTTACCCAATATGTCATCAACATAGTCTTAAATAATGTCATGTATCATATCATAAAATATGATAGTCATGGCTCTTTGGTATGTGGGCCCAACATTATTGAGACCAAATGGCATAACCTGATAATAAAATATTTCCCAAGGAGTGGTGAATGCTATTTTATGTTAGTCTTCTAGTGAAATTTGGATCTAGTTGTATCTTGAAAATCCATCCATAAGTGAAAGCATTTCATACCCCATTGTGGAGTCAATTATCATGTCAATATTTTATAAAGAAAAGTCATCCTTGGGGCTGACCTTATTTCTATTTTTGAAATCAGTCAAAATTCTGATTCCTTTTAACTTCTTACTAATTAATGCAACATGTGAGATCCACTTTGAATAGTCGATCAGTCAGATGCATCTCACTTCTAAGATTTTTTCTAACTCTTTCTTTACTAATACAAAAATACAAGAATGCATATTTTCTAATTTATTCTTCACATGTTTGGCATCCATATGTACAACAAGATGGTGTACAACCAAGGTAGGGTCTAAACCTGATATATTGGAATAGGCCCAAGCAAAGATGTCAATAAATTTCCTTAGAAGGGATGAAAATATTTTATGTTCCTATTTAGTGAGGGATACACTTGATTTTTTCCATTTGGGGTCATTCAACATCTTGATGTTGACTTCTTTAGTGTTTTATATAAGGATAGTCAAACTATATTCTAGAATAGTTGGCAATGATTTAAATTGGCCTGTAACTATAAAGTCTTCTATTTGGACTATTTCTTCAAGCTCACCTAAACAAGATGGACCTGAATCTCCTAATGGTAGGGATGGCCATGTTACAAATACTATTATAAATTCCTATGCAATTTGATTAAAGGCATGTTTTTATATAGAAATAAATTTAGACCTAAAAGCAAGTTCATCATTGGTGGTTTCGTGAGCTTCAATTGAGGAAAGGTGATCATCCCAATCTAATGACACTTGAAATAGATTTTCACTAGAAGACTAGCCTTTCTCTTTAATTTTACCCTGGTCCAAAAGTTCCTCAAATAGGTTTCCACTTTGGGACCTTAATGTTTTGATCTTTTATTTTTGGCTAAGGGTGTTCACCTGCTTTCCAAAATAGGCTGTAGGATCTAATTTAATAGAGAACCCTTGTGTGTGGTCTCCTAATAGAATATTGTATCTTAGGCCTAAAAAATTACAAAAGGTCTCATCATTCTCAAACTCATCTATAGGAACTATGGATTCTTATTGGTCCTAGGATATAAGTTGTGGGTGATAAAGAGGAAGAAAATTATGTCAGACACTTGGGGTAATGGTACAAATGGCATGGGTGTCAAATATGTTAGTATTGGCAAGGTCTTCATAAATGCTTTGATCAAACTTTATTTTACTTTTGGCATAATCATCACTAGAAATTGGCATTATAACATGAAAAATATACATGGGATCACCCCTAATAAATTTGAGACCATAAGTTCCTTTGTACCAAGTTATATATATTGACTCAACAGTACCTTGTTGATTTGGCTTGTGGTCTCCACCTTCATAGGCTTGATTCTCCATGATCTGGTTAGGAATGGTATTTTTGTAATTTTGGTAGCAATTAGCCAATTAGTCATTATACAACTAGGATTCATCATTAGAAAGTGGGTCTTCTTCTTGGCTAGTGGATGGTATGAAAATGATAGGATTTGGATTATGAAGTTTACCCTTCCCTTTTCAATGCCATATCATGCAAGGTAGACTAGCTTTAGGTCTCCCTTAGGACTTGCGGTTCTATGGAATCTTGGAAATGTGAAATGTGTCATGAGTCAAATACTCTCCTAGAATATTGGTTGAGATAATAAGATGATTATAAATTTTAAGAGGAAACATATTGGAAGATGAATTGAGGTTGTCTAGGTCTATAAAATTAGCCTTTGGTAAATCAACAAGTATTTCTTTGTCTTTATCCTTTTTGGTAATTGGATCTAGGCCAAAGTGCTAGTTATAACTTTCATACTCAACCTCCAAATGTTTAAAATGTTCATATGGATGCAAATCTTCATTGATGGTGACCTCTATGCCTGAATGAGACAACTTGAGACACTAGTGCAATATTGAAGTGAGTGCATGAATATCATGTATTTAAGGTCTACCCAAGAGCAAATTTTAAGATAAGTCCAAGTTTAACACATGATAAAGTGTATCATGGGTCAAGTTCCCAATGATAACTAGCAAGTTTATGGTGAATTTTGATTCCCATTCTTCATTATAATAAGCCTTAATAGTGATTAATTTTAGTTGTAAATCAGTTGTTATATGTATGAGATGATCAATTAGGTTTAGAGACACAATATTCAAGCCCAATCCATTATCTATGAGGACACATTTCACTCTATGATGTATGATGAAAACTTCAATATATAGGGGATTGTTATGGAGAGGACCAAGGGATGAGATATCACTTTGGTTGAAGGTCAATGGTTGGCCTAAGGCTATATGTCCAACCAAATCTTGAAATGTGTCTAAGGTTATGTCATTGGTAACTTGGGATTATTTTAGGAGCTCTGTTATGATGTTTTTATGGATAGTAGATGCATGAAACAAATATAAAATGGAGATGTGTAAGGGTGTCTTCTAAAGTTATTCCATGATATCATATGATTTTTCCTTAACAATGGTATATGGCTTGTTCCTAGATAAGACAGTGAGTTGGATTAGTTCATTAGCAGGGGTTTACAGGTCAAGAATGATAATATTTGACCATTGAATTGTGATTTTATAATTGGGATTAGATACAAGACCATTATTTATATAAAATGGTGATGGAGTTGGGCCAGATAGGATAAGTATGAATTATCAGTGCACTTGGTTGTGATCATGGGGTAATGATAATTTATTAGTATAAGGTCTAAAAATAGTAATCCTTGGTTACTGTTGCACTTGTTTGTGGTCCCAGTTCAAGGAAGGATTGCTAAAATAGATGGGTTGATTGTATTTGGTTAGCAATGGTCATATTCTATTAGCACTTAGTCTAGGATTAATGGTGATGGTTGAAATGTAACCTCCCACAATATGACCTAGAACTTTGGTGTAGTCATATGCAACTACATGGTAATTCTTTTGGTTATTGGATTAATTCTAGCCTTGTTTCATCCCATTTAGTTGACATTGTTATTGATATTATTGATATTGATATTATTTTCATGGTTGTTGATAATATTATTGTTATTATTCTAGGCTTTGTTTTTGTTGTTGATTGTTATTATTATGTTGAAAAAAAAAGGTTTTGGTAGATTCCCAAGTTTTGATTAAATGTAGATGATTTATTATCCAATGTAATCTCATCTTCTTCTAACATATTTTATATGAGGTGTTTTATCTACAAACAATGGTGTATATTATGTACATGAACATGATGGTATTCATAGAACTCATTTTCTCTATACTAGTCTAGATATGAAATACCATCAGGATAGTGCTTTAGTATTGGCCAACTATTCATGTTAGTTATATACATCTTACAAAACATTGATTTAATAGGTTCATCAAGATTGATAAATACTTGAAGATTAGGGGAATTATTTCTTAGAGGATGGGTTTGCAAAGGTAGTGGTTGTTGTGTTTGTGAAGTAGGTCTTGGTTGATGTAAAGGATGCACTTGTGGAATAGATTGCTAATGAAGAGTAAGTTGTATTTATGGTAGAGGTTAAATAGAAAATAAATGCATTGTTTGTGCATGATGTGAATTAGTTACTCTATTTATAATAACATTCTTATTATGGTTGAATTGTTTTTATTTTTCATAGTTACTAGCTTGGGTTGGTACAGATGCTTGCAATTGGACTTGGTTTTAGTTTTTATTGTCCTATGCTCTAGTTTTGGTTTTAATTTTTTTTAGAAGAGGTGAGATTGATAATACATTTTTTAATAAGGGCCTTTTAAATTAGAAAACCTTTTTCAATGATCTCTTTCAAGGTATGTGCACACTAAAGCTCCAGATGATAGGATATATCACTATGCATTTTTTTTATAAACACGTCGACCAATTATTTTTATAGTAAGCTATGGGTGAAGCAGATAACAAGTGATTGACATATCTATAGATAGCTTAAAAATATTTAAATAGATTTATTATTGGCATGAGTCAAATCTATTAATGAAATATCATGTTCAAGATTATAGGAGAAATGTTGCACAATTTTTTTTAGAGGTCATCAAAATCATATACAAAATTCTTTCACAATTTTAGGAACCACTCCAAAGCCTATCCTTTTGGACTTTCGGGAAATAAGAGGAGTACATAAATGCCATTGTAAGCCATTAGCTAGAAAGTAACAAATAATTCTATCAAATGGCCCTTAGGGTCTCATTTACCCTTGTATTTATGAAATTTTGGTGGTTCATACCTTGGAGGAAATGTTATTTGTTGATGTTCCATGTTGAATGGTGTTGAACACACAAATTCTAACTTGAAATTCTTAGGATGTTTCCTTGATTGAATGGAAATAATCACATCCTTCATTTTATATAGGTATTTTACCAAGAAACTAGATGGAACATGTGACTGAGGTTATGGCTAGAAGGTCAAATGTGGATTAGCTTGACTAGGGTATAATGGAGGTATGGTTTATTATGGAATGTTGGCTTAATGAGTGAACTAACCATAAATATGCATCCACAGATTGGGATGTTGTTGAAATTGAATGCATTATGGTGATATATTCTAGTTTGGATTTGGTATATAACCTTGGTTTTGAGGGAATTGTGGCTATGATGGAAGGATATGGATCAAGGTAAAGTACTATGGCTATTGAGGTTGAGTATGGAATTGCTATTGACTAGTCAAACCTAGCTAAATAAGAGGAAATTATTGTGGACCAAGGCCTAGTCATTGAATTTGTGGCACATGTTGAATGAAAGGCAATTGCTAATTGGTACTTATTGGACAATAGTACCTCTTTGTTGTGTGTACACTAGTTGTGAATTATATGCTTGAAGGGTGTTTTACATTTATCTTTGATCACTAGATATAAGTTATTGATTAGACAATGTCTATGATTATATAGGAATACTGGTCTATGACTATTGAGGTATACTCTTCACTACCTATCAAGGTGGAACATTTGTTAATGCTTGTTGATGTGGCATAATATTCTGCCTCTACTATGGTGGTATATTAGACTATACTTGATATTTTGGATTGTTAGTCATCACCTATTGAGGTGGATTAGCATTCATCACTTATTGTGAAGGTAAGGCACTAATTGGCACTTGGTTACTTAATCTTTATGGTTAGGTGCTTAAAAAAACAACTAGTTGAGGATTAGAAGTAATGTGTTGTGGTAGGGATGTAAGAGTTCCTACCCCATTTTGTTTTGAATCACTTGTGGTATTAACTAAAGGCACTAGTTATTACAAGTTATTTGTTGGTGTAGTTAAACCACTTTGGCCTAGAATGGAAGATAGTTGCATGTTATTCATCATGTTTGGTGTATTGTTTTACATAGAAGCAACAATAATGTATTCAATAGATCGTGCATTGTACATTTCATCAACTAAACTTCTTTGCAAAAATGTGTCTATATCTATATTATCTTGACCCCTCAATTCAATTAATAATCCTATTGAATGAGCAAGTTCTATGAGTGGAGCATTTGACATGGCCATGGTATTAAAACTGCACTCTAGATTCAAATAAGTTTGATATGTTTGTTGTATTTGTATAAAGTGGTCCTCTATGAGTCCCTTTCCTTTGAAAATCATATTTGGGTCTTGATATGACATTATTACGAGTGCTTGAGGATTTCTAGTAGAGGCTTGTTTAATGGTTTAGGTATAAGGCATGTTTAAAGGCACTCTAACTAGACTAAGAAAATTTTAATGGAGACATTTTCTAGAAACTTGGACCCTGCCTCTATGGCTAAAACTAAAATCTCATCTTTATTTTCAAGCAAGTGATGATCAAAAAAATAAGGATCATATGTCAATGGCATAGAATATAATATAGTTATTGTTGCTATCATTTTACACCTGATGGTATGCTAGCAAGATATTGTGCATTTTACTCTTAGTCTTACTATGAGTATGGATGTGTGTTAACCAAATAATGGGATAAGAGAAATATGCTTTGTACCCTAGATTCATTATTTTAAGGAGGATAAGGATCCATCTCAAAAACTACATCATCACCATACGGGTCTTTAAAAAATTCATAATTTGTGACAATATTATCATAACATGTATTATACATGGCTCCACTAAAAGTGTAAAAAGGCATATCCAAATCAATTATGAATATTTTGTGAAGATGGCCTAGATTTATACAAACTCTTAAAAACAAGGTCCAAAGACAAAAGGTCTAAACTTGGTATAAAAACTTGGTCTAGGTATGGGGATATTTATCCAAAACATTTTATGCTAAAATTGGTCTAAAATGGTCTAATGTCAAATGTCAAAGATAAAATGTATTATACAAAGGGTTAAGTGGATGGGTAAAACTGAATGCCAAACTTAGGTAAAAACTTTTTCAAACAATGTTAAACTAGGTCTAAAGATGAAAAAGGTTGATAAGACTTTTGGGAAAAATGAATACAAGCTAAGCTCAAAATAAATATGTCTAATAAAAAGAGGCAATTGCTAGGACTTATGGAAAAACAACACAAGAGCTAGAATTTTAAACAAACTAGGTCTAAAAAAGGCAAGATATTATGATAACAAATTTGAAACACTTTGACATAAACCAAGCATTCAGATTTGAAACATACACTTGATCATTTGGAAAAATATATTAGACCTTAGGCACATGGAAGGTAGAACACTTACCTAGATTTGGGCACAAAAATAGTCTTTAAATCAAGGAATTATTCTAAGTTGTACAACCCAAAAGTGAAAGATCGATGTATAGGTAACAATTACACAAGGCATAGGAACAAACCAATCAATGTTTAGATCTAAAATTGTCAAGACTAATTGTGAACTCAATTTAGAGGGCTAAGTTCTTCAAATATACAACAAGCTAGAAAAAAATGAATGACATGATGGTACTAGGCATTTAGACCAAGAAGGAACAAGTGATATGGAATTATAATTTATACATAAGTGAATAAGTCTTTTAAATAATTCAAGCAGCGTAATGATGCTATCATGATCTAAAGGTATAAAAAATGGTTTGTTTTAAGGAATCTAAGGAACAAGACTTAGAATGAACTAGGTAGTGTAATGACTCCCATTTCAAACAAGAGACAAACACACACAAATTTGGATAAATGACTAAGGAAAATGTGTGATGTCAAATAGATGTGGTATGATAAATAAATAATTTTGACTAAAGATAATGCAAGTAAAAATGATAAATGATAAAAATACTTAAAGTGTAATGTCCTAAATCCTCAAACTGACAAGGTGGAATCATACTCAATTTTATCTATATACTTTCTCTTGAGAGTATTTTAAGTTGTTAATTCAAAAAGTAAAAGTGCATGAAAATTGGTTTTTTAACCCCCTCTTCTTTCAAGAGTTTATATGGTGACATGGATCTTTGGTCTACTCACCCTACATTGATAGTATGCCTAAGGCAAGTGGGGTTATTTAAACTAGTAATTTTTGTTCATTTATACATGGTCCCATATGTGTGTAAAATATTAGGGTGCATCAAATCATTTGGATATGCATTAACTAACTTGATATGAAAAGGTCTTATCCTTTTCACAACCACTACATATATCAATTACTTAGTGTAGTGTGATGTTTGAGTAACCCTGTGGTTTGAGGTTGAGTACCACTATCAAAGCTTGTTTAACCACTCAAAAAAGTATCTCAAAGGGTCACCCTCAATTTATATACCCCATCATAGAGTGGGGTTAAAATGATGCTAAGAGATAAATTATTGGGTCAATGATTCCCTAAATAACTCGTGGGGAGGTGATGAAATCCTATGCACAAGTTAAAATACATGAAATAAAGAAAGTGGAAGGACTTTAGGGTCATTTTGGGGTCACTTAAAACATTCAAATTTTGGGGAGGGCCTTAATGAATTTTTGTCCATTCTTTTAGACCAAAGTGCCAAATGCAAAGAGTGAGTGTTTTTAATCACCCAAGTTCCCTAAATGGGATGGTGGGAGAGCATACACATGACATTCATCTTGATAAATAAACACCTAAATAAAAAACATAAAAAAAGAAAAATCTTATGAGTATTTAGCTGAAGTGTGGATTCATTTTTATAGCACCAAACAAAATATGTCATGATGTTTGAGCCCCTTAACATTGTGTTGAAAACTTAAACAAAACAAAAATATAACTCAAGTAAAAGAGTTTTAAAACACCAAATTCAAATGTGATTTTTGAAACTTAGAGTGTTTGAAAATGTATTTTCTTAGACTTTGGGTCCTAAAAAATATGTTAGGGGATCCTTGTGCTTAGAATAAAAACATAAGTGGGAAAATGACTTTTGAATTCTAACTCTTGGGTTTCCAAAATTTTACATAGAATGAAAACCCACAAAAACACAAAGTAATATCACCAATTTTCCTATAAAAAACACAAATATTAATATAAAACCACAAGTTTCCTATAAAATAGAGGGTTAACACAAAATCAAAAATCCTACAAAAATATCATAGCATACCACAAAACTTAAGATAATAATATAACTTTCCCTATAAAACTAAATAGTTAGTAGTAGACTGTCATGGCTAAAGGTGATATCATGAATGTTAGTGCAATACTATGACTTCAAAGTCATTATATTGTTAATATAATAATTTTTCATTTAGTACTATGACTACAAAGTCATTATATTATCAATATCACAATTATTCTAGAAAAATAGAATAGTTAGTGCCAAATCATGATGGTTAGAATCAAAATCATGATAGTTAGTACAATACCATGATAGTTAAGGTGATATCACAACTATAAAGTCACAATATTGATATAATATCATGATTAGAGAGAGAAAAAATGTGATTGTATAGAAAAAATTCATGATTTCTAGTCAAACATCAATGAACCTTCAATTTACACTTTTTTATCAACAAGTTTGGATTTTTACATGAAAATTGTTAGGAGGATGTCATAAAATGACTTGAGAATAAATTTATGAGGTGTGGGTCCCATCGGGTGCGTTATCATGTGAACAAGGAAGCCATATAGGGGAGGTTAGTCTATTTTTATTACAATAAAACAAAATCAAAATAACACACTAAACACTTGACACCTCTAGCATAGACACCAGGGAGAGCATATGTAACAAACATATAAATGAAAACATGACTAGAACACAAAATAAAACATTGTTTTACCTTCCTTAGTGTTCTATATGGCTTGTTAAAGTGGCTTGCTTGGATTTTTAAAAGAATTTTATGGATTAAATACTACATAATAACTTTACACTATCAAATATTAGAGACCAATAGGTATGGCCTTGTATTTATAACCTCTAAAATTTAACCCTCAACCAAGGTGAGTTAAGGTTGAGTTTAAACATAGAATGGGTTTAAAATAACCCTAGTTGAGTTGAGGATAAATCTATTTAATTTAAAAAAATTCATGTAATTATGATTTTCAATTACTAGGCATGGCTCTTAAATTAGTTATTTAAAGAGACTTTGGAAGAGCTTGACAACTCATAAAGGCAATGATGAAAAGGATTGATATTTTAAATTTTGGAATTTAAATTTTTAGGTACTAATTAATTAAAAATGGATAATTCAAATAATAATTTAATCTTATTTATTTTGATTAGCATTTTAAATCTTTCAAGATTTGATCAAGTGCCTCGCTTAATTGGTCCATAGGCCAAACTGCCAATTGTTAGGTCAGAAGGTGTTCAAGGATGAATCCATGATATGTTATTATTGTGTAAGGTATAATACCCCAAATATGGATGCCTCAACACAATTTTGAGTATTTATTAATGATGTGCAACCAAAATTAGGACATTCAGTGATTCTTAGGCTTAATTTGTAATGTTTGGTAGGAATCAATCTGAAGTCCAATTAGGAACTAGTTGTGGTCAGAATTGGGTGTCTACACTATAAATTGAACCATATATATGTATAAGTCAACAACTAAAGTTAAATGAAACATAGTAAAGGAATAAATTAATTATGATCATTCTTATTGACGTTGGAGTTAGGAAGCATGGATGTAGTGGGAGTGGTTGTAGGAAAAGTAATAAGATGGATTACAAAGTTTTTCCACACTTTGATTTATTCCTCATAGGTTTATTTTGTCTTAAATTCTTATAATATTATGCTTCTAAATTAATATACCTATTACTTGCAATATTTTCACATACTCTCAGTGATGTAATTTGATCCTCAAGCCACATCTAAGCATGTAGTTTTTCTTTCCTTACAGGTTCAATACAAAGCTTTAGCTCCTTGTTCTCATTTTTTAGAGACAATATGTTTTAATTCATTCATTTCATGTTTTAATTCAATTTTTACTCCTTTATTTTCTAACCTTTTCCCATTACTCTCACACACCCAACCTAGTCTTCAAATATCTTAGCTTGTATTCTCAAATGTCCTAATCCACCTTTACATTAATTTGTTCAAGAATTTTAGATTGGTCCAAAAAATTTCTTGGGGGAGTGGGATTTAAATTATTAGAAGCTACATAGAATAAAAACCATAAATACTTAGTAAGTATATGATATTAAGAAAATAAACATAAATATAGTCCTATGAGGGGATGCCACTTGATGTTTGATTGTTGGGATCATTATCTACACTCAAAATGTTAATTAGTTTCCTCTTGACAACTTCATTAGTTCCTTGCCTCTTATATTTATTTATGTCCATTACTAAAAAAACTAAAAATTTAATATAATGACATGTAGCTTCAATGGTTCCTATAATTTTTGTATCAAAATGGAAAATAGAAGGCCATTATACTGAATGTGAACGGTATATCATAAAGAAAAGCAAGATGTAGGATATTATATAGTTTGAAATAAGATGAAAAATACTAGACCATTATATACATTGATGGTTCATTGATTCCTTTCATTTATGTATTAAGATGGATAAAAGTAGACCATTTTACAAAATGTGAAAGGAAGTATACATACAAGCAATATGCAAGACATTATACATACTATAATAAGATGGATAAAAATCAACCATTATACGGACTAATGATTCATTGGATCCTTTCCTTTATGCAGAAAGATGGACAATAGTATACCATTACACAAAATGGTATGGTTATGTGCATATATTTGGGGATAATTTTGTTGACATTTCATACAACATGTGTAACATAACTTGTATGATTTATGAACATAACATGTATGCATTATGTCTATAGCATGTGTGCATTATTTGAATTCTAGGCTTGGAATATTAAGCCATAATATCTAAGAATTTCTAGTGTTATGAATCTATATGCTTTTTTAACATTATAGATGTGTATGTCTTATAACATACACATGTTTTTAATGCTTGAAAAATAATTTATAAAACCCACCTGAGTCTATAAAAATGCTAAACATATCATTTGAATTTTGATTTGCTCGTTTATGCGATCACACAATTACATTTTTCTCTACTTATTTTTGCTACCATGTGATCATCATTGGAAAGCCAAAAACCTCTCCACAAGGATGATGCCACCATAGAAAGGAGGTAAGTGATAAAAAATAAACCTAATAACCCTAAATTTTTGTAATTTTTTGTTTTTTGCATTGTTTAATTAGTAAATTATGTTTTTTTAAACAACCCCCTCTAGTGTAAGAGGCCACCCTACTAACCTTCCTCCAAACCCTCCACCTAACACTCCTAATCCTCTACCTAACCCTTGTATCCCTCATATAGTTAAATAAGATCCCTTAGGTAGTCAAGAGAATCTATGTTCATACATAATGTAAAACAAAATGAAATTAGGCAAATAATTAGGAGAATGAGGGACCCCACTTCCACCACCACCCACTGCACCTCTCTAGCCAATACCTTAGAGTTGATATTAGGTCAAGTTGACTCAATAATGAGTTAAATTGATATATGGGAATCATATAAGGATAAATTTAGGGATTATTATACTAAAAAAATTTAGAATAAGAGGTGGAGAACAAATATATAACTAAAGAGAAATTTTTTTCCCTTATTCATTAACCTAGACACTAATGTACCATTTCCATTTACCACTAAATATTTTCTAATCCATATATTCCAACATAACTTAATTAAATCCAATAGTTGTGACCAATGGTGGATGGTGTCTTATTATCCACCATGTAATAGCCATGAGGTCCCATTGTATTTTTTTTAAAAATCTACTTTGAGTTTATCCTCAATGATATTTTAAACTATTTTGATTGGTGAGTTTCAAGGTTGAGCAAAAGGCTCTGTACAAGATTGACCAAGGTAGTTTCATGTGCCTAATTATCATATAAGTATCCCTATCCAAAAACCAATTCATCATGATATTCCCTTTATAGTGAAGGAGGTCATGGAGATTGACACTCTACATGTGTAGACACTAAAAAAATGCACACTTACAGTTTTTTATATCTAAAGACCTCAGGACCCCCTAAATACCCCCTAAACCTTATTAAACATTAACAAACCCCTCATAATATAAAAAAATCATTATTATCCTAGTCACATAGTACTATTCAAAATTACTATTCACGATCACTATTCACTGTGGGACCCACTATCACTATTCATGATGACATGGCATGTGACATGAAAGTGACATGACATGCAACATGGAAAGTGACATGATAAGTGAAATGGAAGGTTATATGGTAAGTGAAATGGATTATAAGTGATGTGGCTTGATGCGAGACATCATACCCCACCTAGGACCCTTTCCTAATGTGCTCAATGACATCATTTAAGCATCACTAGGCCCCCCTTGAAATATAAAAAAATTAAACTTAAGGGGCCATAATTAAACATATATTTTTCCTTCACATATGAAATTAGGATTAAAAATGAGATACTTACCTCTTTAAAGACAAAGGGCACCCATTTTTGACTTCTTAACCCAAATAGTAGACTCACCAACCCAAATGGGAATCCCTGCCAAGCTCATCCTTGAATAATTTATGCACCACATGGAAAATGGTGCCACTTTTGGTGATCCCTCTCTTTAATTTCTTGGATGAATAAAATAAATGGTGGTTAAAATTATTTAGTTTCATTTAAACCCATGTGCATGATTCCCATTCAAAATTGGATTCATGTGCAAGGTGGGAGACACACCAACCCAAATGAGAGACTTATGATCAAGGTAAGAATCCCACCAACCTCATTTTTGACTAATCCATGCATCCAAATGGAAAATTTAACCATAATTCTACTATTTCTCTTTTGGAATGATTCTTCATAGCAAATGCTATAAATACCCCCTCTCCTTCACCCAAGGTTAAGTTGCAAGTTAGTCTTTGATCATTAACATATTATTTTAGGTATTTGGAGGAGGTTATAATTTTTTAATTCATCCAAATATTGGAGGAAAAGATCATGAATCAATGAAACTCTACCAAAATCATCAAATATCTTCAATAATCCAATCTTCATCAACAAACGTCTTCAAGCATTGAGGTAACCTTGTTGTTTAGTTATCTTAATTTATTTATTCCTTTCCATTTGGCCTTATTATTTCAATTTATTCTTTCATCACCCTCTTGTAATTTTATCCACTTACCGATATTACTTTACCCTCTTGATCACCCTTTACCCCTTTGCCTTCTTGGTCTCATTTTTACCATTTGCCCCTTTGCCTTCTTGGTCTCATTTTTACCATTTGCGCCTTTGCCTTCTTGGCCTCATTTTGATCATTTCCCCCTTTGCCTTTTTGGCCCTATTTTTGATCATTTATCCCTCTTGTTTTCTTAAACACATTTAAATTCATCATTAAAAACATTTAATAACCCAAACCAAATCATTATTTATACATTTATCAAACCAATCCAAACCAAAAACCACAACTTTGTATTACCCAATTTTTAGAATTAGCATTATTTAAACTAGTTACTTTTTTTTGCCATCTAAGAAAATAATTTAGTTTTTTCAATTAATTTTTTGTTATTTTTTTTTATTAGTTTTGGTTTACTATCATTTTATGTAAATATTTATATTTTCATTTACCAACTTAAGTGTTTAAGGAAGGTGGATTGACAGCCTCTTAGAAAGCTTTCGCTTCTAGGATTTAGCTCACGTTAAGCGATCCATGCAACTACTTTTCTAACCAACAAGTTTTATGGTAGTGATTTATAATTGAAGGTAATTCTTTCCTAGACAAATACTAGTTATCAAAAAGTCTAGATTCAACATGCACACATTCAATAATTATTCTTCTACACACCCTTCTTAACTAGTTTCTTATTTTCACACTTAAGAAAAATTTAAAATTAGATAGAAACGTTTGGCACTTCCGATGGGACCCTTGAGTTTTTTTTGGGTTCATATATGTTTAGGAAATTTATTTTCATTATTAAAATTTCATTTAGATGCACATTTCATTTCTGAAATTTAAATGTTCATTTTTTTCTAAAAATCAAAAAATTAAAAAAAGAAAATTATCATTCTTTTTTTTCTTGCATTTCTAAAATCAAAAAGAGCATTCATCCTAGGATTAGGATTGACTTTTAATTTTGTATTTATGAACAATTTTTTTTTTTAAATTTAATTTTCATTAAAAATAAATCAAATAATTTCCTTTTGGTTAAAATTTACTGCATCTATTGTTTATTTGTGTTGGTTAGCTCACATAGTTTAATTAATCAAACACATTAACCGTAGCATCATAAATGTTAAAAAAACCAAACCACTTACACAAATAAACATCAAACTGCTTGATACAAATCCTGACTATGATTTCACCTCCTAATAGATCATCTTAACCCTCTTAGCTATTATACTTGGATTTGATCACCAAGGAGATAATTAACTCAGTTTTCTAGCTGAGTATAAGCCTTAGAAATCGATATATATATTGACTAAGTGCCTGCACTAACTATGGGATCATGAAGTGAGGGGATTAAGCCTCAAGTACCAAGACATGTACTAAAATCCAATATATAATTCTTTAGCATCTAAACATAACCTAAAACCAAACATAGACTACCCTATTTAGGACCTGTTCTACAAACCAAATTTTTTCTTCACACTTTCTAAGGCATAAGCCAAAAGAGAGATAATTAAAACTCTAGGATTTAACATATCTTAGTGTATTCTTTGATTGTATTGAATATTTTATTTTTATTATTTTATGTTTGAGGTGTGAACTTTATTTATCTTCATTATTCACATAGTCTTTACTAGACTATAATTGAAGAATCAAACCAACCAAAAACCTATTTTCCAATACCGCATCTCCACTACCTTGTTCAATGGAGAGATTTCATATTTTATCTCCTAGAAATACTAATTTTTTTAATATCTTGGAGAACAATCCTTTCATCTTAAAAGTGGTACCTACATCACAAGCCACTTATGCTCCCTTCCTTACCAATAATCAACCCAACCTTATCTACAACTAACCCAATCTTATCTACAACCAACCCAATGTTGTCTATAACCAACCCAACCTTGTTTATAACCAACCCAACCCTATCTATGATAAACCTAACCTTACTTATAACTCATCAAACTCCAACTTCAATGAAACCACAAACTATCAATCTTCCCCTGAACTACCACCTAAGTTTGCTACAATGATAACAGACTCGATAGCTAGATTAGAGTCAAAACATAGGCCATCTATTTTTGGTATCCATGATCAATAAAACCTCACTTAAAACTAACCAATAACCTATCATCATCCATTAAATTATTATCATGCCTAACCAATAACCTATCAACATCTATCATCTCAATCAACCCAACCTTGTCAAAGCTTAGGCCATTTCCCCCAACCATCATATCAACCTCAACCCACCTTCTTAATCCAATCAATTTCATGACCCTTAATTAGTCAACCAACCTATTAATTAACCTATCAACCCAACCAACTTATTAACCTATCAAACTAACTAGCCTCTTCAAGCCAACCAAATAACTTATAAATATTTTCACACCCTAATGTGATAACTGAGACATTGGCACAGCCTATTTTGGCCCTTTGTAAACTCACAACTAAAGAAACTATAATAACACCAACCTTAACTAATCCACTTGTTTAGCAAGTAGAACCTTTACAAATTTCCTTAAAAACCACAATTAAGGAAACCAAAAAATCTTTTCCACTTCACCTTTTAGTGAATCAAAGCCAACCATAATCATCTCACACTTATGAGGTGCACATGATCAATGTTGTTATTGATAAACCTATTACTAGTACTTCTTCCACCCCAATCATTAAAGTGGGGGAATCACTTCCCATTCCTTTGGATGACCAAACAAAGGAAGCCACCACTTACTTACTTTCACTTGACACCACTACACCTTCCCCTGCCACCATAGACTCAATTACTCTTCCTTTGGAAATCATTTATTTATAAGAGGTAACCTTATCCACTCCCTCCATGGAAAATGTATCTTCTCTAAATTTTTAACCTTTCACCAAAAACATAGATGGGGAAACTATTCCCTCTTCTCCACCTAAGGTTTTAAGCTTTGAAATCAATGATCAAGGAACCAAAACTATCTACAAGACCTTTTCTAGGTTAGTAGAAATCCTAGAGTTCACTTCTCAACCCAATCTTGATAGAGCCACTTTCTTGCATCATTTTGGCCTCCCCTATCAAAACAAACAAGAACACTTAGCTTCACTTAAATCTGCCCTCAAACTTATCACTACCTTAACCCCATCCTTAGATACTTTATCCTCCAAAACCATAAGGGAACCATCCAACCCACTTCCATCTAATTTTTTTAAAAATACTTACACCTCTTTGGCCAAACCCATCAAGAATCTTGGAATACTTCCCATTCCTATCATAGCTCACCAATCTTTGAAATTAGACCTAACTCCATCAAGTCCATCAAAGAAAACTTTGATTAAACCTATTAAAAGGGTGGAATCTCTTAAACAATATCAAAATAGACCCATGCTACCTCCTTATCTTAAATCTTCTACTTCCAAACCAACCAAGATACACCAACCTAATCAATCTACTAAAACCATTCCATAACCAACAACTTCCAGGGTGAAGCCACTCCTAAGAAAGCTCCCACTTCAAAACCCAAAAATCCATCACCCCCAATGCCTTTAATTAAAGCCTATTCAAACATTTTACAAAGGTTGTTTCAAACCTCCTCCTTAATCTTACTACCTCTTAAACGTTTCCAACCTATCAAAAAATTTGACCCTTCATGTCTTCAACCAAAATGGTTTAATGCCAGCTTAGTCTGCACATACCATAGGACACTTGGACATGACACAATGAATTGCACTCATCCAAAACTTATATGAGGATAATATGTTATCAAATGAACCTCCCTTAACTAAGTCATCCTAACCGAACTGACAAACCAAAACTACCCCACCACCCATAACTTCCATAGTAAAAACTAATTTTAGGAAGGCTCCTAAAACTAAAAACCTATCACCTCCAACACCTTTGCATGAATCCTATTCAAAAAATTTACAATTTTTGTTGAAAAACTCATCTTTAACCTTACCATCTATCAAAAATTTTTACCTTATCAAAACTTTCGACCCTTCATGCCCAAAACTATCATGGTACAATGACCACCATGTGTGCTCTTACCATAGGAAACTTGGCCATGATACAGAGCACTATAAGGCTCTTAAAACCATTATCCACCAGCTTTATGATAAGGATAGTATGTTATCAAATGAACCTCCTTTAAACCCATTACCAACTGAATCATCAACCAAACCTACCCAACACTTGCCTATTCCCCCATTCTCACCTACGAGTGAGGAAGAACTGAAGCATAAAGATAAACCAACACTTCCTTTTATCCACACCATCTATAGGATTACCCACTCTTAGTTCTAAAAAAAGGATGGGGGAAAGGCTAAAGTGTCCATTCCAAGGACATACGCTTCAAACCTTTAAAATTCTAACCGAACCAAACTGCAAACAACTTCACTTTGGGATCTTTTTCCTACCCATGTAAATAATAAATTAGGGGAACTTTCCTTCCATAAGGCTTTAACCATTTATTAACTTCAACCATACCTTAACCATTAACTAAACTAACCCTTGGCTTTTTTTCCTTAACCTATCAACTAAACATATCCATCAAATCAACTTGAACCAAGTGGTATATCAAATTGGGGAAACCCATTTAGACACCACCCAACCCATTTAAATTCTCCCATCAAACCATTGGAGATTATCCTTCTCCATCAAACCTAACCAACATTACCTCAAAACTTGAGACTTCAATATTAGAGACCTCATCCTAAAGGAAAACTAACATGTGACCAACATGGAGGAAAGTAAATGCGGTAAGTTTCCTTTCAATTGGCTTGGAACCTACATCATTACCCATAAGTATGGATCAGAAGCTTATCATTTTTCCTCTCTTGAAGGTAAACCAAAACCTGAGCTCCTCAACACTTTGCATCTATGTCCATTTTTCTATTGAATAAGGATTAAGCTCACTCCTTTGTCTAACTTAAGCTCATCCCTTGGTTACTATATTTTAACCTTCACCCATCTTTCTCCTCTCCTTTTGAGGACAATTGATTATAAAATAGAACCATGTGATTAACCATCACAGTCATAGACTAATCCTAAATGAGGGTACCATAGCTCTACCCATAGCATGGTTCTCATGGATACTTTTCATCTCCAACAAGATGGAATCCCATGGTCATTATCTATCAAAACCACAACTTTTCACATATCATTGACCTTCTTGTGTTAAATTTTTACCCTCATAAAGGTAAACCTCTAAACTTAATTAGACTTGTCCATGTCTAAAAGCATTTCATCCAAAAATTATTTAGATACCAAAATACTACTTGGGTCACTATCTTAAGCATTACAGAATATTCCCTTGAAGGAAAACTACCCAGATTATTTTTTGCCAAATGTAAAGTAGACTACTCCCTTGAAGGACAGCTATCAAGAACATTAAACAAAGCCAATAAGCTTAGACCACTCCCTTGAAGGATGGCTAAGTTAACTTTGTCAAAAGTAGAGTAATTCCTTGGAAGCTTCCTGCATCGATTAGCTTCCCATATACATCAATAAGGCAAAAGACCCACTATAAAAACAAATTTGAAATCTATAATCAGCTCTTATGTAGCATAATAACTTGGAAGCTACAATTGGTTTTCACATATAGACTTCCTACATTGATCAGTCTACATCTAGCACACAACATGGACTTGTCTATTACCATTCTTAGGTCACCTATAAAAGGGGAAAACTAATTCACATGAAGTTATCATACATATCACCCATTACCCTTCACACCATCTATCACTCATCTTACCTTTAAACTATCTATAAATAAAGGGATTTAGATCTTACTTGACATCTTGTGATCAAGAAACTTATTTTTATGAACTAATGGCTATTCATGCATAGTGTTTTAAGGGATTATACTCAATAAGCCAATCCCACTTTAGATCTATTTTTGGTCCTTATAAAAAATAAAGCATCATGCCCTATTCTTATCTTACTATGATTGGTTGATGTTTCCATAATGACTTTTACCATCTAGTGTTGCAACAATAATAACTATGTTTTTACATTAAGTGAGAATATAACCATAACCATATCACTCTTAACCATAACCATAAAATTCATAAGTATCCACACAACCTTAATCATGATAACATTCGATCAGTGACATCCAACGCATTTTATACATGTTTACAATAAGCTATGCAATATTTTATTTAGAGTGCAAGGAGTTGCATGACACATACATAGTCATCAGATTACACATACATTACTTAGAGTACATGCATACATTAATTTCCTACCTAAGCATTAGATTGATTATCTAGTGACTTTGGATTTATGTTCATCCATCTTTATACTTAATTATGCCCTAAACTAACATTTGTAGCATTCCCTATGTCTAAAATCACTAAAGGGTATACTATGTTCTCCTCTCCCATATTCATCCCCATAGGATGAGAATCATATTCCACTCTAGGTCTTTCATCCCCTCACCTATCATAACCATTACATCCCCCTACTCTAGTTGTTCTACTTATATAGGTACCATCAGTTATTACCTCAGTGCACATCCCTTTGAATAGTGAGGGTTCCCTCCATAGATAGGTTGATGATCATGTTCTCTAGCCCTACATCTTGTGCAATAAAATTCTTGCCTTATTTACTTTTATGGAGGTAAGAGTTCAGGCTCAAGCTCGAGTCGTGGGTGCCTTTCTTCTTGTTGTTGATCTAATAATACTTCCATTATCACCATTACATATTGCAGTATCTAATAGATATACACATCCACCATATTTATTATTTTAAGTCATGGGGGTTACTGATTACCTCCACCATTGTTTTTATTGTTCACCATATTTAACCTTGTGTAGTTCTCTTCACTCTCTATGACATACAAAACCAAATAACTCAATGATAGATGTTCATCCTTATCATGATTCTTTAAATAGAATACCTAACCATTATTCCTCACTGACATGATTCTCCATTCCACCAATTAGGAAGGTCATATGATTTAATTTATTCCCTTGAATAATCTTCCCACTTAAAATGGTCATGTCTACTTACCTTTTCATATGGACACTCACCCTCGATTTGATTGGTCATCTTGATAAAGCCATTATGCACCATCATGATATCTTTTTATTTCCCTTATCATCCAATCCACATCCAATGTCTTTCCTTATTTTGTCATCTTACAATCCTTGTAGGCCTAGTGATCATTTGCATCATTATCACCTTTATCCTATTTGACATAAATTGGCTTCTAACCATGGGATGCTGTAATGATCATGCCTTCACAATTACCACTATTACTAGTGGTGGTAAATCCTAAATATTTTTCATTATAGAAACTCCTCCATCAAAGGTAAACCACCATGAGTTTATGACAAAACATTCACCTTCCTATCCTATCTACCCTCCTTTTACTACCAGCATGTTGCCATACGTTCTGAATGTCAAACCCCAACCATTGGTAGTACCTACTCAAACATGATAGTTTTTTATTTTGTGCCAACTACAAGTTCATCTATGGTAGGGGAGTGATCACCTTCTCTAACTATATAACCAATATCCTGGACCACATAGCTCCCTACTACCAAGACCTCTTATAAGTAGAACCCCAAATCATCAGTTCTAAGGAACTAAGATAGAGGGTGTAGACATGGCCATCATTTTTATAGCCTATCCATGCAGCTCTTGGGCTAGGAAATATTCATCCTCTATCTCTAACCATACTACTAACTTCCTTACTTGTAGAATCTATTTAGTTGTCAAAGAAATTCTTTACAAGTCATCACTTCCCTACTACCCTTAAAACTTGGCTCATAGCAATGATGAACCTTGGCTAAATTGACTCTGTAGATTCTAATAGAATCCCACCCGCTCAAAATTATCTCATAGTGGTAGATACTATCTCTCGGCATCTACCCTTACATAATTTTAGAAGGTTCAACCTCCTCATAAAGGCACCTCTTCTATGGATTAGATCTATTGAAGGTTATTTGTGGTGATTAGCATTGTGTTTCCTTATTATTTATCCTACCTTACCCATCTGTGTCTCTCATCCTACTAAATGTGGGACATTATGGTAACTATTCACCAATCTACACCATGCACTTTAACCATCACCTTCACCAAAACCCAAAATTGCTATTTTACAAAACCTTCTCCATCAACCCAAACCAACCCATGTGGTCCATCAAATTAGGGTAGCCAATTTGCACACCACTCACCCAACCCTTATTGAACTACATTGCACTAATGTCCATGGAATATGTAGGTGCTTCTTGACTTCTAAGGGAAGTTTGGCCACTAACAACTAATTACCCTCCCATTTTTCCTTCTCATTAAATTTTATTGCTAACAATTCCCTCTTACCTAGGGCATCTTATTAGGGAATTTTTAGATTTTTACTAGCATCCTTGTATTTTAACATCACTTAATACTTCTTCTTTCTTTTTTCACAATTGGTGGGAGAACTACATCGGCCTGAGGTCTTTTTGGACTATGTAGGTAGCACTCAGTTACTAAGGTCAACTCGATCACATCCTTTATTTTGTTTTCCCTTCTCACCTAAAATGTATTCCTCCACTTCTCTACCTATATCCTCACCACCTCCCTCGCTTCAGCTTATCAATCTCTTTTAACCAATTTTTCATCTTATCAATCTCTTTTAATACAAGGGTTGATATCCTTCCTCATTGGCCTTTCTTATCTCCCATAAATCCACCACCTACTCTACCTCACTAGCCTCCCCATCACCTTTCCTAGTGCATAATTCATATATCACTCCCTCACCCACTTTTCATGTTTTTGGTCACTCTCTCCACTTATTACCAACCTTGTCTTTTATCCTTTTTGACTTCTTTCACCATCCTCATCATCTTCCCTAACCCTTGGCTATTTGTCATGCCCTTTTTATCACTCTCTTTTCCTCACTAATTCCGCATCATACTGTGTGTTTTATTTACATGTAGTACCACTCTCTACCATTTTACCTCTCTTCACATCGTACCCATTTTCCATTCTTGTTTGCTTTTTTCCATACTTCCATCCTTTGTGCTTCTTTTTGTCTTCCACAACTAGTTTCTACCTAGGTATTTATCCTTTGAGAAGCCTTAAATAATTGACTCTTTTCTTCTTATTCTTAGTTCTTGCCTTTTTCCTTTTGCATTCGCATTTTCCTCTTTCCATCTCGGTACTCACTTGTCTTTTGTATCTATGTGAGTATTCATTATTTGTATCCCTACTTCAATTCTTCCTTTTTTTTCTTATCATCCCTATGCCCTTTCCTTGTATTCCCCTATTTCTTCACCTCCTCACCCCTTTTTGGCTTGTCAACCTCTTCTAACAAGTTGATTGATGTATACCTTATCTCTTCAACTTTTTCTTCACCCATCCTTCGCTTACCATTATTTTTCTTAACCCATTTCCCATTTTCCATCTCATTCTCATCTCCAAAACCACGATCCAATTTACTTCATTACCTATCATCATTCACACTTACCTAGTTAGGATACCACCTACATCTTCACTCTCTTGTCATCCTTTTTATGTCCTCATTTCACTCCTTTTTCCTCCTTTTTCCTTTCTTCCATTTATTACCTTATTTTTCATTTTCATCACCAAACTATTTTCTCTTTGGTCTATTTTTAGACTTATTTTCAAACCCTTCATGGCCCCCCATATTTCCCATCCTCCCCTTACCCTTCATGATTGTTACACTTCTCTCCCCATCCTTTTCAAATTCTCCACTCTGTCATTATTTAGTACATCCCTAACCCCCATCTTCTACCTCTTATTTTTCTTCTCTTTTCTCCATTTCAATTCATTTTCATCTCCCTTGATGAAATTCCTTGTTCATCCTGACCTTCCTTTATTTTTATATATGTGTGCATGCCTGGATCCTTCCATCCTTCTCCACCATCATCTTTATTTGTGACCTCATTTTTTTCTTTACCTACCTCTTCATCTATATCCTAGTCCACCTTCACCTCATCCCTTGTTGGATCTCCTTTATGTTCTCCAATTCAACCTCCACCTTTTTAGAGTGTGGTCACTAGTTGTGCCACTTCTAAATACATCTCCTTGCATGCTTCTTTGTGTCCTCTATGCCCTTACTCTAATACATGAATTCCACAACCTGCTCCCTCATTTAATTCATAATATTATTATTCACCTCACTCCATATTCTAAAACCCTTCAAAGTCTTTCTCTGAATTCCCTCAAAACTCAATGCTTACTTATTTTAGGGCCCCACTGGCTCAAGAGTCAAGGGTTTGAATCTTTACAACTTCTCGTTTACCCACTTTGCTCCTTTGTTTACCCAAATCATTGAATAATACCCTTCCATATCCTATTAATGACATTGTTATGGAATGTGAATAATGTCAGCCAGTTTAGATGGTGATGAAAGAACCCATCAAGTCACCACAACAATTTGAGTAGTGCTATATTTTCTAACACCTGGTAAATCATATTTATCCTTTTTTTTAATGGTGGTAGAAATTTCATGCTTGAACCTACTTATTCATGGTTTCAAATTCCTTTTCCATAGTCAATTCAATCATCTAATTGTATCCTCAATAATCTCATCCACCATTTCTACCAAACCAATCAAAAAACTATTTCATACCCATGTTTCCACCCTTTGGAGCTTCCCTTTCTCCAACATCCATCAACTAGACCTAACTTCATGATACATCAAGTTAGGGCAACCAAGTTAACCCACACTCCCTACCTCCAAAGAATAAAATTTGGCCTGACATTCTTTTTGGATTCCTATCCATATAATTATGTAGGTAGCATCCACTTGATGAATACATTTCTAGTCAGCTCAACCATCCCCTTCAAACCCAAACCAAATATACCCATGCTTTCACCACATCCACCTTGATGTTGGTTACTATTGAACTAGACCATTAACATGTTATACGATGAGTTTTGATGGCATCAACCAACCTTACCATGTTGAACTCTTAAAATTTTTCACCACCTCATGAATGACCTGACCAATTATGTTTTTTCATAGGAGCACTTCCTACCCTAGATACTTGCAACCAACACTGACCCTACCTAGATGGCTTGATAGGCCCAACCTAATCAACTATAACTAACGATGTGGACCAATTATCCCTATCACATGTATTTATAAGATCAAACTTATTTTCACCAATATTTATAGATTTAGTATTTTCATAATCTTGACTATCATGATTAGTTACTTTTCACCCATTAGCATTTCACATTGCCAGCTACCTTGTGGCACCACCTAGTGCCTCCCCACCAACTGTTTATCAAACCTACACCTAATTATACCTTTCCTCATCAACTCTTGGTTTGATGGGGAACACCTCCTCCTATACTTGGGGCACCCTAACCATTAACCAAGTGATTTGTTTTTATTTTGTAGCTTGTTAATTCAAATTTACATAACAAAAAGGGGCAAAATGTAGACACTAGAAAATTGAACATTTACTATTTTTGATAACTAAATGCCTCAAGACCCCCTAAAGACCACCTAAAACTTCTTAAACCTTAACCAACCCCTCTTAATCTAAATAAATAACTATTCTCCTAGTCACATAGTACTATTCAAAATTACTATTTGAAAGTACTATTCACTATCACTATTGACTATGGGACCCACTATCACTATTCATGATGACATGGCATGTGACATGGTAAGTGATATGGAAGGTGACATGGAAAGTGAAATGGCTTAGAAGTGATGTGGCTTGATGTGGGATATGATACCCCACCTGGGACCCTTTCCCAATGTGCTTAATGACCTCATTTAAGCATCACAAGCCCCCCCTTCAAATATGGTGAATGTCCATGTAAAGGGCCATCATTAAACAATTTTTTTTCCTTCACACATGAAATTAGGCTTCAAAATGAGATACCTACCTCTTTAAAGACAAATGGAACCCATTTTTAACTTCTTAACCCAAATGGGAATCCCCACCAACCCCATCCTTGACTAATTTAGGGACCACATGGAAAATGGAACCACATTTGGTGATCCATATCTTTAATTTCCTAGATGAAGACAATAAAGGATGGTGTAATTTATTTAGTCTCATTTATACTCGTGTGCATGATTCCCATTTAAAATTGGATTCATGTGCAAGGTGGGAGACACACCAACCCAAATGAGAGACTTATGATCAAGGTGGGAATGCCACAAACCTAATTTTTGAATAATCCATCCACAAACATTGAAAATGGTTCCATACTTATAATATTATTTTTTTGACATGATTCTTCACAATAAATGCTATACATACCCCCCTCTCCTTCACCCAGGTTTAAGTTGCAAGTTAATCTTTGATCATGAACATCTTGTTGTAGGTCTTTGGAAGAGGTTATAATTTTGGAAGTCATCCACATCTTGGAGGAAAATAGCATGAATTAATGAAACTCTACCAAAATCATCAAATATATTCAACAAGATAATCTTCATCAACAAACATCTTCAAGCATTGAGGTAATCTTATTATTTAGTTCTCTTAATTTCTTTATTCCTTCTCCTTTGGCCTTCTTATTTCACTTGATTCCTTCATCACCCTATTGTAAATTTATCCTCTTACCAATATCCATTTACCATCTTGATCACCCTTTACCCCTTTGCCTTCTTGGCCTCATTTTGACCATTTGCCCCTTTGCCTTCTTGGCCTCATTTTGAACATTTGTCCCTTTGCCTTCTTGGCCCTATTTTTGATCATTTATCCATCTTGTTTTCTTGAAAAAATTTCCCTTCACCATTACAAACATTTCTCAACCCCCAAAAAATCATTATTTGGACCTTTATCAAACCAATCCAAACCAAAAACCACAACTTTTTTTAGCCAATTTTCAGCATTAGCATTATCTAAACTAGTTGCTTTATTTTAACCATTTAAGTAAAGCGTTTAGTTTTCTCAATTAATTTGATGTTATTAGTTATAGTTTGAATATCATTTTATGAAAATATTTCCATTGTCATTTACCAACTAAGTGCTTAAATAAGGTGGATTGATAGCCTCTTAGAAAGCTTTTGCTTCTAGGATCTAGTTCACTCTAGGCAATCCACCCAAATACTTGTCTAACCAACAAGTTTTATGGCAGTGCTTTCTAATTATAGGTCATTCTTCCCTAGACAAATAATATTTCTCACAAAGTCTAGATTCAACATGTGTGCATTTAGAATTTATTCTTTTACACACCCTTTTAAACTAGTTTCTTCTTTTCATACTTAAGAAAAAGTAAAAAATAGATAGAAACAACATGTACTTAGTGTGCTTACTAATACACTCATTTAACATATGATTAGGTTTTCAAAGACTAATACTAGAGATACTCCACCTAGTGTGCATACCTAACCCCACCACTAAAAATCTTGTGGTGATATATGAATTAGACCTTCAAATGGATGATGATGGTGATTTAGAGGTATTTAATGATATACTCTTGGGTGATGAGTTTTTGGTACACATGTTTGGGGTGCACACATTTTTTGCTACACACATGTAGGTATATTTTATATAAATCTCATTTTAAATTATGTTATATTTGAAAATATAAAAGCTAACAATTAATTTACACATAAAATGAATAATATATATGTAATTTTTATGTTATGGGAGGTGTTTTTATCATCACAGTCCACAGGTGCATTATTTGATCTTACTCAGCCTATGTTTACATTTACAGAGCCAACTAGTGGGCTATCCACTACTACATCAATCCATGTTAGTATGACACCATTTATGTATACAAAGGTAAAATTTTAAGTTAATATTATACTCTATGTAAATTTTATATATGGGTATTTAGTATTATACTTAAGTTAAATTTATCTATCAAGGATATCAAAATTAAAATACACTACTACTAAATACACTCTTGGTTTAATAAAGGAGAAACATTTTCCATATATATTCAATAGTTTCTAGAAAAATAAGGAATTTTGTTTGTTCAGTTGATGACTATAGTATAAACTCATCCATCACTATGAATTGAGATAGACATAGGCATTAATACTAAAATTTCAACCACAAAGGCACTCACATAGGTACATATTTACTTGTAATTTTGAATTATAAAAATAGATTTATTTTATTAATTTTACTACATATACTTAAGCAAATATAGTTTATGTGAATGTATTATGTATATGGGGCTGTCATATCACATCTGATAACCCATTTCAAATAATTACTATGTCACTTCCTCATGTTTCTTTCTCATTTCATACACCTATTAATGTAGTTGAACCTATCACTGACCTAGTTGAGCATCAAAATTAGATTGAGCTAGACCATAAGCTTGTAGTAAGTACATATTTAAATGATTTTTTATTCTAGTTTAAAATTAATTTATTAATTTTATTTCATGTATAACATGTTAATTTTCAAATAATATTTTTATTTGAATAGGTTCAGCTACAATCAAGATATCAATGTAGGATACACAGTCAGAACTTGGAGAAGACCAAAGCATTCAAGGGATCCCCATCTACAAGTAGGGAATCCCATGGAGATTCTTATTCAAGGAAGGCAAAGCAAAAGAGGAAATTTGATGATTATGATTCTTTAGATGATGTAATTTTTCATATGCCTATATGGTGATGTACACATTTTTGGCATTGTATATGTATATGACATTCATCTGATATTAGATAATATATTGTTAGATGATGTAATTTTTGTATGCTTATATGCCAATGCATGTATTATTGACATTGTATGCCTATATGACATTCACCTGACATTTTATTATGTTTTGTTTTGTATGCCTTTTTGGTTTTTATTATTATTGTATTGATATGCATTTTATTATTATTTCATATGCCTTTATGGTTTTTTATTAATATCAACAATGAAGTGTAATGTTTGAACATTGATCCACATTTGAGAATGAAAAATTATTTATAATTATATTACCATGAAGTGTGATGTTTGATGATTGATACATAATATTACTTTATTTAGTTTCAAACTACTTATACCCATTTATTCAAGGTATGTAAGTGATGTAGGAGCATCAGCTAAAATATCCAAGTTTTTACATATCAATCAAAAGGAGTCAAGTAGGTCATATTGTAGTCAATAAAAAGACTTTTTATGCTTCAATCTAGAATTTATGGTTATGTTTAAATGATGTATGTTATTTAAATTCTCATAGATAAGTGTGACAGTCATAAGGTTGATCATATAGGCATCAATTTGGTCATAAGGGCATGAACCTTCTATTTATGAACCTAAAAGTATACTAGCATGTTGTAAACATTACTTAGTCTTTTATCTAATGTAATTATATCCTAATGTTTGTTTGGGAATAAATAATATGAAGAGAGTTGTGTGAAAGAGAGAGATACACTTGTTGAGTCTAGTATAGGTTTTAAAAAATAAGCCTACTTGATTTACTTACAAGTTGTTAAAGATAATATTGCATTAGAGAAAGGATAATTATGAGAAGTTCTCTTAGTGTAAAGAGAGTAAGAGAGACACTTTTTTAAATCTAGTATGTGTTTTGAAATATAATCCTATTTTTATAGATATAAACTATAAATTATCATGGAAAGAAGATAATTTGGAAGAAAGAATCCCAATTACAATAGCTAAAAACTATAGTACAATCCATGTGAGAGATAATAGTAGAAAAATAAATAAAGGAAAGTCCTTAATTCCCAAAAGAGATATTATAGAGATGAATATGAAGTTTAGGAGGGTGAAATGAGATATTCCATAATGGTCATGAAATAGGTAGGTTTGCTTCAAAATGGTGGTTACATGTACATTAATGACCCTCCTTCATCCTCCTTGTAGCCTTGTACGCCATTATTTATATTCTAATAGTCTCTTTGAGATACATCTCAAACATGAAAACAAAATATATCTATTACATTTGTTTAAAAACCTTGCAAGGTATGATATAGTCTTTATAATGACTCTTAGAGATCAAGTACATACCTACAGATAGGTGTAATGACTCGTGAGAACTTCCACAAACCCATAAAATTCATGCTTGAAGCTCAACCCCTAATTGAGAACCCATAATCCTAATTATTGATAACATGCTTCTTAATAAAGATTGAGAACCTGAAATCTTATTGGAATTTATTTGAACCCTAGATGGAATAACACTGTGAATAATGAGATCATGCTCCAAGACTCTTACCATATTCTTTACCATGTTTCAAGATAGGACATGATTTAGGAGTATGGAGGATTGGTGTGACTTTATTTAACTTTGATAATAATTTATATACCTACATATTAATTATTAGTTTTCCTTTTTGACATGAAAATTTACTTAATAAATGTTTGGGGGCATGGAAGAATCTCATGGTTGGTTTAATCTTTCATTCTAGGGTGAAACATCTTCTAGACAGGCATCACTCTATCTAAAAACCTATCAAAACTTATTACAAGATCAACCCTTGATTGATAATCTTGAAATTATCCTTTAAATTTGTATGATTACCTTAAAAAATACTAAAATACCTTATGGGTGGATAACTACTATTCAAGAGTGTGGAAACACTAACAATAAATATTGTCAAAATTGAAGTTACAGTTGGATAATTCCATTTTCATTATGTATATGGATTAAAATTGGAACTAAAAACACATATGGAGGGGTGCATAATGTTTATTACTAGATTATTATCCTTTCTTCATTCCCGATCAACAAACCCACCACCATTTAGTGCTCAAGAATGCCCTTCCCAATACAGGAAAAATACTAATTTTTAGCCTAACTTTAGACATACATAAAATGAAAAAAAAGGTCATATGTATGAACCATAATATAAATAATATACATTTAAAATAAATATAATTTCACCCTATATCAAGTGATTATAAACATATATATAAATACATGGCATAAATATTAGTAACGGGTCCTGAAAAGTAACTTTTTAGCAGTGAAGAGACAACTTCTTGAGATCCAATAGGATTTTTTACCTCTGAGACTTGTAGGTTTAAATACATCACTCCAAATATATATATATATATATATATATATATATATGAAACTTACACACTATAAAATTACCATGATGTCCAAGTCCACATGTAAGCATATTTTCACTATCGTTCAAGAGCATAGAAACACTAGTAATAAATGTTGTCAAAGTTGAAGTTATAATTGTAGAATTCCATTTATGGTACTTATTGGATAAATAATGGTGATTAAAAAAAATATAAAGGGTTGGATAATGTATATTACTAGGTTATTGGCCTCACATCATCCTTGTTTGACAAACCCACCACCCGTTCTAGGCTCAACAATGCCCTTCCTAACACAAGACATATGCTAATTTTTAACCTAATTTCAGACATGCGTAAAACAAAAATAGTAAGTCTTATGTATGAAACATAAAATCCTTCCTATGAATTTAAAATACCTATAATTTCACCATAGATAAATTTATTATAAACTTAGAGAGAAATATGTGACACAAGTTGCAGTAATGGGTCCTAAAATACAACTTTTGCGCAGTGAAGAGACAACTTCTTGAGCTCCAATTGACATTTATAACTCTAAGAACCATAGGTTAAAATCCATAAATAAACACACACACACACACACAGAGGAAATTACATGTGATCCAATTACCATGACATCCAAGTCCACTCGTAAGCACATTTTCACTACTGTTCAGAAGCATGGAAATACTGACAATAAATGCTGTCAAAATTGAAATTGTAGTTACAAAACTCATTTTTTTGGTGCTTCTTGGCTGAAAAATAAAATTAAAAAAATGTGTGGATTGGTATATAACACATAATACTAGGTTATTATCCTCCCATCATGACCAATTTATAAACCCACCACCCATTTTGAGCTCAAGAATGCCCTTCCCAACATAAGAAAAATGCCAATTTTTATCCTAGTTTTAGACATGCATAAAATTAAATAGTAATTCATATTGATGAACCATAAGATCCATCATATGAATTTTAAATCCATATAATTCCACCCTAGATCAAGTGTGTATAAAATTATAGATAAATGCATGACACAAGTTATAATAACGGGTCCTGAAATGTAACTTTTTAGTAGTGAAGAAACAATTTCTTGAGCTCTGACTGACATTTCTACCTTTGGGACCCCTAAGTAAAACTAAATCAATTTTATAACATATATATAAGTAAATTACATGAATAAAATTACCATGAATTCCAATTATCTTCATAATCATTTTTTCGCTACTATTTAGGAGCACAAAAACACTAACAACAAATGTTGTCAAAGTTGAATCTCTAGTTGCATAACTCCATTTTAAATCCTTATTCATTGAAAAATGACACTAAAAACATTTTTTAATTGGTGGATAATATATATTAATAGGATATTATCCTACCATAATGTCTGGTCAACAAACCCACCACCCATTTTGGGTTCAAGAACACCCTTCTCAACACAAGAAAAAAGCCAATTTTAAGCCTAACTTTAGACATGCGTAAAATGAAAAAAGTAAGTCATATGGATGAACTATAAGTAATATCCATATTTTTAATGTTAAATAAATTTTATTTTAGGACAAATTATGTATAAACTTAGATAGAAATGTGTGGCACAAGTTACAGTAATGGGTCCTGAAATTCATCTTTTGGTAGTGAAGAGACAACTTCTTGAGCTCTAATTAGAATTTCTACCTCTAGGACCTTTAGGGGAAAATCCATCACTTTGAGAATGTATAGATAGGAAAATTACACATGATAAAATTATCATGACATCAAATTCCATTTGTAATCACATTTTTACTATTGTTCATAAGTGCAAAAACACTGACAATAAATGTTATCAAAATTAAAATTGTGATTACAGAACTACATTTACATTGCTTCTTTGATGAAAAATAGTGATTCCAACATGTCCAAAGGGGTGGATAACATTATTTTTTAGGTTATTGGGCTCCCATAATGTCTGATCGACAAACCCACCACCCATTCTAGGCTCAAGAACACCCTTCCCAACATAAGAAAAATGTTGTTTTTTAGTCTAACTTTAGACATGCAAGTATAAGTCTGCAATTCCAGTCATCCACCAAATAATATACTATTTTAATCCATATGTCAAACCATTTTCGTATATGGATCAATCTAAAAAAGGACATTTTCAATATTTTTGTATTTCTTGGCCTAGTTCTTATTCTTAACCTTAGGACTTGAGATATTTTAGTCACTAAAAGTGGTCTAAATTGAAAACAACCAAACCAAATGGGTTGAAATTTGGTAAATAACTCTGTCATAACCCCCAATATGCATTAAATTTGTATATTCCTTTGAAAATCTTTAATAATATCTAAATAGATGATTATATTATTTAGGTCTATAAAAGTCAAGAAAGTGAGGGTTTTGGAATAAATAAACTTGTATATCTCCTAAAGTATTACCTCAAACATGAATTGAAACCTTGTCCACACCTGGTAAATGATAATTTTAAGAAAATATATGTGATTTTAATCTTTGGAATACTATAGAAAGAATATTATAAGTGACCTACATAAAGAAACCTATATGTAAACAAGAAAAATAATGGTTTAAGAGACTAAAATTATCATATATCACAAATTATTGAGATATGGAGCCTATAATTTTATAGGTACCTTAGGGAGGTTGCATAAAATTTTCCAAAGGTGATTAGAGAGTCTTTGGATGCATATATAAGCATAAATGATCCAAAACAGACCTATAACATATGTTTTAGTAGGCAAATTTTTGAGTTTTGGGAGAATTAACCTTAACAAAGGAAATAAATTGTTAAAACCATATGATTGATGATTGTATTAAGGGTAATATTTATCTGATAGAATCAGTGTCATGAGTTAAGTTTGATTATAGAAAGAGATAAATTTGATTCTAGATCTATAGACCTAAATAATAAGGCTAGAAGATCAGTGTTTTGAGAGTGCAAGTTTAAAGAACTCCTTAAGTGAAGTGTGAAACCATATGTGATAGATTAAGAGAGTTAAGGTGGACACTAAAAAATTTAAATAAGAATAAAATAATCTTATTTGTCAAAATATGGCATAAAAGTAGGCAATTTACATAATTAAGCTTATCTTAGCTTCAAGAATGTGAAATTATTTCCTAACAGTGCCAACCGTATGAAGGTGGAAGCTTATTTGGCACCACTAACGTACAAAAAATTATTAGTAAGTAATTAAAAATGAAATTTTTGATTTTAATGCCTAAAAAATCAAAAACATTTAGTATAATTCATTACATATACATTTTAAAAGTCAACACACCTGGGAATTTTTATCTAACAAAACACTAGCATCTACTCTAATCTTGATAGTGTATACACATAATATTTCTAAACTTTATCAATTATTGATGCTTTCTCTCTTGAAGGAACCCATCAAGTCTCAATCTCTCTAATTGTATGCCTTAATATGTGCACTAGGAAAGGGGTGGGTAGACTATCAATGCATGGTAATATTATTGTCCCTTTACTACCACTTGTTATCTACACAACCATATCATAAAAACATTCCCCTAAGATTTGCTTCCTATTTTTCACCCTTTCTAATCATTTTATGCCTTCATTAGTCCTTACCTAGCCTAAATTAATTTTCAATTATTTACAATACAATGTCAACCCCATCAACCCTATATTCTACTTGACAAAACTCATGTAGTGTCTAGGTTAGCCCCTAGCCAACCTAGACCAAGACCTAATTTTTTTGTTAATAACAATATAAAGTCAATTGGTCTGACCCTATTGGCTAAACTTTCAAAAACGAATAGGTTTATATTCAACTATATAAAAACATTAATTTTTTCATTAATTAAGAAGTGAAGAGAATAATATTTATCCACATTATACTTGAGGATCATAGTTTAGGGTTTCATACTTTATATTGAGATAGGGATTTTGTCTTATGGAGAAGTCTTTTGGATGCATAGATAGGTTATGTATCCTAGAGATGATTTATCCTTGTCATCCTTACATACCATAATAACCTTTTGTGAATCACCTCGGCTAAGGGAGAGATTGAGGCTCAATGGGTTCATATTCAAAGGTAAGTATTCTTAACTTTGTTCATCCTTTATAAGAGTAGATATATATGCATTTGTAATTATATCCTATGCATAGGATTCTATATACATTGATGTGATTATATGTTTTTTTATGCATGTTTAGTTTTCATGTTTATTACCCCCACTTTGTGCCATAAGCTTTGGTGAGAATTAGATTAGTCTTTTACTTTAATTTGCATATACATTTGTACATATGAAAACATAGGACTTATTTAGGGTTATTTCATAGTTTTGCTTGACTGAAGGCTTTGGAACCTTCCCTAGTGATATTATTGTAGTAAGAGATCCCTTGGCTAGGTATAATAGCTCCATATTGGTCATAACCCTGAATATCTAATGTATCAACAATTGGAAGTGTAAGTAGGATTTATCTTCTTTGAGATAGGATTGATTTATAGATTAATTGTATTTCCCTTTGCATACATTTTGGTGAACTTGACATAAAATCTAAAACTTAAAAGTTTTATTTCATGCCATCATTTGTATCATTATGTTATATTTTTATATATTTTTAGTAATTTATCAAACCAATAAATATATTTATAACTTTTTGTGCATAAGTTTAACACATAATCACTTAAAAATGACTATGTTTTATCCATGTAGGTCTTCATCAATTCTAGGTTACTGGATCAAGAAGTTCAATAAATATTCTTCTACAATTTCATATTAGAATATATTATAAAATAGGTAAAATTTGTATGTTATTTTATTTTTATAACATAAAAGTCAATAAACACTATTAAATAAGTCAAATCTATTCATTGTTTTTTTTCAAAACAAAGGGTTTTGTATAACTTGGTCAAACCAGTCGACCTAGTTGGTAGAACTTAAAATCATTAATTAAGAAATACAATAAAAAAATTAACAATATAAATCATATTCAAGCCCACCAAGGTTCCTTTCTTATCTCTTTATATTATTTTAGTTCTTCATTTAATTCTATTTTTCACAAGTTGGAAGTCTTCAAAACTAGAACCTATAGCTAACTAAGTCGACCTAGTTGACTTAGTTCTATAGTCTGCCTTATGTTTGAAAGACATAGTCAACCTATTCGACTTTGTTATTAAAGACCATTGATTTTATATAAAAATAGAATCCTAGCTAACTCTATTCTATAATTTTTACATATAGTGTCACTTGAACTGACTCTATACTATTATAAATCAAGGAATTAACATCTATTTGCTAGTAATTAGTTCACATTTCCTTTCCATTTATTTGCATGCTTATATTAACTCACATAGTCGAAATAGGTGGTTTTTAAAATTAGCATTTTAGTTACACTATTTTACTCTTTTTTACATACTACCAAACCACTTAACATTCAAAAAGCATTAAACATTTGTCTTCCTAAGGCCTACCTACATGGATTTCATCACCAAAGGAGAAGTTGACTTGGTTTTTTGGATAAGTATAAATATGTGGTTAATGGTATCTATTAGGAAATCAATCAACACCCTTTCTAAGAAAATATATAATGTGATATAAATAATATTTCATTAATCTTAGATCATTGAATTACATGGGCTATTAAATAGCTAAAAACTTAGCAAAATAATATCCTAGAAAAAAGGATGTTACACAACCAATAAACCCATAATAGAGATTATGGGTGTAAAAATATAAAAATATAATAAAATTCATAATCTACTAACCTATATTATATGCATTTTTTTTATATAACAACTAACCATTTATTAAAAACATAGGTGAATTAATTTATTCTAACATTCTCCCCCTTAATTCATCATAGTCAAGTGACTTTGTGAAGACATCTACACGTTGATCTTGAGTGGGGAAATATTGGAGCTACATATTTTTCTGTTGAATATGTTCATGAATGAAATGGACTTAAACTTAAATGTGCTTTGTGCTTTCATGAAACACTAGATTATGAACAAGTTTAAGAACACCCTGATTGTCACAGTTTAGAATTGTTGGCTGAGTTTATAGAACTCCCAATCCATTTAGTATGAAACATAACCATATCACCTCACAGATATCTCTTCCTATAATTTAATATTCTACCTCATTATAATAATGAGAAATAAAGTTTTTCTTCTTAATCACCCATGAGATTGGACCAAATACATGAAATAATATAAACCCAAAAGTGGATTTTCTATCATCAATTAAACTTGCATGATCTACGTTTGTGTATCTTGTTAAGAAGAAATTATCAATATTATTATATGTTATGCCATAGTCCATTTTTCCTCAAAGATATCTCAATACCTACTTAGTTTCTTTCTAATGAATTACTGTTAGATCTTGCATGAACCTAGAAAGATAACTCACATCATAGCTGATATCTTGCCTAGTATATGTGAGGTAGATGAGAGTCTCAATCAATTGGTGATAAAGAGTAGCATCTACTAGTGGTGATGGATCTAAGCAAGACAACTGAAGTCTTGAATCCATGGCTGTAGCCATTTGTCTACAATCCATCATCTGAAACCTCTTAAGCAATGTCTTGGTTTACTTCATCTGAGACATGAATATGTGGTGCCCTTTTTTCCATACTTATAATCTAAGATAGTAGTGCAGTATCCCAAGATCTATCATGCCAAATGATTGATTAAGATTTTTCTTAGTTGTATCAATCATCTTTACTGAGCTACTATTGATGACTAGATCATTGACATAAATAATAATGATTACAATCTTTTCCCCTTGCTTTTTGAGGTAGAGATTGGGATTATATGGATTCATCTAAAATCCATGCTTCATGAAATGCTCATTAATTTTTATATACCAGGATCTAGGAGCTTATTTGATACCATACAAATATTTAATGAGTTTTCACACTTTCTGGTCTTGCCCTAGTGTGACATAACCCTCTGATTGAATTATATAGAATTCTTCCTATATATCTCAATTTAAGAAGGCACTTTGACATCCATCTAATGAATGTTCTAACCAAACTATGCCACCATTACAAAGATAATTTTGATTTTCTTTATCTGAGTTGTAGGAGCAAAAGTCTCCTCATAGTCTATACCTTCTTTCTATGCATAACCCTTTGCAATGAGTCTTACCTTGTGCTTGTTTATACTACCATCTAATTTTTAATTTGTCTTAAAGACCCATTTAAAACTGATAGGTTTCTTCCCTAGTGGAAGATCAACAAGCTTCCATGTGTCATTCTTCATGAGAGACTTATATTCTACATCCATGGCATCTTTCCAAGGTTTGGACTCTAGGGCTTCACAGACTATAGAGGGAGCGAATGTTTATGAAACTATGCTCATTAAGGCCAAATTCACCTTTTGATGAGCCATGTTATGATTCCTCAATCCTATAGATGAAGTGTTTGGAGGGTCATCCAATTTTGTATATCAAATTATACTTGTATACCATTGAGGCATACATTAAACATTTGTAGGTGGTGCTAGATATTTTAATTGATCTTCACCACTTTTTTCATCTATAAATATTTTAGGTCTAGTGCCTATAATAGATGTATGTGTGTAAGATGAACTAATTTCACCTTTCTCATCAAATACTACATCCCTATTGATAAGAATCTTCATAGTTTCTAGATCGAGGATTCGATAGGCTTTTGACTCTTTATCGTATCCCATACAAATACATTCCTTGGTTTTGTTATATAATTTATTTCTTTTCTTTTTTTGTAAATGAATGTATGTTTTTCAACCAAAAACTTGAAGATGAGATAATTTTAACCTTTTCCCAGTCCGTGCTTCCTACGGTGTTATTCCATTAAGAGCTTTGGTGGATGACCTATTCAATAGGTACACAACTGTCATACATTATTCTACCTAGTATGAATGAGGAAATTGTGCATCCTAAACCATGCTTCAAAACATCTCTACAATGACATGGTTACACCTTTTTGCAACACCATTTTGTTGGGGTGTGTAAGGAGTAGTGTATTGATGATGTATTCCATGTTTTGTAATGTATGTAGTGAAACTTTTACTGGTGTAATCTCGCCCACAATCTGAGTGGAGGGATTTGATTTTATGACCAATTTAATTTTCAACAAAGGCCTTGAATTCTTTGAAGGCTTAAAAATCCTTATCTTTAGACTTCAAAAATGTATCCCACATCTTGCATGAATGATCATCAACAAAGAGTTGAAAATACTTGTGTTCATTATGGCTAGCAATCATATGTCCACACAGATCGGTGTGTACCAAATCAAGTGGTTGTGGAAACTAATATTCACTTTTTATAAAAAGAGCTCTTCATTGTTTATCAACTAAACAACTAGGATAAATATCAGAAGAATATTTGAGTGTGGGAAAAGCGTTGACCATATTGTGTTTTCTCAATACAAGTAAATACCCATGACTCAAATCACCATATCTTTTGTGCCATAACTAAGATTTATTTGTAATATTCATAAGTGCCTGATGATCTCTATTTACAAAATCAATTTGAAATTTTTTGCCTATATTGGAAGCTCATGCAATTATTTTAGAGCCTTGTGACTTTTTATTGATAACATAAAACTTTTTACCATCTTGGTGATCAAATTCAACTTTGAGATTGTGATCAAAAAGTTGATTTACAAACAACAATTTTTTAGTGAGCCCTGGGACATACATGACATCTATGATTTTGGTAGTCTTATGACCAAGTTTTAAAGAAACATCACCTCTACCTTGAACATAGTATGATGAGTCATTACCAAGTGAGACATTTCCCTAAGATCCTGATTAGTGTAAAGTGGAAAACCATTCCTTTTGTCCTATCATGTGCCTAGTAGCACTAGAATCAAGATACTAGATAGAATTTGAAGAATAAGGTTATTCATTTATTTATGTATTAAATACATGATCATATTTAAAATAAAGATCATCCTCTAAAACATTCCCATGTTATTGTTTCTTCTTCCAATTCTATTTAGAATTAGGTTTTGTCTTCGATGATTGAGGTGAATTCTATGAGGTGGGTTTATTTCTAGAGGATTCTTGTGGGAATGTACTATACCAGTAATGTTTTAGGTCATGCCCTATCTTTTCACAAATAAGATAGACCCTCTATGAATGGGTTTTGTTCCCTTTTTTATTTTTCTATTTATTCTACTGAGAATTTGATTTGGATCCTTCATTCATTTCTTTCCTTTCTGAGAGGAGGCAAGTGCATGCTCTTCATTGAGTTCCTCTATTATTTGTATGGATTCCTACTATTGAAAATTATTTAAAAATGAGACAAAATTTGGTTTCTAACCTATGACATTCAATATGGTCACAAAAATTCTATAAGTAGGGTGCAATGCTCATAGGATAATGGGGACCAAAGAGTCCTTTGGCACTATTTCACCCAATGATTCAAGTGAAGCTCATAATGTTGAAAATATATGAAGAAAATCCTAAAAAAATTCTTTTGTTTTCAACTTGAGAGAATGGAGTTAGATCTGGAGATGAAGAATTTGATTTTGATTCTTTACTTCATACACAATTTGAAGCTTATCCCAGGAATCCTTAACAGTGTGGCATTACAGATATGGAGTTATACCTAATCTAAGACTCTAAAAATGATTATGAACTTAGCCTTATGATTAGATTTTTAAAATTTTTATTTTTGATCAACATAAATTACATGTTAGTTCTATGATCCATCAACTACTGTCCATATGTCTTCAAATTCTAGGTGTGTTTTAACCTTGGTTTTCTATGCGGCATAGTTGTCACCTTGAAGAAGCTGAGTGTTAGGTAGAAAAAACATGGTCCATTTATGGCCATGATTAAAAATTTAAACAAACTAAATAAGGGTGATGGATGGTTCCTTATCACTCTAGGTTTTAAGGTCTCCCTTTCTATATACTGTCAGTCTGTTATACAAGACCTTTCTTTATATGCACTCTTCTTTTATACCCATTGGTACATGGAAGAAGGTTGCCCTTTATTTATACCTAATGGTACATGAAATAATCATAAAAATACATGAAAGAGTTTAGTACATGGTACTTATATATTACTAAAAAGGGTGTATTCAATCACTATCACCTGCTTAGATAGATTTCTACATACACGTGCATAACTTCATTATATACTTGGAAATACCACTAGTCATGATTTATGCCTTTAAAATAAAATAAATAGGTACATAAGGGAATGGATATGAGTGCATGTGCCCTTATTTATTCCTGATGAATTAAAGGATTGATGTAGAGATTTCCTTGTTATAGCTATGTTAGGCTATGGATGTAGTAACTCAAGCATGATAGCTTTACCTATAAATGTGAGTTAGAAGCACTGCTTGGACTAAACACTAAAATTGAGTTTTTAAAAAACTCATGATTTTTAATGATTTTTTTTATTAATAATTTTAAATAAGTTAAAATAAATGGATAAAATAATCCATTAGGAAAAAATAAATTGGCTTTTGCTAGTTGTTAGAATTGAACCTAGCACCTATTTTGCCTAAAAAATAATTTTCCACTTGAGCTATAGAGATTTTATGGTTTTAAATTCACTTAATTTTCAAATAAATATGAAAAAAGTGATTAAAAAAATTAAAAAATCAATCTTTATACCTTTATCTCTCCATGCAAACTGAAATGAATAGGTAGAAATTTGAACCTCTCACTCCACCTAGGTTCCTCATGAGTCTCCTATAGAGGCTAACTTGGAGACCAAAAAAATATTATATATCCCAATGCATAACCATAAATAATGATTTGAAGAGGATAAAAAATAATCAAATATTCACCTACAACAAACAAATATTTTCCAGCCCATCTATTCAGCTAAATATGAATGGAAATCTAAACTATTCAACATTCACCATCTAATAAAATCTGCTTCCATCATCTTTGACTATGCCAAAATGTTGTATGATAACCTTCCCACATGAGGGATAAAAATTTAAAAATTTCAAGTCTGAGTCAATATTCATGTGCCAAAAATACAATCTGATTTTGATGACTATACAACATGGTATGGCTAAAACAGTGAATGTATGTCAAAAATGACAAGTGTAGTCTTCCAAGCTCCTAAAACGTTATAAAAATTGAAGCACACTTATAAAAATTGGGTCAAAAACATTTTATATTTAGTTTTCATAGTCTCAAAATAATTTCAAGCTCCAAATCAAATTTTATGAATAGATATGGGCCAAAATCCATATGGTACTACTACAGATGTTAGGCAAACAAAACCAGAATTTTTCCAAGAGCCCAAAAGCTTGTAAAACCAGATCAAAAATCAGTTTTTAAAATTTAAAATTGATTAAAAAATGGAAAATTATACCTAATAAACTTATCATGTGCCTTTTTGGAATGTATGATCAGATATGAATAAAAAACCATATGACAAGGTGAGTCTCCAAGCTCCCAATTTCTCCACTATTGACACAAGTGCAATCTAACTTGCACAATGATCAGTTTATCAAAGATTGGATATGATAATATATCTAAGTAAATAAATAATTTTAAATAAATAATATTTCATTAAGCTTAGATCATTTTATTACATGGGATATTAAATATCTAAAAACTTAGCAAAATAATATCCTAGAAAATAGGATGTTACACAACCAATAAACCTAGAATAGAGATTACAGGTGTAATAATATAATAATATAACAAAATTCATAATTTAATAACCTATATTTTATGTGGTTCTTTTATATAACAACTAACCACTTATTAAAAACATAGGTGAATTAATTTATTCTAACACCCTTATCACTGTGGGATTGTTAAGTGAGTGTTGAGTATTGTTCTTGTTGTTGAAAGTTTCATTGATATCAAAGTTTCTTAAGAAAGGTGTTCATGAAGTAATTAAATAATTTTATTATTTTATATCATCATTTATAGGTATTAACTTGTTTTAGGATCATTTACGACATTTGATCAAGGTATAAGAACATCAAGAAGTGTATCAAGGTCAGTTGTCAAGTTTATAGTGCTTGAGAAGCCTAGTCATAACACTGGTCATTACATGAAGAGACCTTATGAGAAGGTATGAGCTTGGTTACCTAGTGATATGTATGAAAAAATACATAATAGTATATATGAATTTTTTTTATCATGCATATGAGGCATTGGAGCACTCTTGAGAGTCTCAAAATAAGCCTGCAGGGGTAGGACCTGTAGACCTAGTATGCAACTAGACCACCTCTAGATCCTACTTGGCCTAATGAGACATCATGATGTATTGTCAGGGCATAGAAGTATTTTTGACATTTTTTGATCATGTGAGATTTTTTATCATGTAAGTGACATGAAGAGTGCATGAAAAGATGTTTGAAGGTTAGTTTCAAGTCATAATATGGTTTGTAGGTCAAGGACTAGGCAATCAAAGAGAGAGATGGTGGAAAAATGAGGCATGAAGTTTAGATTTCAAGATAATATTGAAAATGTGAGAATTTTCATTATTTTTATAGATTTTTCCAAGTGTTTTGACTAATTTGAGGTCAAAGTTTGTAATAAAAGGCATGAAAATTAATTTTAAGGTATCTCAAACACACAAAATGAAGGGCTCTCAACCCGAGAATGAATTTCAAGTGTTCATTGGCATGTTTAACATCTACATGTAAACCTGATATGTTAAGGATATATGGTTAAGGGTCCTATCTAAGTTCTCTAGGCATTAATTTTGGAAATTAGGGGAAGTCCTTTATAAACAATCGTTAACACCAGAAATAGTGTTAAACCTCTCTAAAACCCTAATAATGACTTGATATGAAATAAGTTGTTATAAATTGACCATAATGGATTTTTATGGATATTTTATTTATTTTAGTATGTATTCAAATCTCCCAATCATCTCCATGCGTGATTGGTTTGACAAGTGAGTGAGTAAAACCTACAGAAAAGGCCTTATTTCTTAGAGATTTGATATAGCAATCAGATTTGACCAATTCAAAGTTGATAAATATATGGAGAATATGAATAAAATACTTTTATTTTATTTAAATTTTTGTTTTTTAGTAGTTTATATACCTTATGTGTGCTAAATTAGTCATCTAATTTGACCAGTCACTAACAGACCTAATGGTATAAATAGTGAGAAAACCAGGCAGAAGTGAAAATTTGATTAGGGATATGTTATCATGGAATAGGTATGAATAAAATTTCATGGATATAATTATAAATACTTTTTATACATATTAATGTTGGATATAATTCTTGGATATTAGTGGTTATAGTGAGAAAATTTCTCACAAGTTGACTTGTCTATCTCATTAAGGTCTGTGTATAGTGAGGTTATGAGATTGGTCTACATGACCAATATTTTCCTTTGACCATGACATATTTATATATATTATTTACCTAATTATCTCATATTATCATCTAAATTCATTTTAATTCTATGAAATTGTTCATGCAAGTGTTGAAGGTTAAAATGACCATGACTGGTCTTTAAGGCAAACTAACAGTTTTGGGTTAGCAGGTTATAGTGATGAATTTGAAGCTTTATGCCCTAAGATTAATAATATATTATAGATTATGTTTATATTTAGTAATTTTATATCCTAAACATTTTTTTAATAAGCTTGGAAGATAGTGTAATAGGTTGTAACATTAAATCCAAAATGGCTTGTCTGACTGAGTGAGGTCTAAGAGACAAGGTCAACAAATTAGTCTACAAGACCAATAGTTTATATTATAAATAATGATATTTTTATGGGAATTTTTTATAAGTATATTTTAATATAGTTTTCATTCATTTAAATTCCTTGATTTTGTTATTTCAAGTGTCGTAAGTTTAAGTTTCCATGACTGTGTTTTGAGACTAGTTGGTTGTTCTGAGTGAGCTAATTGTAGAGAAGGGTTTGAGTCATTTTGATTTGTGTAATAAAGTATAATTAACTTTGTAAAAAATTTTAGGTCTTGAAATTTCTATTTACATGTTTTATTTCCATGTTATTTTGGATAATTAAGTTTTTTATCTTCAATATTTCAAGATAGACTTTTTGGGTATGAATAGGCCTAATTGTGAATAGTGTTAATGGCATGCTTTAAGTGATGATTAGAGGCTAAAGTGTCATGAAACTAAGAGGATATTATTGTTTGTATATTTGAGTTTAATTTTAAGTGTTATTTCCATTTATTAATCTTTAAAGTGCTCCAAGAAGATCAAATGGAAATGTGTGCTAATGAAGGTTGAATTAATTTATGTCTCCTTGAGGCCTGAAAGAGGCTTTTGGTCCTATATACTATGACCAAACTATTTTAATGTTTTATTAATGTTATTTTAATATCATAAGGTTTATTTTAATTAAAATATAAATGATAAAGTCTTTATTTCTAACCAAGAGTTGTATGAGCAAGAACCTAAGTATAAGAACAAAGCCTAATAAGCCTAATCGACTAGTTAGAGAATGTGTGAGTTGAAGCAAAAAATATAGCACTTTGAAGAGATAAATAAGGCCATATAGATAATTATAAGGGTTAATATAAACTATCATGAATATTTAATATGGGTATTATAAATTAATATCAAGGTCAAATGACCTAATCTATCTTGAAGAGACCTAGTTGAGTGAAGGAGCCTAGAAGGCAGTTTGAAAGGGCTAAGAGTGTGAATAATTGAATAAGTGGTCATAATCAGTTTGTCGAGAAATAAGGTGTCCTAAAGGTGATAAAATAAATCAAGTGGTCGAGTTGGTTTTGAGTCATTTATGGGGTTGGTTCCTCCTTGTAAGTTGGTGCTTGTTAAATCTTAGTTAGGTGAGTGTTAGGATTGTTGGAGTTAGTGTTCCATGTGAAGTTGGTGCTTCACCAAATCTTGATGTTTATATTATATAACTATAGTCCATTTACATATATTAGTGTTTTTTCTTACCCTTGAGTTTTTCCCACTCAAATAAGTGTTTTATATGTTATGCTCTTGTCTCATAGTTCTTGATGTGTTCCTAAGTTCACTATATTGCTTTGATAGTTCATGGATGATAAAATAAAGTTGTAAATTTTTTTGAAGAATTATTCAGCCCCCCTCTCAGTAATTTTTATTCCAACATTTGGTATCAAATCCTGGTCCTTTTAATACAATTCTAACATCTTGAAGGTGATCCTAAGAAGCACAAGATGTCTTATGATCAATAAGAATAAGATAACGTGTATGCTGAAAAATTCTAGTATGATAGTGAAGAAGGAAAAGCTGAAGTAGACCTTAAAGTTGTGCTCATAAGAGCCTTTGATGATTTGAAGGATAAAAATAAGATTATAAATGATCTTAGGAGTTAGTTATAAGGGTTCAACACAAGGTTTAAGTTAAAGTAAGCTGATTATGATTGGTTAAAGATAGAGTTAGTTTCCTTTAAGGTTGAGCATGAGCATCTCATAGACAAAATGATAAAGTTTGAGAGAGAGTGTGAGAAGTCAAAAAAAGTCAAGATTACCAACAATAAAATACTATTCATGTATCCCAATGTAATAAAATATAAGTTATCATGAAACCATGGTAAGTATAAAAATGTTGTTTGCTACATCTATCATAATATATGACACATTGCAAGATTTTGCTTTAATAGAGTTAGAAGGCCCAAAAGAGTCAACAAGACATATGAATCTCCTATAATTCATAAGAATAATATAACATTGGTATGGAATCCAAATCAATTTAGGATAGATCATATTGAGCTCAAGAGGTAAAATGGACTATTTACCAAGGAGGAATAGAAGACCAAAGAGGATTCTATTCTAAATCAAACTAAATTTCACATTCAATATTAAGGCACAAAATGGTATCTATACAGAGGTTTATCAAGCCACATGACATGATATATAAATAATTTCATCTCATTAAATAAGAATGCTACAAGAATAATGAGGTTTATAGTTGGCAAGGGTGTCTTGAGTTTAAATAATGGAAAGACCACGACACAAAATGTGCTGTATGTGGAAGGTTTGAAACATAACCTATTTAGTGTAAGTTAAATTTAAAATCAATTAACCATACTAAACTTTCATGATAGAGGGTGTGAGATAAGGATAGCCAAATTAGGAAGGATAATTTCCAATGCCAGGAGGACTGAGAACAACCTATATGTATTGAATGAGATCAAAGATGCTTCATGATCAAGATGGATGAAAGTTTGATATGGAAGATAAGCTTAGTTCACCTAAAATTTGATAACCTGGTCAATGTTATCATTAATAAGTCTATGAAGAACATGCCTAAGATCATCAAACCTACAAACATGTTTTACAAGGCATGTCAACATGGTAAGTAGACTAGAAGAAGGTTCAAGTCCAAGGATTACTCTACTATAAGACCCTTAGAGTTAATACACACTGATCTCTATCAGCATAAAATAATTCAAATCATTCAAAAAGATATCTACTTCATGTTACTCATTTATGATTACATAATAATGACTTGGGTTGCATTCTTAAAAGAAAAATTAGAAGCTCTTGACAAGTTCAAAGCATTCAAAGCTCTTGTTAAGAGTGAGAAGAATGGGAAGATCAAGTGCCTAAGATCTAATAGAGGAGGAGATTTTTGGTCTAATGAGTTTTATGACTTTTATGAGGTTCATGGATTAAGGAGATAATTCTTAGTAGCTAGGACACCTTAGCAGAATGGGGTAGTGGAAAGGAAGAATAGGACAGTTTAATAGATGGCTAGACATCTACTAAATTAGTCAATATTATCTAATGGATATTAGAGGTAGTAATAACTATAGTAAGGACTAATGGTAACAAGACTTCTTATGAACTATGAAATAGAAAACCTACCAATGTGGAACATTTCAGAGTGTATGGGAGTAAATGTTTCATCAAAAGAGATGATGTATACTTGGGAAAGTTTGATTCCAGATTTGATGAAGGCATATTCTTAGGATACTCATCAATGAACTCAACCTAAAAATTTTATAACAAGAGACTACAAAAGATAGTGGAGAGCACCAATGTGAAGATTAATGAGACAAAGAAATCTCACTCACAGTCAAAGAAATATTTAGAGAATTTAGACTTTAAGAATTAAGAGAATACTATAGAGGTTGATGAGGAAGAATAAGAAGTTAAATATAGACATTAATCAAAAGGAACCTCAAGATATATTCAAATAGATCACCCTAAATCTCAAATCATTGGCAACAAGAATGCAAGTATGTAAACAAGGATAAGACTGTTAAGTAAACTAAATCAAGAGAATATTGATTTATTATCCAAGATTAAACCTAATATTATTATAGAATAAAGCAAAGAATTTTATTTTATAGGTGCTATGAATGAGGTGTTAGACCAAATAGAGAAGAATGAGACTTGGGAACTAGTTCCTAGGCCAAAAGACAAGAATGTCATTGGCAAAAAATAGGTGTTTAGAAATAAGTTGAATGAATATCAATAAGTCATTAGAAATAAGGATAGATTGGTATTCAAGGGATATGCACAAGTTTAAGGGGTATAATTTGAGGAGAAATTTCCATAATTAGAAATATTGGAGGCCATCAGATTATTTCTAGCATATGCAAGATTCAAAGGATTTAAGATATACCAAGTGCATGTCAAATTTACATTTTTAAATGGGAATCTAGAAGAGAAAGTGTACATTGATCAACCTAAAGTATTCTCACTATAAGATGACAAATACTATGTTTTCATATTGAAAAATGCTATATATGGTCTGAATTAATCTCCTATATCTTAGTATGCTAGGTTTGACAAGTATTTGTTGGATCAAGGATTCAAAAGAGGAGTTGTAGATAGTAATGTGTACATCAAGATAGAAGATGACCATAAACTGATAGTAGTTGTCTATGTGGATGGAATTATATTTTATGGAAAAAATGATAACATGACCAAGAAATTTTTGTAGGTGATGAAGAAAGAGTTTGAGATGTCCATTCTATGAGAACTATCATTCTTTCTTGGGTTGTAAATCACTCAATCCAAAAAAGGTATATTTGTATCACAAGCTAAGTACATAAGAGATGTTGAAGAATTTTGAGATGGAATATTTCAAGGAATTTTTTAGACACATGATCATAGGATGTAAGTTGAGTAAGGAATATGAGTCTTCAAAGTTCAATCAGACATCATATAGGTCAATCATTGGAAGATTTTTATACACCGCTACTTCTAGACCTAAAATAATGCAAGCAATAGGTATTATGGGAAGGTTTCAAGAAGATACAAAGGAGAATAATTTAGAAGAATTCAAAAAGATACTCAGGTATCTCAAGGGGACTATGGAGTATGGATTGTGGTATCCAAGAAGCAATGAGTTCAATTTTATATCCTACATAGATGGAAATTAGGTAAGAAGTATAGACGATAGGACAAGTACCAGTGGAGGAGCTTTCTTCCTAGGTGGGTGCCTAGTTTTATGGATAAGTAAGAAGTAACCATTAATATCATTGTCAACTTGTCAAGTTGATTACATTTTAATAAATTCATGTTACACTTAGGTCCTATTGATGAGATAGACTGTAAAAGACTACAAACTGGAGTATGATGGTCTTATCCCTATCTATTGTGACAATACACATGATATAAACATCTCTAAGAACCCTATCATGCACTTAAGGATCAAGCACATTCTAATTAGGTATATTTTTATAATATATAAGGTAAGTGAATAAAGTATTAAACTTAAATATGTTTCTACACAGGACCATATTGCAAACATCTTGACCAAACCACTTCCAAAGGTAATTTTTGAACACCTAAGACACGAATTGGGTGTAATTCCTACACCTAAAAATCATTGAAGAACTAAATTACTTAGGGAGAGATAATAATGATCATTATTTATAATAATAGGTTATTTATTCCAATATGTTATGAATGGAGATAGGGGGAGCATGTTTTTTTATGTCTTATAAACTCATAAGTCCTATGTGTTGAGTATTTTGGTTATTAAGAGTGTGATCCAAGGAGTTGCATACATCACTTTGTCATTTATGTCATAGGGGGATAAAGAGAAAAATGGGAGATAATAGTTATTAGTATATAGTATGTTTTTCCATCAATGATAAATGGGGAGATTGTTGATCATTGTTCTTGTTGTTGAAAGTATGGCATTTATGTTGTCATTGATGTCAAATGTTCTTAAAAAGGTGTTCATTAAGTCATTAAAGAATTTAATTGTTTGATATCATAATTTAGAGGTATTAAACTAGTTGAGGATCATTTAAGACATGTGATCAAGGTATAAGAGCATCAATAAGTGTTTCAAGGTTAGTTGTCAAGTTTCAAGTGCTTGAAAGCTTAGTCATGGCACTGATCATTGCATGAAGAGTCCTTGTGAGAAGGTATGAGCTTGATAACCTATTAATATGGATGAAAAAATACATAATAAGATTTATGAGGTTGTTTTATCATGAACATGAGGCATTTTATCACTCATGAGAGTCTTAAAGTGAGCCTACAAGGGTAGGACCTATAGACCTAGTATGCAACTAGACCACCTCTAGACCTTGCTTGGCTTAATGAGGAATCATGATCTATTGTCAAGGAATATAAAGGATTTTTGACATTATATGACAATTTTATATTTTTTGTGAGCATGTGAGGTGGAGAGTGCATTAAAAGAGTCTTGAAAGTTAGTTTCAAGGCCTAATGTGGTTTTTAAGTCAAGGACTAAGAAAACAAAGAGAGAGATGGTGGGAAAATGAGGTATGAGATTTATATTTTAACATAATAATGATAATGTGAAAATTTTAAGTAGTGTGATATATTTTACAATGTGTTTTGAACAAGTTTGAGGTTAAATTTTGAAATAAAAGGCATGAAAATTGGTTTTGAGGTCTCTTGAGTGCACAGAATGAAGGGTTCTCAACATGATAAGGACTTTAAAGTGTTTATTGGCACATGAAACCTATACATGGGAGCCTAATATGTTGAGGATACACAAGGAAGGGTCTTATCTAATATATTTAGGCATTATTTTTGGAATTAACACTTGAAATAATGTTAACCCTCTCTAAAACCCTAATAATGACTCGATAGGAAAGTTGTTATAAAGTGATAAAAATGGATATGTATGGCTATTTTAGTGATTATATTTTTTATTTAACTCTCTAAGGTATCTCTATGTGTGATTGGTTTGACAAGTGAGTGGGTGAAACGTATAGGAAAGGCCTTGTTTCTCAAAGATTTATTATAATAGTCAGAGTTGACCAAGTCAAAGTTTATATATGGATGGATGATATGAATAAGATATTTTTATTTTATGTCCATTGTGTTTTATAATAAGGTTATAGACCTTATGTTTGATAAAACATTCATCCAAATTGACCAGTCGCTAACAAACCTAATGGTGCAAACAATGAGAAAACTAGGTAGAAGTGAGAAGTTGATTAGGGATGTGTTATAATGGAATAGGGATGAATCCAAGTTCATGGATACACTTTTATATAATTTTAATATATTTTTATGTTGGATATAAGTTTTGGAGATCAGTGGTTAAGTGAAAAAGTTTCTCACAAGTTGATTTATCTATCTCAGTAAGGTTTGTGTACAATGAGGTTATGAGATTGGTCTGCAAGAGAAATATTATTATTTTACCATGATATATTTATATCTAAGAGTTATATAATGATATTATAATATAATATAAACTAATTATAATTATTTTTAATATTCCATACAAGTTTTGAAGGTTAAAATCACCATGATTGGTCTTTAAGGCAAATTTGTAGTTCTGGGTAAGCAGGTTGTAGTGATGATTTTAAAGCTCTATGCCATAAAATGAAACATATAGTGTACATGTTATTTATATTTAGGAAATTTATTTCCTATAAATTAATTTCATAATATTTTAATTTAGTTTAAGATGTTGGAAAATTGAAACCAAAATGGCTTATCTAACTGGTGAGGTCTAAGAGAGAGAAGGTCAACAAATTGGTCTGCAAGACCAATAGTTTCTATTATAAATTATGATATTTTTATTTGATGTTGTTATAATTATTTTTTAATATAATTTTAATTAATTTAAATTCCTTGAGTGTGTCCTTTTAGGTGTCATAATTTCAAGTTTCCATGACCATGTTTTGAGACTAGTTAGCAGTTTTGAGTGAGCTAATTATAGAAAAGGGTTTGAGTCCTTTTGCCATATGTAATATAGTATAAATAACTTGGTTAATTTTTTAGTGTATTTAATTTTACATTTATATATTTTTTATTTCCATGGTTATTTATCTTTAAAAAAAAATTTATCTTCAATAGTTCAAGACAAACTTTCTAGGTATGCACATGCCTAATTGTAAACAGTGCTAATGGTGTGATTTAAGTGGTGATTAGATCTAAATGATGTAATGGAAATAAAAATATATTATTATGGGTATATTTTAGTGTAATTTTAAGTTTTAATACCATTTATTAATTTTTAAATTTATCTAATAAGATCAAAGGGCAACATGTGCTAATGAAGGCTTAATTGAATTAGGTCTCCTTGAGGCCTAAAGGAGGTTTTTGGTCCTATATATTATAAAAAACATATTTTAATGTTTTTTTTTTTTTTTTGAATTTAATAATTCATATTTTATTTAAAATATAAATTTTAAAGTGTTTATTTCTAACCAAGAGGTGTATGATCAAGAACCTAACATAAGAATAAGGCCTAATAGGCCTAATTGACTACTTAGAGAATGAGTGAGTTGAAGCAAAAGATATAATAATTTGAAGAGATAATAAAGGTAATATATAATATTATAATGGTGAATATAAACTATAATTAATATATAATATGGGTACCTTAGATTACTATCAAGGTCAAATGACCTAATCTGTCTTGAAGAGACCTAGTTGAGCAAAGAAGCCTAGAAGGCAGTTTGAGAGGGATAAGAGTGTGAAGAGACAAAGAAGTGGTAATGATAATTTATTTGAGAAATAATGTGTCCTAAATGTGATCAAATAAATTATGTGGGTAATATGGTGCTGATTTATTTAGGGGGTTGGTTCCTCCTTGAAATATGGTGCTTACGAAAGCTTAGTCAAGTGGGTGCTTGGCTAGTTGGGGTTGGTGCTCCATGTGAAGTTAGTGATTCACTAAATACTTATGTTTTCATTATAGTAATTATTAAATTTGAATGTATAAGTGTTTTTTCTTCCCCTTAAATTTTTTCCACTCAAATAAGTGTTTTATGTGTTATGCTCTTGTTTCATGGTTCTTGACATGTTACTAAGTTCACTATATTGCTTTGAGATTTCATGAATGATAAAATAAAGTTTTAATTTTTTTAAAATAATTATTAAACCCCCCAATCATTTTTATTCTAAAATTGAGTGGGTAATCCCCAATATCAAGCTAATACCATTACCAATACAAATCTCTTTCAGCCCAAACATCCTGAAACCAACATTAGATTACTTTCTAGCTCCCTATTTTAACCAACTTTATTATCACACTAAAATTACATGCTATTATAATATAATAAATCTTAGGGTGACAAATTATTTAGAATTTAATTTTTTATTGATTTCTTCTTTTTTTTATCATTGTGTGTTGTATAGTAGAGCTTGTATTGGCTAGTGTTGGTGCAAGGTTTGTGTTGTGTGCTAAAAATGGATTAGTAACATTGATACAATTATTTTTGTGTTTAATTTCATTCTTGATTCAAATTATCTTGAAAAAATTTCCCATAATTTTGAACACTATCATCTTAATCAATATAATCTCTTACATATTATTCTACCTTCCTTCTAGAAGTACATAGTCAACCTACATGATTGTGTCTTCTTACCCCCCTATTTAGTTATTTTCTTAACAGTACATAACCAAATTTCATGATTGTGTATCTTTATCGTCTTCTTTAGCCTTCATGTACACAATATAGAGTTGACCTACATGACTATTTATCCTTATATTTTTATTCATTTCCTTAGGTTATATAACATAGTTGACTAGTTCAACTCTATATTCCATTTTTTAATTTTGTGTTTGTATCATCCTTTTTAACATTTATATTTCATAATGAACTTCTTATTTGAGGATAAAACAAATTTGAACTCAACATATATGATGAAACTTACCAATACCAATAGGTTTCCCCATAAATAGCTTGTGGCTTCCACTTTAGATGAAAGTAATGTACATGTGTCCACTTGCACTACAAATTATAGGACTCTTCATTCATATTCTACTCATAACCCTCTTTTATCCTTAGAATATCAGCCTAAATTAGAGTATACTTTGGAAATTATTTTATTCATTATTGATTTTCCTCAACATTGATGAAAAGAGCCTTCCACTATTTACAACTTTATGATAAGTGGTCAATAAGAAAAACTGAATTCACCTTCCCCCACATTCTCTCATGGATTTTGGGGTTGATACCTTATGTGATTCTTAACCTCTCCCTTTTATTTTTACTCCTTATCATACTATGACCTATTTTTCCTTGATTTCTTCCACCTCCATTCCATGTATCCCTACTAACATGGTAGGTTCATCATCTTGTGGGACTTTCCCAAGACCTAACCTCCTCAATCATTCCACTAGTGCATCATTTTCTATCCATGTTAACCATGTAACTAGTGCTTCTTTCTCTTCTAATCCTTATAATAGTGCATATTTTGCTACACATTCTAACCATGCCACTAGTTACCACTTTTATACCAATTCCTCTAATACCACTTTTGATGTGCATCTTGCTACTCATAGTGGCACCCAATCTACTAATAGCAATGCTAATGTTTGGCATGCTGCACAAAATAATCACAACACTCAAACCCATCAACTCTTGCTACAAAATATTAACCAAATGAATATTTTCCAAGATAATAATTATAATCAAATGAAGTAAATTAAGAATCAACTTATTCACCTCTAAAATCAACCTCAACATGTTTTATATAGAATGCAAAATCAAAATGCCCCTCACCCCCTTATGGATTCCCATAGAAACCTTATTCCCCAACCACCTCTCATTAATAAAAAATATTAAACATATTCAAAATGAACCTCTTAAAACTCAAATTTCCAATATATATATATGAGGTATCACACCTACCATTAGCTATAATGGGTCAACTGATCCTACCTTACATTTAAAAACATTTGGCAATCTCTACAAATATTGTGTGAAGTTAAACACTTTTTTCGCTACCAGGATCTTAGCAAAAAACCTCTTCGAAGAGGATTTAGATTGGTATAATCAACTCAAATCCCATTCTATCATTATCTTGGAAGATATAGTTAATTCTCTAGTGCAAGAATTTCAAACTAGTGATCTATTTGAGAAAAACTTAGCCTATTTTATCAATTGTAAGTAGCTTGACATCAAAACTACACAAGCTCTCATCAAATAGTGGAATATCTTGCCTAATAGTATAAGCATAACATGGAAAATTATAATCTCTTTCATCTATTCATTAACACTCTCTATCCTAAGTTGTAATATTGAGTTAGGAATCTCTCTCCATGAACTTTAGAAGAGTCCCTTGACCAAGACAAGTGGCAAGATTTTCACATGAATCAATTTGAGCCATCTTAGCCTCTTATGGGCACTCATATGCTCATCAAAAATAAAAATTGTCATGATACCAATGATGTTGTCATTGATTCCTATGATAGCATTCATAATATTCAAGATATTTCTCTTGACCCTACTTTGGAGCAAGTTTCTCCTTTAAACCACACCCCTAATCCTTAATTTTCTCAAATAAACAACATCAATGTTTATAAGCTCTTATCCTTAGTAGAACTCCAAAAGCATCTACCAAAGCCTCTTCCATGGGATATTTATCCCACTCTCCCTATGAAATCATGGTATGATCTAAATAAATTATGTTGGTTTCATTCTAGTTGGGGTCACTCTCATGATACTTGTAGGCAATTTCATAATCTAGCTATAGTTTTACTTCTTGGTCTAAATTTTGATCATGATTCACTCATTTTTAAATGTCAACAATCCTATTATATTACCTTAAATTTTCAAAAAATAAAAAATAAAAATCAAGCTTTGAACTAGGCTACTGCTCATCTCTCCATCTACAAAGACCCTCTTCCTAACCATCAAGACAATAATGACAAGCCTATTCCTTCCTTCAATACTGTTGAAAGTTGTATAGACTAATTTATTGAAGAGAATGTGGTAAATATGACTAATATATAAAGGGTAGTTTATTTTATTGATTCTAATCCTACAAAAATGCATCAATCATCTCAAACTTTCCATGTGATCCAAGATTCCTCACCAACTCATTTAACATAGTTGGGGCAAGAGGACCTCATCTTTTTTGAATAATAAATTCCAACAGCGCTATTGGATAACACCTGTTATACTATTTATATAATTTCCATAACCTCTCTAACCATCAACAACATTATTAAACCTTATAATCCCACTTATTCAAATTAATCACAAGATAAACCTAAATTAACTACCCCATCCTCTAAATACAATCAACCAATTTGTCTCAAAACTAAACCGACTATGTCCTATCAACACAAGTGTACATGAATCTCTAATCTTCCTTCCCATGAGCTCTTCCAACATTATGCATCTCTATGTAGTATTACACTCATGGTTTCTAATGAATGGGACCCTATAATAGAGCTTACCAATCTCCCATATCAAATTCTCTTCATTGAACTCATGCTAATTTCTCCACGTCATCTCAATCACCTTTGAAAATCTTATTCAAAATGAAAATCCCTCATCTTCCTCTAGAAGGATGTCAAGTTCCCTTATCTAGATCATAATATAGTATATTGAAATAATATGAATAAATGTAGATATACATGGACAAAACAATGGATGCTTATCTTTCTCTCAAAAAAATTATTATTTATATGATCCCAAATGAGATTCTACTTCATTTAGATGATCCTCCTCTCTTCTTAAACATTCAAATTGGTGATATCCAACTCAAACATGCTTTGATTTATGAGGGGTCAAGTACTTCTATTGCCTCCCTCAACTTCATTAGAACCCTTGGATATTCTAAGTGTAATCTTAATTCTACATGAAACACATGTCAAGGTTATGACCAAAGGCAAATACATCCCTTAGGTTATGTGTGGATCCCTATTACTATCCCACCTATCACCATTCAATTTAAGGTTATGATATTTAATTTTCCCCTTTCCTACAATATCTTGCTTCATAGGCCATGGACTCATCGCATGAGAGATGTCACCTCTTCTTCCTACCAATGTTTTAATTTTTCCCATAATGGTGTTATCTATAGGATACAAAGAGACACTAACCCTTAGAATTTTGAACAATTATGAGACTGTGGTGTATTCAACATTCCAAACCTTGAACCCTTGTTGAGTGTTCCATTCTTGGAATCTCAATGTTTTAATTTCCCCATCATCTCTATGTGAGGTTATCATGGTCACCCTGAACTCATCAAGAACATATAACCTAACCTCTTAGAATTCAATGATGATGAGCCTGATGAGATCAACCTCCAAATCAAAACTTTATATCTCTATCCTCATCTTATTTCCCATCTTACACCATCTTTGAAACTACATTCTTGCTAGTCACCTAGTGAAGATATACCCATGGTCTTAACTAAGACTCGCCATTCTATTCATGATGTAACCTATGATGAGAAGTTCATACCTACTTGAACCATTGATATTTAGACACTTGAATATGATGATGGTTATACTTTAGATGATCCATTTCTAGGAGGTTTTGTTCAAGATAGAGATCTTGAGATCCTTCATTATCGTTCTTCTTTGTTTTTGTCTTTCTATTCATGTTATCACATTCTTGTTTAGATATTTCCTAATTTTAGCATAATTTTTCTTATTTTTATGGTAGAGATGGAGAATTATCATGTCATACCTCCAATTTTTTGAGAACCTCTTAGTATCATGCTTATGGATCTTGCTATGACTGGTCCTTATCATCTCAATAGATACCAAAATTCTTATAGCTTACTTCCCCCTGAGATGCTTACTACTGTCCTTAAACCCTTTGTGCATCATGCTCCTCCCTTATCCAAACCTATTCTATATCCTATTTCCACTCTACCTTTAGATGAGTCTCATCTTATATCTACTTTTATATCTTCTTTAGACAAACCTTGCCTGGTCTCTCCACTAGCCTCACCTCCCCTTGGTGATGGCCTACTTCTTTTACTATAGCTTGATCCCCTACCTATCCAATGGGTTAATCAACTATATTATGACATTCATAGAGTTTCCAATCATTAAAATCAATCCTTATATCTATACCATCCTTCCATAGCTTTTGATTCCACTCCCTATGTTAGTAAACCCATAAAGTATACTAACATACATATCTATTACTTCCTTGGCACAAATAATCATTCCTACACTCATTGTTAAAATATTTGAAAATATATAAACACATTACATCCTACTCTTCCTAAGCCTACATAAAATGCTATACCTCTTCCCAAGTTATTACCTAAGTATATTCCTAAATGGAGAGGTATATTATCTATGGAACCAATGCGGTACCCATCACACTGATTGTTTTTGCATCCTCTAGCATCATCTTCATGATCACCTTTTGACCATTCATGCTCCCATTTTTCATCCTCCCATAATTCACCCATCAAAATAGGCTCATCCCTCTTCCCTTGTGGTTCCTCCACCTTTGGTCTCTTCTCCATTGATTCCTCCACCTATGGTTCTATCTCCACCCATGGATATTCCTTCACCTGTGGCCCCTTATCTACTAGTGGATCCTTCTTATCCCATATATTATACTCCTATTTCTTCTCCTGAGTATTCTATGCATGATATATCTCATGAGCATGATCCTTTATCTCTACCTACATTTTCTATATAGGATATTTTACGAGGTGTTTTACCAGCTTTTATTGAAGACCAATGAGACTCTTGATATAGTTAGGATCCAACTTCATAGAGATCTATCAGATGTTAAGGATCATTTTTGTGGACATATTTAACAATATTTATGAACACAACATGGTGTATTCATTTTAGTTTTGTTTTGGATGTGTGGTCTACTTTTATATTTATCTACTTTATATCATTTGACTCTAGGTCAAATTTTGCTTCATTTATCTATATTACATGGATCTTTATCTTTCACAGTATGTGTTATTTATGATTTCATTCAATTTCCTTATGATCTCTTATGGATTATTTTCATGATTACATGATTCTATTTATGAGTTCATTTATTTTCATTGATGTCTTTGTCTTTTCTCATGTTTGTTTACTATCTTATCTCATCCATAGATAATTATTATTGTGACTTAGTTATACAAACCTTGATCCCCTTAGTAATCCTTATTTACCATGAGATTAGTTAGCAAACAGTTCATCTCATTTTCATAATCATATTTTATTATTTCACTTTGGATATCCCTTTATTCCCCTTATTTCCTTACAAAAAATAAGCATACACATGGTTGAAACTTGAGATAACATACTAGTTCATAGGTAATTCTAAGTGTTTTTAGTTAGTCATGTCTTTGGATACTTAGCTTACTTTAGCTAAAGTA
>JARHVA010001532.1:1577500-1580000 GCA_037957365.1 Torreya grandis | reverse complement strand
ACTTTACCTTACTTGTTATTAGTTTAGTGAATATGAAAACATAGGACCTAGTTAGGGTTATTACATAGTTTTGCTTGAATGAATGATTTAGAACACTCCCTAGTGAATTTCTTATGGTAAGAGATACCTTGGCTAGGTCTACTAGATCCATCTTGGTCATGATCTCAAATATATAATGTATCAATAATCAGAAGTGTAATTAGGATCTGTCTTCTTTGAGTTAGGATTGATTTATAGATCAGTTGCATTTCCCTTTGCATACATTCTAGTGAACTTGACATGAATCTAATCCTTACAGGTTTTCTTTCATGCCATCATTTTTATTATCTTATTATATTCTGAATTATTATATCAAACAAATTGATATAGTTATAAAATTTTGTGCACATGTTTAACACACAGTCACTTCAAAATGACTTTGTTATGTCTATGTAGGTCTTCATCAACTATAAGTTATTGGATCGAATAGGTCAACACATTACTCTTATTTAGTTCCAAATTAACATACACTATTACACAATTTAACTTTATCTACTAATTATTTTTACTATTATATAGGTCAACAAACACTATCAAAAAGGTCAACCCTATTCCTTATTCTTCTTCAACATATAGGGTTTTACAGAACTTAGTTGAATCAATTGACCTAGTTTTCATAATTTGAAAGTAGAAACTAAGGAATTAAAACATAAAATTTTCAATCTTAATTATCTTCAATCCAAACAAGGTTCATTTCTTTCTTCTCTCTATCATTTCAATATTTATTTCAGTTATATTTTTCACAAGTTAGCAGTCTTTAAAACTATAACCCTATAACTAACTAGGTTGACCTGGTTGATGTAGTTCTATAGTCTATCTTCTATTTGAGAAACATAGTCAACCTGTTCAACTCTATTCTTAAAGACCTTGATTATATAGAATCATTGTGACCTAGTCATCTCTATTTTGTACTATTTGCAGATAGTGTCACCTAAACTAACTATGTACTATTCTTATTTAAAGAATTAACAATTATTTGCTAGTGATTAATTCACATCTCCTTTTTAGCTATTTGCATGATTAGATTAACTCACATAGTCTAAATTTGTGCCTTTTCAAATTACCATTTTAGTTAAACTATTTTAATCTTTTGTACACACTATCAAATCACATAACATTCAAAACACATTAAAACATTTATCTTCCCAAGGCCTACTTACTTGGGGAAAGTTGACTTTGTTTTCTGGCCAAGCATAAATATATGGTTAATAATATATGTTTTCAAAGCACCTAACACCCTTATCACTATGATATTGTAAAGTGATGGGGTAGGCCCAAATACGAAGCCAGTATCATTGCTAATGTATATCCCCTTCATCCCAAACATCCTAAAACTAACTCTAGACTACATTCTAGTTCCCTATTTAAGCCAACTCTCCTATCACACTAACATAAAAACTTTCTAATAATCTAATAATACTTAGAGTTACTACTTAGTTATCATTTATTTTCTAATTGATATGCTTTCTCTTTGATCATTATATGTTGTATTGAAAAAACTTTCATTGGTGAGTGTTGGTGCAATATATTTTATTGTGTTCTCTAATTGGATAAATCATATTGATCCAATTATTTGTGTGTTTGCTTTCATTATTTCTTTAATTATCTTTAAAATAATTTCCCCTATTTTAGAAAACTATCATACTAGTTGACACAGTCTCTTATATACCATATATCCCTTCCTACTAGTAGTACATTGTCAACCTGCACGACTATGTCATCTTATCTCCTTCCTCCATCCTCTATAAAATAGTAAAGATTCAACCCATACAACTATGTACTCTTTTGAGCTTGTGTTTTAGTAGTACTCTATCAACCTAGTTGACTTGGTACCTATTTCTAACCCTATCCTTTATTGTCCAACCCTATTTTTTATCTAGTTGACTTAGTTCTCTATTTGGCTAACTCTATCTCTAATTCTCTTTTTTCTCTCCTAAATTCTATTTCTTTGATCAAGCATCATGAAATCTCCCATCAAAATATTTTTGGACAACATGAATCCATTTAGACACTATATGTGGTATTCTTTTCTTCATTTCTTTACCTCCCAAGATAATCCTCACTTTTAGAATACTTCTTCCCCTCTCTCTTCTATGGATTTTAACATGGTTAAAATCATGCCTCAAGATGAGGTAGGTGGATCTGATCTTTTTCATACCTATCAAGACAATTCCCATATTCAAGCATCTTAATAGAATGTGGGAGCAAATGATGTAAGTCTATCTAATAACCCAACTAGTAATCCACCTCCTAAAAACCCTTCCCGTACCACCCATTCTGGGATTTTTCCTATCAACACCAACCCTCCAATTGATATAGCCCAACTTCTTGTACAAATATTTTAATAAATAAACATATAACACCTCCAAAATGATAGAATTATAACATCATATGATCAATATGGCTAATCAACCTCTAATCTAATCCCTCAAAATAACTAGAACTTTATTTCTCCACCTCT
>JARHVA010001532.1:1502500-1572500 GCA_037957365.1 Torreya grandis | reverse complement strand
TTTTCATAGGGTTTCACACTCTTCACTTCACTTGGTAAACTTGGAACATTCATTTTGCCTTAAGATCTAGTCATGGAACATGAATTCCCACAACTATAGGGACAAATAATTTAAATTATAATGAATTTTTATGATAATAGTACATATTTATCTCAATTCCAATCACAAATATATATAGGTAAAATGACAAATATAGACTAAACTAAACAAACTTTGAAACTCACTCTTTCACTGTCTTCACTCACATAAATAAGTCATCTTGAGAGAAATATTATAACTATTTAAAATGAAATAAAAATAATATAAAAAATAAAAATTTATTTATAGGTATTTAAAAATTACATCAGTCAATTTAATCCATTAGTAATCATATGAAACACATCCCTAAACTGATTCCGACTCTGACTGGTTTTTCTCACTGTTTTCACTCTTTGCCAATTTAGCGATAGGTCAACTTGGCTAAGAAAATTATTTGAAAAAGAGGATATAAAATATCCAAAAAAAGCCATGGAAATAAATAATTATTATTTATCTTCAACCTCCATCTACTTTCATGCATTAACTTGGTCAACCCAATCTGTAGTATCACATTCTTCAAAAACAAGCAATTTTATGTAGGTTCTACTCACTATCTTGTCAGATCATTGCCACCTAGAGATGAATAATGGAGTTATATACCACATAAAATCATAAAATATCCTTATATATTCATTCTTTGAATTATCCAACAATATTTTCGTGATCAAATCAATATGAGGGTTTTGAGAGGGTTTTAGACTAGTTTACCTTCTTAACATTTGTTCATACAACTCTATCCCTTAAACCACTTACTAATTATTGGAAAACATATTTATTAAAATTTTAAATATCTCCTAAAAGTATAATTCCCATAAAACTATCACATTTTCCAATGAACATATAAATTTCCTTCTCAGGCTCACTTCTCTTTATTCTACATGCACAATAGACCTCAAAACATGTTTTCTTGATTTCACTTTCAATCTATGACCTCATAGTTGGTTAAAACCCTTGAACAAACCTATTAAAATTCAATACATGATAAAATTTGATCTATCACCTTGAAAACTCATCTTGACCCTTCATTAGGCCACACTAGGTCTTTTATGCACACTAAGCCTAAAACTACCAATCATGCTTGGATCTTGAAAACACTTTAAAACCTATTTCATTGTTATTAAAAAATCATAAAAATTTAATATAACTTCATACCATTATCACACATTGTCAACATTGTTTACACAATCTTACAAGCCACCAAGCTTGATCAAGAAGTCTCATCATACACTTTAAGGTCTTAAGACAAGGTCTATACCTAGATCTATAATGAAGGATTTACCTCTTATCTCACTTTGAGATTCATGTAACTAAATAAACACATCTCTCACTCATTATCTAACACTTCAATACACATTTTCAATCTCTATATCACCATCATCATGGCTTTACAAGCCATGTCTATGCTTAAGGGCTAGTTTATTAGACAAACTTACCAGGTACCATACCTCTTTGAGACTTTATTGATCTATGTCTCTTCACAAGAGAACCTACTAGACATAAATTATCTTTTAATACCTTTGAATAACTTTGACATCATTGACAACATCAATACCTCAAGTATAATAATAGGAACACATCTTAACAATCTCCCCCTTTGTCATTGATGGTAAACACTCTAACGCAATAGTCCATTCTCATCTCTCCTCAAGATAGATATCCCCATCAAGTATTTATCCCCATTTGAAATTAATTAAAATTTTCATATTTATTCTCACAAGGTCATCTATACATAGTACATAAATCCTTGGACCTAATCATTTCACTGAACAAGTAATCTCCCCCTTTGTTCATGCATACTACTAATCTCCTTTTTATCAATCCAAATAGAAGCTTAACTCATATTAGCGTCACATATACTATATTATACAACTTATTAAACATGTATATATAAATTCTCCTCCTAAGACCATGTTTTCTTGTATCTCCTTGGCTTTGACTAAGATCTTGAACACAATAAGTCCCATAGAGACCTCATTTAAATAGATCCACTCCTTCTTGATAAATACTAACTTCGTGGTCCAAAAAAATGACCTTCAATAGGTATGAAAAATTCCATATAATCCTCATAACATAAAACAACTTCCCTTATTTTCTTCATGCTCTACCTAGCTAGATCCAAAAAACAACTCTAATATCACCTTCACTAGTTTCCCTTATTCATTATATCATGTATAAAGTCTACTTTATTTAAATGACATATTTAACCCTCTTATTAGCCTTTTTTAAAAATTAAGCAATATTTAAGCATGATCTCCAATATCATATTCACTCTCCTTGGCTCATCACCTTGACAAGTTTAAGCATAATAGGCAGAATGTCATCTTCTAAAGAATTTTGTTAATACCCTGTGGTGTTCACCTATGAAGAACACTCCATCTTCAGATCACTTTCATAAATTTATGAACATTATAAATGGATAACCAACATATAATTTCAATTTTATAACATCACAAGACCTTAGATTGTATGAGAAAACAATTCTCAACCTTTAAATAACATTGGTTTTGCAGACCAATCTTCAACCCTTACATAACTTGGTCTATCTTTACTATCTAGGAATCATCTTATACTCAAATAGGTATTGAAAATAATAATATTGTAGTAATAAACATTGAAATAATTCTATCTACCACTCTAATTATCTCTACATGTCAAATAAGAGTTATTTGTTTCATGAATTTTCACATTAGGGCTTATAGACCTAAAGAGCCTTACAACCGTCATGTCCCTGTTCAACATGTCTTTGAGCTAGTCCTTCACAACTAGGATCAATATGATCTTTTAAAATAATTATTATGAGCTTAAATACCTTAATAATATGTTTAATCATGTTTATCTTTCATCCAAAGTGACGAACAAATACATTTCATTCAACAAGACATTTTATGTCTTCCAAAAACACATACCTTAAACACATTCCTCTTTCATTGAGTTTTGCTTATAAAAAGGCATAATTTAAAAACTTATTCAATACATGGAGTAATAATTAAATTAGTTTCAAACATCATTCAATTCTTAGAACACCAATTCAATGTTAATAGAGAGTTTTTAAATCCACCTTAGTCCTCTCAGGTTTTCTATGTAATAACATAATCAACAAACTTTGGATTTAATCCATAACAAATTCATATAAAAATTTTAAAATGTCTAAATCACTTTGAATATGATCATCATGGAGTCTAATACATCTTTTTATTTTACACCATGTTGATCTAACTTCATCCATGGATTCTACAAACACTTCTCTCCTCTCGAGTTCATGCACAATTAGTTTGAATTTGAATTCTAATGGTTATAATTTTGAATCCTCAACAACTACTTCTTAATGTATAAAATTGACTAATTTTATCATATCATATAATACATGATCAAATTTTAAATCTCATAAATTGAGCTAGAAAACACTTCAAGGAACAAAACTTTTAGAGGATCTTCTTGAGACATTAGACAACATCTTCATGAAACCTTTAACCAAAATTTGAATTTCTATGTACCTTGAATAGATGGATCAACATGATGACCTGAACATACCTCCTTGAATTCCAATGATATTCTATCTCCCTTTATCTAGAATAGTGCATTTTATTCACTCTAAGAGATCATGTGAAATAGTAGAATCTTACCAAAGCATCTATAAAACCTTCACAACATCCTCTATCTTATAGACGTCTACTTACTTGCTTCACCAAGATACCTTCACATACCTTTATTTCAACAAATATTCAATGTCCTTTTTTCTATAAACTTATGTTTTATCTTATTCTTGGATTCAACATAATCTTTCTTCTTCAATCTTTCCAGTACCATCATGCAATCTTCTATGCAAACCTCAACCATAACCTTCACAAGCTTAGCCATCATGTGCTTTTAGGATCACCTTCAAGCTATCAATCCTCCTCTAAAGTACCTAATATGATACCAATTATTGGAATAAAAAAAACTAAGATGGGGGGTGAATCAGTGTACAATATTTTCACTTAATTCCATGCATCATGCATTAACCATTCAAGCTAACATAGAGATATAACAATGTAGAATCGACCATGCAAACAAGTATAAAGTAGAATAATAACACATGAACATAATATCAATGTTGGAAACCCTCATGGGGGATAAAATCCACTATCAAACCTATTGGACTATGTCCTATAAGTAATGAAACAACATTTAGTGAGGCACCAACCACACAAGGAGCACTAATCATTTACTATTTAAGCACTAACCCAACAAGTCCTTTAGCAAAATCCAACTTAAAAGGAGGATACAACCCCATAAGTGACTTGTAACCAAAACATACACTTCAATTAAAATTATACAAGCTCTAACTGATAAGGCAATTTCAACTCCCTTCTTGATCAAACACCAACCCAACTAAGACAAGTTTGATCACCTTAAGACTCCTTGTTGCTCTCTCAACTGATGGTGACTTCTTATTAAAATATCTCTCTTATCTATCTACATTATATTATATATCATAAACTTAGAATAATCATATGATATATATCTAATGGTCTCTCAATTAAAAATCTACTCATTCAACTCTCCTTATCCTTTTACCCCTCTCAAATAGCCTTCTAGGCTCACTCTCTTTAACATGTTTATTCTAGGCTTATTAGGTCAAATGACCTTGTCAACCACCTATATAATATATGTTAGATATTTAACATAGTTTATCTTATTATAATGGTACTCAATTACCTAATTATACTCCTCTAACATCTCTTTTATTCACTTATGTCCACATCTCCTCTATGAGCTCAGATAGGCCAATCAGGCCTTGCTTATATACTCAACAATTGATTTTATCCATATTGGTTAGACAAGAACCTTAACACACTTGGTTTAAAATTTTATTAGACCCAAAAATATTTTAAAAACATGATACAACCACTCCATAGGTTTTTCATACCCCTTAGGAGCTAAATCCTCCATTAGGCCTAAATGAGACCTAATGCAATTAGGTCTGTCTTAAGCACACATTACACTTGAGTCATATTGGAAAACCTTTAGCCTAAAAAAATTATTTAAAAATTAATATTTCACTTTAATATACCCCTTATAATTTATCCTTATTTCCAAAACACCATTTGTCTCTTTTCACTCCTTGAACCATCCAGTAGGCTTGCTCACCATTAACCCTTTATATACATGAAAAGTCTATCTCTCATATTTGAGGCATATAGTCAACTTTTATAAAAAAAAATATACTCAAAAAAATAAATTAATATATCCTCCATTACCTCATGGTCATAAAATTTTCCATTATACATCATGAAATAGGCCAAAAGACCCCAAACTAATCAACGTTATAAGCTTACTTAGAATTGCATGCAGGCTCCAAAAACGTAGTCAATAGATTTTGAATAAAAACATTTGAGTAGAAATTTATCATGAGTAAAAATAAATTAATATTAAACTTTTAAACATAAAAAAATATCTTAAAATTTAATATCTTCTTCAATTATGAGGAAAACACCCCAAACTCATCTCTGCAATATGACCACTTATAACTACCTATAGCTCCAAAAACACAATCATGTATAACATTATATTTAGAATTTGAAATGGAAATTAAATGAATTATAATTCACATTAATATATCTTATGATACCTATATATAAACCTCCAATATATCTAATGTCAACTATTGGTCTTACAGACCAATTTCTCAAGTCTCTCTTACACAGTGCATACTCAACTAGATAGGCCATTTTGGATTTCAAGTCTTAACAAATTAAATATATGTATACATATTATATAAAGTATTAATTATTCATTTATGTATCAATCAACAATTTCAAGTTAATTTTATGCAATGACTCTTATCATAGGGTTTCACACTCTTTACTTCACTTGGCAAACCTAGAATAATCATTTCGTCTTAAGAGCTAGTCATGGTTAACATGACTTCCCACACCTGTAGGGACACTTACTTGAAAATATAATTAATTTTTATTATAATAATACATATTTATATCAAATAAAATAAAAATTATATAGATTTCAAATGATAAATATAGACCAAACTAGTCAAACTTTGAACCTCACTCATTCACTCTCTTCACTCACATAAACAGGTCATTTTGAGAGCACTATTTTCACTATTTGAAATGAATTAAAAAGAATATAAACAAAATTAACTTTAGTTATAGGTATTTAAAAACTATCCAAATTATTTTAATCCTTTCCTAATTATGTGAAACACATCCCTAAATGGATTCCTACTATGACTAGTTTTTCGCACTATTTTCACTCTTTACCAATTTAGCGATAAGTCAATTTGGGTGAGAAAATTAGTTGACATAGAAGTTATAAATTTTAAAAAACACACTATATAAATAAATAATGAGTATTTAAATTCAGCTCCATCCACTTTCATGCATTGAACTAGTCAACCTTGCCTGTAGCATCAAATTATTCAGAAATAAGCACTTTTATGTAGGTTATACTCACTATCCTTTCAAACCACTACCACCTAGAGATTCCTTATGGATTCCTATACCACATAAAATAATAAAAATATACTTAAATATTCATTATTATAACTACCCAATGATATTTTCACCATTAGGTCAATATGAGGGGTTTGAGAGGGTTTTAGACCAGTTTACCTTCTTGATGTTTTTTTATACAACTCTATCCCTTAAACCACTTATTAATGCTTGTAAAAAATTATTATTAATATTTTAAACCTATAAAAAAATTATTATCCTCCCATGAAACTATCACATGATCCAATGAGCATATAAATTTCCTTTTCAGTCTCTGTTCTCTTCATTCTGCATGTACATATGACCTCAAAATGTGTTTTCTTGATTTCAAATTCAATCCATGAAATCAAAATTGGTACACACCATTGATAAAAAATATTACACCTCAATCCATGATAATATGTGCTATATCACCTTGAAAACTCATCTTTACCCTTCATTAGGCCACATTAGGTCTTTTATGCACACTAAACCTAAAACTGCCAATCATGCTTGGATCTTGAAAAAACTTAAAAACCTATTAGATTGTTCTTAAAACATAATAAAAATGTAATATAACTTAATAAAATTATCATTCACTATCAAAAATTTTCACAAAATATTATAATCTACCAAGCTTGATCAAAAAGTCTCATCATACTCTCTAAGATCTTAAGACAATGTCTAAACCTAGATATTCAATGGACTTACCTCTTAGCTCACTCTAAGAGTCATGTAGCTGGCTCAACACCTCTCTCTCCTAATATAAAAATTAAATACACATATTCAATCTCTTTATCACCATCATCATGCCTTTACAATACATATCCATACTCAAGGACTAGTCTATCAAACAAACTTACCATGTCACATACCTATTTGAGACTTTATTAATCTATATCTCTTCACAAGAGCACCTCTGGGACATAAATAAAATTTTCATACCTTTTAAATCAATGAAAACATAGATTATTCAAGTAAAACAATAGTAACATACCTCAACATATCAAGCATGTACAATTTCTCCAACCTATGATGATAACTACATCATGGCCCAAGCTCAATCACAAAACTTGGATGTTTAACATTATCAAAAAACTTTAGCCTAAATACATGATTTCAATCATTATTTTCATACCATTTCCATTAAATTTTAGTTATCTCCCAAAGGTCATGTACAACCTATTAATTCTCCACTTATTAATACTCCTTAGGTGGTAGAAAAAATCATACCTTCCAACCCTCAAGAAGTTCCTACATCTTATATACCACACCCATATCCAATCACTGAATCTAATTCTTATCCTATCAATGATTATAAAAACATACCAATCAAATCTTATAAAACTTATTCCACTACTCTACCTACTCCACCTACTCCTAAGATTACATTAGATTCCAAGGCCATAGATGTACATTATATACACTATAAATATAAATGCCATGGTAATCAAAACATCAATCTCTAAGTAGACATCGAGTATTATGGTCCTCTTCCCAATTTACATAGTGATGAATCCATTCTTGAATTGATTCATGCTCGAGAACCTCAACTACCTCAACAACATCACAAACTAAAGAATTTAAAAAGCAAAGCCCTTTGTTTTAACAACTTCATCACTATCATTGATCCTAAAGAAAATCCCATTTCCTCTTTACCTAACTCACCATATCATTTCCAAGATGGAATTGCTATTATTATTGAGGAAATTATTTGAATTGAATATGGTACCCCTTCATGACCTCGACCAATTACAACCTCTCAATGAACTCACACCAATTAAACATGATAACTTATGCTTATTCTTTGGTAAATATTGTGAGACATTTGCTTGGTCCTATGAGGACATGCTTGGTATTGACCCTAGCATCGTGGTGCACAAAATCATCACTTAATTTGATGCCATACTTGTGTGACAAAAGAAAAGGAAATTTACACCAAAAGTTTAAACTTTATGCCATAAAGAAATGATCAAAATTCTTGATGCTAAGTTTATCAAGCCTTTGGAATATTTAGAATGGGTCTCTAACATTATCCCTATTTGAAATAAAGTCACCATGGTCATTTTAATTTGAATTCATTTCCTTAATCTTAATCTTTCTTGACCCAAGGATAACTTCCCCCTACCTTATATAGATGCCATTGTCTATTCCATAGCTGGTTATAAAATGTTGTCCCTTATGGATGGTTTCTCAAGTTATAAAAAAATTAAAATTCCCCCAAATACCAACATAAGACACCTTTCACCACATAATAGGGAACCTATTATTACATTAAAATTCCCTTCGGCCTCAAAAACATTCAAGCTACCTATCAATATATGATGACCCACATTTTTCATGATCTTATCCACAAGATTGTAGAAACATATGTGGATGACCCCATTATCATGTCCATAATCTACAAGACTCATCTCTATGATCTTTCTATCATCTTCGATCACCTCATTAAATATAAAGTTAAAGTAATCCCTAAAAGTGTGTTTTTGGTGTCACATTTGTCAAATAGTTAGAGTTTTTAGTCTCTCTTTGTAGCATTGACGTCAATCACACCAAGATTGATGCTATTTTCAACATGCCCATCCCTTGTCCCAATATAGATATTTGTACTTACCTTGGTAAACTTGGTAAAACTAGATGAATCATCCCTGAAATGGCTTACCATATCTATTCTTTTAATTCTCTTTTTAAGAAAGGTAATGCCCTAAAATAGATGTATCCTTGTCAAAAAACATTAGACAATATGAAAAAAATACTTGCTTCACCCACCTACTCTTCATCCACCTTTTAAAGATCATCCATTAATCTTATATACCTATTCTATACCCATATTAGTTAAGGCAATGCTTTCCCAACAAGATGATACTGGGAGGGAATATTCCATCTATTATTTCAATTGGGGCCTCATCAACTATGAGAAATGTTATACAAAAATAGAACATGATTTCCTCACCATATATTTTTCTTCCAAAAAGCTATAACATTATATACTTTATCAATCCACTTATGTTATTGCTCATTCCGATCCACTTCATCAATTATTCTCCAAAGCCTTCTTTTTGGAGATAGAATTGGCAAGTGGATAGTCCTCTTCATGGAATTTGATATTTGAATTACTATAAAAAAAAATCTATAAAAGGACAAATCATTTTTGATTAACTTACCATAACTACTATACTAGTTACCACCCACCTTCAAGATAGTATTCTCGATGAAAATATTCTCTATATTAAAGGTCTTAATCAAGCCATATATCTTAAGGATTACTTCCACAACTTCATTATTGATCTTGAAGTAAGTAATATTTATGAGTCTTTTATCTTCCTTAACACTACTAAAACCAAAGCAGTTATCTAAAAATTCCATAAATTACTATCGATTTACACAAAGATACCTAGACCCTTCATTTTGATGGTGCCAAATGTTTTCAAGGAACTAGGGAAGGCTGTATCCTCACTAGTCCTCTTGGTAAAATTATCCCTTTGGAATTTTTCCTTACAATTAATGTCACTAACAACATGGCAAAATATGAAGCCTTAATCCTAGCCATAAGAACAACCCTTGATTTAGATATCACATATCTACATGGTTTAGGTGAATCCTAACTCATTTGCTGTTAGGTCAATGGTGATTATCAATGTAAAAGGGAAAATATCACTTCTTATCATCAAATTATAATTACCTTTGCCAAATATTTTGCTTCTTTTAGCATTGATTCTATCCCTCAAAATCAAAAATTCTATTACTAATTCACTTGCTTCTTTAGCATCTCTTTTTCACTCACACCAAGTTCTTACCGATTCCACTTTTATTATCCAAATTAAAAAAATCCCCATTATTTATTAAACCACAATATTCACTGATCTACCACATTGAGGTGATTACCATTAATTAAAGCCCATGGAACAAAGATATTATTCAATTTATTTAACATTAAACATATCCTCCAAACATTGATTCTTACAGAAAGACTCACATTTACAAAAAATATTTCAAATATGTCTTTGGATATAAAATATTGTATTATCACAATGCTAAAGGTACCCTTCTCCAATGTGTTATGAAATAAGAGGTTCTTCCTCTTCTTGAACAATCAAATGGGACATTTTTGGTGGCCAATATAGTGGACATGTTATGACCTAGAAATACTTATGTATGGGATACTTTTGACCCACTCTTGAAAAGGATTCCATTGAATTTGATAGAAAGTGTAATCCTTACCAACTTCATTATGATCTAATATATTCACCTTCATCAAAACCTCAAATCATGGAGTCTCCCTAGCAATTTTCCATGTGGTGATTAGATCTCATAGGTAAATTACCTAGATCTCAAGATGGGCATGTCTTTATTATCACAACCATAAAATATTTTACCAAATGGGTTGAGGCTATGCCCCTTATCAATGTCAATGGTACCACCATTTCCAATTTCATCCTCAATCAAATAATTTTCCACTTTGGCGTTCCTCATACTATATTTTAGATAAAGGTGGTAACTTCAAAAATAAAGACGTTAAACAGATTTATGCTAAATTTAAAATCAATCAAAAAAATTCCACATCCTACCATCCATAATGCAATGGCCATATTGATGGCAAAAATAAAATTATCTGAAATATAATTTATGAAACCCACATATATTTTCATCTTCATCTATATCTTTTTCTCTGGGCCTATCGTACCAACATATGCACTGCTACTGGGGAAACACTATTTTCACTAATTTATGGTTCTTAATAAATCCTCCCATTATAAGTTTACCTTGCTTCTCTCTATATCTCTCTTCATAGAATTATATGTGAATCTCACCTTCATGCTCTTGATCTTCTCTGTGAACACCATCTTTTTGATTTGTAACACAATCACTAATACAAGGCCCATATTAGCAAACAACATAACAAAAAAATCAAAGTTTTCAATTTTAATGTTGGTGATCTTATCAATCATATCGACTACACTCATTAAAAATAAGGTAAATATGCCTGGAAATATTGGGTCCCTTATTTAGTCAAAGACATCCTTGGTCCTATCACCTATCATCTTTAAACTATTGAAGGCCATATTTTCAAAGAGCCCACCAGTGCATAATTCTTAAAAACATATTTTAACCACATCCTTACCCTATTATCATTATTTCTATATTCTATCCTTCTAAATTGTTTTGTAGGATACTTACATGGCTATCACCCTCTATAATAGTTCTCTCTTTCTATAAACCTTAGTCCTTCCTTTTGGTCCTTTGGTTTCCCCTTTTATCATGAGTTGCATTTTAAAATTATGGATAGGACCTAGTCTTCCTCATGAATTCCATTTGTCCTCATTATTTTCTTTCTTTATAATTCCTATGTCACCCCCTTGGGTTTTTTATTTGTGAGTTATAGTGTAATACCATGGATAGGACCTAGCCTTCCTCACAATTACCATATTTTATTTAGTATTCCTTGTCTATAATGTGTTTTGAAATAATTTTGATTTTGTGATCCTTGTTCTCACCTTTGGATTTTACTTATTTGATAGATAAAATTTGAACAACATGTGTTAACATCTTTTCCTACACTTCCCTAATTCTTATGATAAATAATCACACTTTTAACTATCATTGTATCCATTTTTCACCCTTTGTCACTTTTTTGATGGTTTGAAGTAATTCAAATTGTTTCATGATTTATTCCTCTTGATTTCCTTTCCTTTCACTCCACATTAGATAAAATAAGGCCAAAGTCAAGATAACACTTTTATTTCACCTGAATTAACTAAGAATCTTAGACACCATACTCTTTGAGTTCTATCTCTTAGAAACCAAGTCCAAAGTATTCAAATGAAAGTCATCTTTAGCACCCATGTTTAGTTTTTCAAATCTGTATGGAGGAATAAAAAATTCATCAATAAAGTTTAAATCCAAATCATCTTCAAAAAAGGAAATGATATAAAAGGCAACATTAAAATTTTAAAAATTTAAAATCAAACCAAAAAGATGTGATTTAAAGCACATCTTCAATCTCCAATCGAAGCTTAAACTCCATAGTTGGTATAATGATAGGGTAGAGGTCCATTAGGGTGAGGCAGGATAGTAGATTTCAATAGGATAATTTAACAAACTCTATAGTGCTACTTACTTTCTCACACAAGTACCCAATCTTCATAATAGACTAAGGACTCTGTAAGGGGTCCTAAAGAATAGGGAACATGTTATGGGAAGGCAGGTCCTTTTAATTCTCATGTATATAGCCTTCATGGGATGAGATACATACTTCATTTGTTGACCTAAGATTTGTGTGGCTAGGAGAAGTTCTTTAGAGTCCTTAATATCTAAGTCATCTTGTTTTGATAAACTTAATATGTTTGAGTGACTATGGATTATTTTTACACCATGAATTTACATCTCTAGCATCATTTTACCTCTTTTTCCATTTTTTATTACTGTGCTACCCTTTTTTTCAAACACTTGAGTCTATTTTTACTTTTATGTAATTTTTCCATTATTGCGTGAGGTTGTCTTGTTAATTCTCACTCACCAATACTGTTTTCACTTTTATGCACTTTTTCCATTGATGATTGAGGAAAGATTATCACTGCTCACTCATCAATGTTGTTTTACAATTTTTGCTTGCTCATATTTATTTAAGGATTGTTACTTATTTTACATTGATGTTTGATTACCATCCTTTTTGACATGTATCCTTGATTTGAATTGGTGGGTTTGCCTTTCTTACTTAAGGTTTGCTTTTTTGAGTTTTTATATCTTTAGTAGCCTTGGATTTTTGGTTACTCGATTGCCCCATTAAATATAAATAAGACTTGTATTTTATTTTACCATACTAAATTGACCCCTTCCTTTTACAACTATATTGGCCACATCAAACTCGTTCAACCATCTTCTTTCCTTGTAATACTATATCAGCCTTGTTATACATAGTCAACCTTCCATTATAATACTACATTGGTCCTCTTGAACAAACTAAGTTGGTCTACTATTAGACATTCAACCACCTATTAGCATAATAAATGAACCCACTAACATGTAGTTGGACCTATCATTTTGGCTCACCCTATAGACTAAGTTGACTAGGTCAACTATGTTCTTCCCTAGTGATGAATTTTTGACCATTTACCATAAATTCCTTATTCATTTATTAGTCTGACTTATTTCTACCTAATACCCTATTAAACCCCTAGTTTACCTAAAGATTTCCTAAGGTTCATTCTAGTGCCTATCATTTTTATACCACTTAATTTTCTATTTTTAGGTTAATTTCAAATAAAAACATTCAAAAATTTGAAATTTACAATCACTTACCTGTGTTGTACTCGCTACACTTGCTATGTGTCATTGTCATCTTAGATGTCATCTCCTCACCATGATAGCTCTCTAGTCTCTAACTAGGTCTCTCAAAGCTTTGTTTTTTTACAATAGTAAAAATAAAAAATGAATTATTTTTCACCCTATTTCTATTTATTATACAAAATTATTTACTTTTCAAATATTTATTGCTAAATTTTATCTTTTGACCACATCTTTGTTTCTACTAGAACTTTTTTCAAACCATAAAATGTTGTGGAATCCTGACATTGTAGAGAATCGTTCCACCTATTATATGTATATTTTGCAAAAAAATCATTTTTTTACTTTTTTTTTGATAATTTCTATAGTTTCACCTAATGTTCCCTACATTAGACACCTTCACATTTCTTACATCTCCTTATTTATCTAAAACACTAAGTTAAGTAGAGGTATGTGTTTTTCAATTCTATCCTTTCATTTATCTTATATAATCTTTATTTCAATTTAGCTTCAACATTATGTGTTTCTATGTTCTTTTCTCAAAGCACCATCCCGTATTGCACCTACGTGACATGTGATGAGATTTGAGTGGGGCATATATATATATATATATATATATATATATATATATATATATATATATATATATATATATATATATATATATATATATATATATATATATCAAACTTTATCAATTACTGATGCTTTATTTCTTTCAGGAACCTATTGAGTCTCAATCTATTTGAGTACACACCTTAAAGGGTGCATCAAGAAAGGGGTGAGTAGACCATTGGTGCTTCATAGGATTATTGTCCCTTTACTACCACTTGTTATCTACACAACCATCTCCTAAACACATGTACTACATCAAAAATAAAAATTCCTAATCCTTTGGAAAAATAAATACAATTGTAAATTGTCATATGAATTCATGCCTATCTTTAAGAGATGCCATGTGTCCTCCAGGGATAAACAAATCTAAAAAGATAAGTTAATTGACAATAATTTTATTTTATTATAAAAAAAATTCTTCTAAAAAGTGCCATTTACTGGTTGTCACCTTTCAATATTTTTGTATATATATATATATATATATTTTTTTTATGTTTTTTAAATTTTCACTTTTTATTTATTTTTATTTTTTTAAATTTTGGAGGGGGAGAACCACCATTTTCTAGTTTTCAATACTCTTACTTTATTGGATGTTTTCTATGAAGATCATTTATCCTTAATGGAAGAACCAAGTTCTTCCACAAGGTGAAATTGATCTTGGTTTTACTAAATAAACTCTTCATTTTTGAAAGGTCTTTTATACATCTTAAGCCTATGACCATTGACTAATGGTGTCCTTTGGTCACCATAAATGGCTTGAATCTAGATAGACCAACCATCTTTTCCTTATCTTACCATTAAAGTTATAAAATTTAGAATCAAATAGGAGTGCCCAATCACTCTATTGAAAATAGATTTCTCTAATGTGAGTGTCATGCCACTATTTTATCTGCTTCTGAATCATAATGGTTTGAGTGAGTACATCCATTCTTAATTCATCCAACCCATTTAGTTACATTATTCTTTTTTTTATATTTCATCAAGATCTATTCCTATGTTAGTTGTTGTCTTCAATGTCTGTAATTCAAATTATATTGGTAACAAAGTTTTATTTCCATACACAAGTTCATATGAAGAGAATCCTATAGTTTTTTTCCATGTATTTTATGCCCACACTGCTTTAGGTACTTTTTCTACCCAATGTTCTCTACTACTATTTACAATCTTAGTTAGGATGTTTTCTATATCTCTATTGGTGACTTCCACTTCCCCATTGGCTTGGGGATAATATGGTGAAGATTTCCTATGGTTGATCTGATATAACTCTATAAAATCTTTGATCATGTTGGACATGAAATGGGGTCTTTAATCTGAAACAATAGATCTAGGAGCTCTAAATCTCATTGTTTCGAATCAAAGACCCTAATTCATGTTTACAAATGTGAGCCACTTGGTAACATAATCAATGCATACTAATATATATTATTTCCCTTGGGATGGTGGGTTTATTGGTCCAACAAAGTCTAAACCCAATTTTTCAAATGGTTCTAAAATTATTTGAGGATGAAGAAGCATTTCATAGGACAAAGTAGGCTTACCAATCCTTTATCAAGGATCACATTACTATCCATACATTTTGACAGACTTGTGAAGAGATGGCTAATAATAACCTACACTAAGGATCTTGTGAATAGTCCTCTTTGCTAAATAGTGTCCTCCTCATAGTTCACTTTGGCATTCTCTGATGATGTCATACACCTTATCTTCTTTGACACACCTATAAAGTATATGATCAGGTCAAGTTTTAATAACATGTCTTTAAATCATTTGAAATGAGAACCAGATCTAACCAATTATTTTATTTCTTTAGAGGTAAAAGAATGAGGAAACTTCCCTGTTGACAAGTAATTTTCCATGTCTTAAAACCATGGGGAGTATGTGGATATGAAAAAAAACTATTCATCTAGAAAAGAGTCCTTCATAAGTTCATTTTTTCTAGTAGTGATCAATCTAGGTAAAAAGTCAACAACAACATTATACTTTCCTAGTTTGTATATGATACTAATATAAAATTCTTGTAATACCAAGAGCCATCTAATTATTCTTCCACCTACTATTGGTTTATTAATTAAATACTCAATTGTTGAATGATCTGTATATATGAATACCTAATAACTAGTAGTGTAATGGCTAAACTTGTTAATAGTATACACAACAACAAGAAACTCTTTTTCTATGGTAGTGTAGTTCTTCTATGTGGGGGTAATATTATTTATAATATAATAAATGGCATAAAAACTTTCCATCCTTGTCTCTTTGACCCAATACTCTAATGTAGTATTAGAATCATCAGTATAAAAAAGAAAAGGTTTTTTATAATTAGGTCCTTCAAGACTAGATAAATCACGAGTTTATTTTTTAATGTCTCAAAGACTTCTTGACATTTATTAGTCCATACAAATTCACTATCTTTTGTTGATAAAGTAAATGTAGGGGAAACTATCTTATTAAAATATTCAATGAATCTTCTGTAATATCTTGCATGACCAAGAAAACTTTTAACATAAGTTTATGTTTGTGGAATTGGGATGTTATAAATTATCTAAATCTTTATAGGATCTAATTTTATTCCTTGAGAAGAGATATGATGTCCTAAGATTATCCCTTCATCGAATATTATGATGCAGTTTTCATGACTCAAAGACACCTGGTGTTCTTCACTTCTAGTCAACACTTTATCCAAGTTATTCAAAGCTTCATAAAATCTATTACCATGGATAGTGAAATCATCCATGTATAGTTCCACACAATCATTTGTAACATAAAAAATATTGCTAATACTACTCTCTAAATGGTAGTAGGTACATTACACAATCCAAAAGGAAGGATTATATAAGCATATGTTCCCAAGGGGAAGGTAAATGTTCTTTTGTTTTGATCCTTAAGTGATATTTTGATTTGGTTGTATCCACTGAATCCATCTAAGAAATAAAAAACTATTTTTCTATCAAATTATCCAAAACTTGATCAATGAAAGGCAAGTGAAAATAGTCTCTCATGGTGCATTTATTCATTTATCTATAGTCTACACAAATTATCTATTTTAAATTATTTTTAGGCATAATAACTAGGGGTTGAACCCATTGGCTATCAAATATAGGATAGATAAAACCAACATCTAATAGTTTTTCTATTTCTTTCTTGACAATTTCCTTCAAATCTAGGTTAATCCTTCATTGTGATTGTATGATTAGTCTAACATTTTTATTATAGATGTGATGTGTATAAACACTAAGATTTATTCATTCTATGTCATTATAATCCCAAGTAAAAGATTTTGTGTGTTTTACCAAGACATCAAATACCTTTCTTTCTTACTGGTCAGTTAACCAGTTATTGATAGTTAATAATTTACCTGGTTGAATGATAATCTGTTTAGTGCTTCAAACAATGGAATTTAATTATTTGTAGTCAATCATAAAAATAAGTAAATGGACATGTGTTTGGTAGTAACATGTTAAGTGTTAATACATCTTTATAAAAAGTTTCACTTGTGGAAAGCATATTGATCAATGGACAATGAAAATCATGTAAAAATGAATTTTGCCCATTTTAAACCCAACCAACTATGGCTTGTTGAATTTATTATGGAGTGGATAAGATGTTTGTGTGATTAATATTTTTTTTTAATTCTCAATAGTAGAGGTTGATTCTTCCCATTCATGATTTTTCATCTTCGAAACATAACTTTCAGTCTTCAAAACATTGCTAAAATACATTGGACCTTAGGTAAATGCCTAAAAATAATTGGTAAATTCAATCCCAAGTAAGCAAAATTATTCACGGTGAGTAAAACACTCAAGCCCAAGTGATAAGCAAGACTCAAATGCAAACTAACCACACTTAAGGTTGTACTTGAAAAGAGATTTTTGAACTTAATTTTAGGAAACAAAATAGATGTGAGGCACATGAAAAAAAGACCACTTCCAAAATATAGGAAAAAATATCTTCAAATCAAACAAAGAATTATTCCAAGTTATACAATTCAAAAGGAAGAGGTATACACCTAAACCAAAATTAAGTGAGGCATAGGCAAAAACCATTCATATTTAAATCTGAACTTCACAAGACAAATTTTTAATTTATTTTTAGAAGACTTGGTTTCTCAAATAGACAACATTCTAGACTAAAATAGATGGCATAACAATACCAATTATAGAACAAAAGGCATACATGATGTCAAACTCTATTTGACACAAGGCAATGGTTTTGAAACAATAAGGGAAGTGTAATGATGTTATCTCATTCAAAAGGTATGATAATGACTTTATTTCAAAACTCCAAGGCAAAAACTTAGGACTGATTGGGTAATGTAATGACACCTCTTTCAAAAAAGTGACACACACACAAATGTTTTGAAAAATGTCTAAGGTAAAGTGTGGTATCAAATGGAAATAATAACACCTCTTTAGGATAAATTTAGTGTACAGGCATGTGATTGTTTCATGACTTTTTTTGACATGTTTTCAAAAAAAAAATAGTTTAAAACAAAGTAAGTAAAAGAAATAGACAAAAAAACACCTAAGTGTATCATCCTATCCTTTAAAACTGACAAGGTTGCTTCATATTGTCAAATTCTATTTATATACTCCTTATTGAGAGGAAATAATTTCTTAATCTAATAAATATAGATGCACATGAAAAGTAGATATTTTTATGCCCCCTCTTCTCTCAAGAATTCATATGGTGACATGGAACTTTAGGCGATTTTTTCTATGTTTAAAATATTTTTGTGATAAGTGGGGTTTGTTTAAAAACTATATGTTTTGCATGTTCTAGATGGTCCCAAGTGTGGTTAACACTAGATATGAAATCACATCAATTGAGTTCATATCAACTACCTTACTATGTAAGGATGTATTCCTTTGCATAGAGACTCCATCCATGTACTTCTTAGTGGACTCCAATGTTTGTCTAGACCTAAATTCAGTTTTCATTACTATTAGAAGGTTATCCACTCAGCCCCCTGGTAATCATATTATCACATGCCTTGATTTATATACCCCACCATGGAGTGGAGTTAAAATGATGCTTCCAGATGAAATCTTTAGTCAACACTTCCCTAAATAACTTATGGGGAGGTAATGAAATCTTGCCTCTAATCCAAGTGCATGAAATAAATAAATGAAACTAGAAGGAATTTAAAGGTCATTTGTGAAATAAAACAATGAACTAAGCACTTTTGATCACATGAGTTCCATAAAGGGGATGGGGGAGAGCATATGTACAAAGTCTAGTTTGAAACAAAACAAAAAAAACAAAAAATAAAAAATAAAAGTTTTTAAGAGAACTTAGTATAGGATTTATGTTCTTTTTAAGGAACTAAGTGAAGTGTGAAATGAAATTTGGCCCCTTGGATTTTTTTGTATTTAAGAAAAAACTTTGAAAACAACTAATAGATAAAAACAACTAAGTGGATTTTAAAAACTAAATAAATTGTGTGTAAGATTTAACCATGCTTAAAATTTGCTCTCTCCACCTTAGGACCTACAAATTATTATAATATTTTCAAGCTTAGAAGCCCAAAATCAAGGGAGTAAATAAAAATTAAATTTAAACCCTCAGGTTTCTCTCTCTCTCTCTCTCTCTCTCTCTCTCTCTCTCTCTCTCTCTCTCTCTCTCTCTCTCTCTCTCTCTCTCTCTCTCTCTCTCTCTCTCTCTCTCTCTCTCTCTCTCTCTCTCTCTCTCTCTACCTACACACACACACACACAGTGTAATATCATCTTTTTACAATGCAACACCAACTCTCTATGTAAAACTACATGTCTTAGTGTAGAACTACATTTCTACAGTGTAAAATCATATACCCCTACAAAACCAAATTTATTAATGCAAAATCACATATCACATGGTGAATCCCAATTATGACCTACAAAAATGCATCTAATAGTGAAAAATCACATCTACAAGATGTAATACTAACTATGACATGTAAAATCAACTTTTGTGAGCAGGTGCAATACTATAGTTCTTAGTGTAATACTAAATATTATGAATGTAATACCAACTTTAACTAGTTTAATACTAAATTTAACAAGTAAAACAAAATCTAACAATGAAAAACCACATTTATTAGTTCCAAAATGCATTTCCATAGTGCAAAATTACACTTCTCATTGCAATAATGCACTTTCAATACCACATTTCTGTAGTGCAAAATTGCATTTCACAGTTGTAAAATCACATGTCTCTGTGTTTCAGTGAAGAGATTCATTTATTCACTTTTTTGGCCATGAAATTAAAATTTTAGCATGAAAAATGTTATCAAAAGGTTTTAAGAAGCCCTATGAAGAGCTTTGTGGGGTACATGTCCCACCGAGAATGCCATTATGTGATCAATAGGAATCCAAGAGGGGAGATTAGTATTGTGTTAGTATGAAATAAATCAAACAAAACAAACTAATAAAATATTACACTTCTAACCTAGACACTCAAAGAGATAGTGAGCAATATAAGTAACTATCAATTGAAATAAAAATAAGAGACTTTACATTCTATGAGAGCAAGTGTTGTATGATGACAATAATTTTATGTACTCAGTTATGTGATCAATAATTATTTGGCAATGAATCTCCTTGCACCACCTCTCCTTATCACTTTGTTAATTTTGAGTTTGGATTTGGCCTTGGCTTCTCTTGGCTTAACAAATGGGAATCATAACATTATAACAATGGAAATTGTGCATGTATTTTTGTATAAAAATTTTACACCAAGAGAGCTTGTTTATATATGGGTGAGGCCTTGTATTTATATCCTCTCAAACTAACTGTAACCCAAGTGTAGTTAGGTTAGAGTTAATTATGGTTAAAATTTGAACTAACCTTAGTTGATCTAAGGAGGGGACATGTTATTAATATTTGGTATAGAGACCCCATTTATTAAGCATGGCTCTCCATTTATGAATTTAAGGATTTTAGGGAGATATTTTCAATTTCATGACTTTGAGGATGATGACATCATCATGACCTCATTTTTATTGATATTTACTTTTTTAAAAAATTATTTTATCTAATTACACATGAAAATTCCATTTAAGCATTTAATTTTATTTGACTAGTTAATTCATTCTGCTTAACATTTTTAAACTTTAGGAATTGTTCAAATGCATCGCTTAATGGGTCGAAAGGCCAAACTATCAATTTACTAGGTCATAAGTTAGTTAGAGATGTGAGAGGTAACTATTACATACAAGGTAATATCCAAAATAGGGATGAACCAACATGATTCTAAGCACTAATGTTTGATGTGTAGATAAAATTGGGACATTCAATGATTCATAAGCTTAATTTGCATTGTTTGGTAGAAATCAATCTAAAATCTAATTAGAATCTAGTTGTGGCCAAAATGGGGTGTCTACAATAATCACCCTCAACATGAGATGAGTCATAAAATATAGATACAAGTTTAAAGATAGAAAAAGGCAATATTCTAAAATCATTCACAAATAAGCATACCATTAGGTTCAAGTACTCATGAATGTAGTCAATGGGTTTCCATGATCATTCTAGTGTTAACTTGATAAAGTTATGAACAAAAAGGAATGCAACATGTTTTGTTAATCCCAAAAGAAAAACTAATACTACATACTAAGTTTTGAGAAGTGGTGGATAACTTATTACTATGTTTCTCACAATGTTATGTTTCTCTTAATGAAACATAACATTGAGATAAACATATTAGTAAGTTCTCCACCTCCTACATCACTCTTTTCATTAGCAACAGTGAATTAAACATTAGAAGAATCCATTAATATCACAATTTAAGGGAATGTTTGAGTCATAAAAGATAGATGTAGGTTTAAAGATAGAATAGGGTAAGATCCTAAAATGATTCCCAAATAAGCATACCATCAAATTTAAGCAATCAATAATACATTCAATGGGTTTCTATGAGTCTTCTATTTTTAACTTAATTGGGTATCAATAAAAATGAACACAATAAGTTTTTTTCAAACCCTACAATAAATAGTTATACATTCCCATCCATTACATTAGCATAATTATCACTAAAGAAATGAATATTATGTTTACTATATTGTTGGTTACTTAAAGGAATTATGGATTAGTTACAACATAATCATTCATTCAACATATAATTTATTGAATATTTTGTCTAATTAGGATATGATGCATATAATTTGAATGCATAATTCCTTCAATGTTAGTTACTTCTTTGAATAAAAAACACGGTCTTATACTTTACCTCCCATAATAAGGCATTGATTATATTATTAATTGCTTGCACCCATGATGGCAAGCTTATTTATAACATACATTCATATTGTTCTACAGGTGTAAAGATAGAATACAAATGTATAGGATTCAAATTCATTTATATGTAACATATCCAATAATGATTATGCATTGGATTCATATATGTTAATTGAATTATATGTATCATATCCTAATTACACAAAATATTGAATAAAATATGCATTGTATGAATGATTATGCCCTAACTAATCATTAATTCCCTTAAGCAGTCAACATAAAACAAAACCAAAACTATTATGCAATCTAAATAGAGATGTTGAATTGATATCATACTCAAGGTTTGGGGATTCAACAAAGTAAACCAAGCAATTCATTGTAGCTAACCAACCTATATAGTAAAATTCCTCCCTGGGGATACTCCTATGGTTCACACTTCTTGAATCGAGTAATGCTAAATGGGATCCTACATAGTTATAAAAGGTAATCACAAATGATAATCGGTATACTCTTTGAATAGGGGAAAGGTGTGAAAGTAATCAATTAATGTTTAACTTCTATTCAGTGCATTTTATTTTTCAACTTGCATTTTATTTAACCACTATCATTTACATTAACCATTTTCCTTTGCCTTAACCATTATTGTTTTCCTTAACATATTGTTACCAAACATAAACCTATTTGTGAACATTGGACTTTAACCAATTTGGTGGGTCTCAAAGACATGTCATCTAGAAATGTGAACAATCCTGCTAGTTAAGGTGCTACATTTAAATTTATTAGTCATGTGATGACATTTTTTAGGACATGAAAATTAATTATGTGTTCATAAGATGACACCATCATTTTAGTCATACATTACCTAAATACTACATGTCCAATAAGATTATGGTAAGTGTTAATTAATAATTAGATCAAAATAATGAAATGTCATGCAGTATGTTATTTACTAACAACATAATCAATCGAAGTGTTCCAAGTTTCCTCTTTCCATTGGATCATGTTCATATATTCTCAACATCTTGGACTCCCAAACTATCAATACAAAAAAAACATATTCACTTTTAAATGACACAATAATATCATATTTATAATATTAAAAATGTGATCATAGAATAAAAAGGACACATGGTAAGATCATAGGTGGTTACAAGGAATGAAAATGAATTTTATAGTGGATCATAGGGTTCTTCTATGGTTAGGTCTAATAATTATTCATAGGAGGTAGTATTTTTATTACTTATGTGTTGATCAAGGGCCACTAGATAATGATTCATGGCAAAACTGAAGGCTTAGGACTATGTATTAAAAGAGTTTAGGTGGACTAAGTGGGGCCTTAGATCTATATAAAATGGGGTTTCTATATTAATATGAAAAGGGGGAATGAGAAAGGATAGGTTTAATGTGTAACAAAGGGACCATGAGACTTTATTAAACTACATTGACCACTCTAATTTATATAAGCCAACAATGAACCCCTAATTTTCGTATATGTATATGGCCAAAATGAAACTAGTGACTAATTCAATTTCAACTCAGACTTCATAATTTAAGTTGATCCTTATATCATAAATTAAAAATAAAAAAATTAAAACATGGACATCCATTTAATATAAATAGATATTTTTTCTCTAGAAATAAGACATTTAGGGTTACAATAAAATCTAACACGTATATTTAAATTATGAATTTTAAGGTTTAGATAGAGCTTCATCATCTACAGCTCCTCTTAGAACATTAGAGGAATGTTATTTATGAATTCAACCATGAACCACCAGATCCTTTGCCTCACAACTATCCTCTTGGGGGTCATGGGTACAGGGGGAGGTGTCACCACTCTTGTATCTATAGGTCTTAAAGTTATAAAAATTCCTCTCCTTTCTCTTATTAGCCATATCCTCCAATAGGATCTAATAGAGGTAGAGATAGTAGTGATGGGGGTTGGAGACCCCCTCTAAATTACAAGTTAATATAGGTGGATCTATCCATCTCTCTTCCCCACTAGGATTCTCAAGTGCAACATAATTTTGAAACTAGTCATCAAGATGATGGTTAGGACCCCCTCTTAGTTGATGAAGATCCCCTAGGCTAGAATGACTAGAGAGGGAAACCTTAAGACCCTCTACCTCTACCTCATCTATCATTTTGGATATATTTAAATGATTTCATAGAGGTGTCCAAGTTAGTGGATGAAGTGTCTTCATAATTTAAGTGTTAATGACAAAGTGTGTAGTGTGCTTGTCCCAGTATGCTTGAAGTAGGCTTGGTTGATCTTCAATTTTAACATGAGTAGTGATGGGTCTAAATTATTAAGTATGTGTGAAGGGTCATATCAAAGGTTAATTATTATTTGAGAGATTTTGGAAAGTGTATTGTACTATTCATCTAGTTCTTCATTATGTTCATCTTGGCATAGTTGGTTCTATGATAGAAAAATTTGAGTAGGCAATTTGTTAACATCTCCATTACCACGTATGGATGAGTCAAGGGGAGTTGGTCATATGGGTGTTATTACATTAGTACTAGGTTAAAATTTTCCAAGTTTCAAGTCATGAGGTTGAGCATAGATAAAGATATGTGGGTGAAAATTTGCCCTCTTAAATAGAAGTTCATTAAGTTTCTATACTTAGTCAGACCATTAGTGTACGACATACATATATGTATGAACTAGTAAGTTTTTGAATTAAATTAACGTATAAATAAATTCAATAATGGTAAAATTTTTACATGTATATGTTTTTTATAACGTTAATAAGTTACCCTAACAATTCGGAGTCTTGAAATGATTTCTAGCTCAAGTTATAAGCTTCAAAGTTGCTCTAGCCGACTATGATGGGATAGAGATCATCAAGTTTAATCATATTAAATTATGAGTTAATTGGTCTAGAATATATAATGTTTAGTGATTAATCATACACATTTATATAAATGGTGTGTATGAAGTCAACATGTCAGAGGTTGGACATGCTAGTGACAAGTTTTAGAAGCTCACTAATCTGATAGAAGATCAATGGTGAGCAACATTTCATACTTAAGAAGATAAAAAACATACATTAAATTCAAAGAGTCAAAAAATAATGTATGACTACCAAGTGGAAAAATTACATAGAATAATAACAAAGTGTTTATAAGGCACGTGAGGGTGCCAAATGTCATAATCATGGGAGTTCTGATCAAGATCTAACGGTGAGCACTGCAAGATAAAGACCCAATTAATATACATATATTGATATAGCACATTTGTTCCAAATTATTAGGAAGTAGTGAAATTATGATAATATCTTGATGTTTAATCATGATCAAAGGTAAATACTGAACTACTTTTAATAACATTGATAGTGCATATTTGGTCAAAATTGCCAGGGAGCATGAGATCATGTCAAAGTGATAGTTGTTTAGCATAGTTAAAGATCAAGATATTTTTGAGGGAGATAAATGATGAATATTAATTTAATCTATGATAGGGAATGAGATGTTGACAAAGTGTTCAATGTTTTACAGTGAATGTTAAAATTTGAAAATTCAAATTTATAAAGGAAAACCAGTGCTTAGTTTTTGAGCTATAATTTTTGATCTAGGACAAATTTCTTAATTTAATGAAAATAAAAGTTTTAGATGAATTCAATTTACATATAATCAATCTATTTAAAATGTATGAATGTTTTTTAAAATCAATTATATTGAGATCCAAATTTGACTATGTGTTTGACCATGTTCTATAAGTGACCCAAGAAGGATATTTTGAGTTGTTCTAATGGTATTTTGATGTTTCAAGGGGAATTAGATATTGGAGAGTGTTATGGACTCCATGAAGATGATATATATGGATTTTGGAGGTCTAATCAATCCATATTTAGCATGAAAAAATTCCTATAAGTTGACTATGTGTTCATTCTTGATGTTCTTGTGTACAAATTGTTATTTGAGCAAATTATTCTTTAGAAGAAGAGTGTTTTGGTGATTGTGATCATTTTAGGATGTCAAAGGGGTCATGTGGAGTGGACCTATGAATCTTTAAGTGGTATTGTGTTTCTAATTTACTTAATGGAATGATAAATGGTGGAATAGGTCTCCATGAGACCTATAAGGGCTATTAAGGCCTAATTGAAATGTGTAGCTACTTGAATGTGACCTATAAATGCTATGGATGACTCGTGATGATAGTATTGAGATATGTAAGATGTATTAAGGGTTAAGTAAATTATAAATTCCAACAAAGAAGATAATAATCATGAAGGCTATATAAATGGTGAAATCAAAGATGACGATTTCTAGATGTGAGGGATGTGAGAGAAGAGGTGTGTGTGTGTGTGTGTGTGAGTGGTGGAGTGAAGGAAATGGTGTGTACCCAAGGGATGGGTTTAAGATTAGAGTAGGTTGATGACTGTGTATGACCTATAGTTTTTTTTTTTGATGTCATAGATGGTGCTCTTATAAGTTTGAATATTGAGGATGAGCGAAGGTTAAATGATGTTTATGTGAGCTTGGTGGTTGATTTGAGAGGTAGATCACAATATGGAATATATAGTGTGTATATTTGAAGAGAATATATACACATTGTATCTCCATTAGATTGGTAAGTAATTAGTGATCAGGAAATTTTCATTTCATAGGTGTTAGGAGGGTGATCAACATCAAGGTCAAAAGGACTTGACCAGCAGTTGGTCAAAAGGACTTGATCATCTTAGGGGTAGGTGTTCCTTATGAAATAGGTGTTTCACTAAATTTAATGACAAGGAACTTACCAATAGGTGGTCATAAGGACTTGATCATCCTAAGGGTAAGTGTTCCTTTTGAAATAGGTGTTTCACTAAATTCTAGTCAGAAGGACTTGAGCAGTCTCATGTTTGTGATCATCTTATAAGATAAGTAATCCATGTGATTACAGACTTGAGAGTGGGTTTTATTCTCCAAGAGGGTTTCCCACATAGATATTGTGTTGTGTGTGTGATCTTGCATTATCTTCATTGTTCATTTTTATAAAAATCTTGTATGCTTCATGAATGGTTGTATTGAATGCTTAAGTGTTTGAAGGGTTTGGAAATTGAATTAGATTATTTGTCACCACTGATTCAGACCCCCTCTTAGTGATTGTACCTATAACACATCAGTCATCATGTTCATAATTATTTATTAGTGTTTTCCTTCTTTGTGCTATCTCAATATCTTTTTTTGATTTATATACACTTGAGTTATTTTATTTGTGGTTATCAACTGGGTTGTGTTCTTTTTTTTAAGACTTTAATTTCCCTCGAGGCTCTCTTAGCTCAATTTTGTTTCTGGGGTGTGACATTTCCACCCATTTATTTGTATGACTAACATTGTATTATAAGTTTTCTTTTAAATTAATATAAGTGCACTTTTTAAACAAAAAATATACGACTTCTAATTATAAAAGATTTAACCTATTGATTTTAGACCTTATATAAAATAAAAATTAAGAAACTCACCCATACAATCCCCACTTTTAAGATATCTATAAAAATTTAATTTTTAATCCACCTAACAATAAAAATACATTAAAAAATGAACCTTTTACTGTATATAAAACAAAATAAAAAAATGTAATATAATCGAAACAAATAGTTTGAATTAAATTTCTAAATAAAAACTATACTTTTTATTTTTTATTTTAAAACAAACTACCTACATAAAATTAATGTAATTATTCATTAAAAAATAAAAAATACCATGAGATTGAATATATTTTATGTATATGCTAGAAAAAACATAGGCTATCAAAGTTTACTAAATATGGCTAAGAAAATTTGGCCCAACTAAAATACGGCTCACTTTGCTCCATCATTTTATAGCCTAAGTTGAATAAATATATATTTTTCTTCACACTATCCCATTAAATGAAGTCATCTTTATTTTTAATAAAAATCTTCCTTTTAGCAAGAATTACTTCCACCACAGGTTTTTGGTTTGACAAAATCAGCATTGGATCTAAATCTTTCCATTTCTAGCAATCCACAACTGTCAAATACCATAGCTATAGATAATCACACGCATTACTTCCAAATGCCAATTTAGGAATATCCTTTTCTCCTCCAACTCCTGATAGTCCTTTAAATGCCTATGCCTATTCCAAAAATCCCCCCAAAAGTTTGCAGAATATCCATTATTAACCACCTAAGATACATGATCCATGATGATTTGCCTACATTTGAGAATAAAATCCCATAAGTGAGAAGATTTGGGAGGTTTTTTTATCACCAAAATATTAAATGGGGATATGTACCAAAAACTCTTGTGTTGCAATAACTTATTTTATGCCTGTGTCTAATTGACCAAACCCCACACTAATTTGGCACCTAAAGCCACATTTTGAACTGTTATCCTTTTGATGCTAGCTCCCCATCCAATATGGTTTAAAAATATGTTTTCCCATTTAATCATTAGGTTATTATTTTTATATTGAGTTCCTTTCCACATAAATTTTTTCATCACCCAATTTAGTTCCTTTAACACCTTAACCAGTGGTTACATGAAAGACAAAGTGTAAATCAGTAGAGCATTTAACACAGACTTGATAAAGGTTATCCTATCATCTAAGTAAATAAATTTGACTTACCACTCTACAAACCTTATTCATCATTATCTTATTACATTATCTCATAATGATGCCCTGGCAACCCCTACAAATAGGGGGAAACCCATGTATTTAGAAGGTAACTTGCTAATTTTAAAATTTAGAACTCCCACAATAGATAGTTACATCTACTGAGAAGTATTTTTAAATTTAATATCATAATTAATCATATTAACCAAAATCCTTGAATATCTCTCATAATAATCTAATAAACATTTAAACAAAACATTTCTCTCACCAACATTCTAACAAATAAAACTATGTCATAACCAAATTATTTATGTGTGAAGATTTTGTGACCTTTCATAACCCTGATTCCTCTTAACAAACCTTTTGTATTTGTTCTTGATATTTCTTATCCCAATGCCTCTACCATTATTATGAAAAGGAAAGGGGAGATAGGATCCCTTTGGCATAGTCCATGAGAGGCTTTAAAAAAAAATGTATAGTTTCTTTGAGATTTCCTATCCTAGTGCCTATGCCATTAGTATGAAAAGGAAAGGGGAGAGATGATCTCTTTGGCATAGTCCATGAGAGTATTACAAAAAACCTTTCATTTCCCCATTGACTAGGACTAAAATATGGTACTTTAAATGCAACTAATACCCAATTACACCAATTCTTAGTAAAGGTTAACTTTTCCAAGGCTTTGACCAAGAAGCGCAAATACACCCAATTATACACTTTACTAATATCTAATTTCAAAACCATCCCTTTCTTATGGCATTCCATTAGTGATTAAATGGTTTCATCAATGATTATGATTCTATCATGGATGTTTATACCCAGGACAAATACCCCTACTCACTATAAATTAAGGAACCTAAAATATCCTTGAGTCTGAATGAAATGGCCTTTGAAATGTTCTTGTATACTGTGTTGCAAAGAAAAATAAGTTTGAGAATAACCTTTTGGGATTAATATGATGAAATTTTAGTTTATATTTATCCCAACCCTCTACTTTATACATGGTTCCTCCACCATGTCGACCACATCATCACCCATAATATCTCAAAAGCTCTAGAAAAACATAATAGGGAACCCATTCAGACTAGGATCTTTCTCTTTGATCATTGAAAAAACCACCCCTCACACCTCCTTTTAGTAAATGTTACCATTAACTTGTTTTTATGGTGCTTTGTCACAATTTATGGAATGTTATTGATGCTTCTTATTTGAGCCTTAATCTCTAATCCTCCAAATTAACCAAGTCTTGAAAAATAAATATAGCTTCCACATTAATCCTAGAATTTGTCTCAATAGCAATCCAATATCTATATTTGATGGATAAGAACTAATTGGCACTCCTCCTTACCCTTGTGGAATTATGAAAAAACTTTATATTTTTTTGCCCTTTTTTGAGCCACTACTCTCTATACTTTTCATTCCAATAGAGATCCTCTCTAATATGCATCTCTTTGAGTTTAGATAATAAATCATTTTCTCTAAAATAAGCTCATGAAGACATACCTATGTTGAGAACCACCAAATTTAAAGTTGTTAGTTCTTCCTCCACTCATGAAATGTCCTTAAATTTATTTTTTAAGGTGTGTCTATTCCATACACTAAGGCACATCTTGAGATACTAGAGATTTTTACTCATGATAAACATTTGTGTTTCAAGCTCCATAAGAGCCTCACTCCATTTCTTAACCAAGTCATGTAGGGAATAGTCTCGAAGCCACATCAACTCAAACTTGAATCACATTTGGGAGGGGCCCCATAATCAATGACCCTAAAATTACTGGGGGCATGACCTGAGCCAAAGATGGGAACAATGTTTCTCTCAAACACTTAGTTCATAACCAAGTAGGCAGGAGTAACTATAAAGCATTCCAATCTTTCCACAATATTATTGAAGCCTACCTACCTATTTTTCAAAGAAAAAACCTTTTTTAGGGATCATTTATAGAAACACAACTAAATATATGAATATAAAAAAGTAGTTATGAGATTTTATCTCCCTCCCTAAACATCCTCTCTTATTTGCACATTACAAAATGACATTAAAATCCCCACAAGAACACATTTTTCCATAGGTAATATATATCCAAATATATTTTAATCTCCTTAGAGACGAATTTAAACTCCTTGATCATAGTGTTAGGGGATAGTAGTTCCACCCTCCAACCTACCTTTGAGAATATTCATGGCTTCAATATTAATGTTTAGATTTGTATGGGGAAAGACCAATCTATATTTACGAGGAGGAAGTCCCTCATTATATTTCAAGAAGGCTGGAGATTGAGGATTCTATTTGTCTTTTCACACCAACCCTTGCGGCCTTCCATAGGAACTAGATCCTTTAGGACAATTATTACTAATTTGTCCCATTTCCCTACACTTTTAACACCAAAAGAGAACCTTATACACATCAATATTCTTATATTAAACCCCTTCATGTTTTTAATTGATAATTCTCTGTGGAATTTCTTCCTCGAGATCAAGTAAAAATATACCTTGGCATAAGAATCCAAAACATCATCAATGGTTATCATGTCAGTCTTGATGAACACACCTAAAACTATAGGCACTAGGATTTTGCACTATATATATATATATATATATATATATATATATATATATATATATATATATATATATATATATATTTGATAATATATGTCTTAGGCCCCTTCTTGATTTATCATCTCATCCTCATTTTACCATAAGTAATTAGTTTTCACTAATTACCATTTTATCCTCCCAACCATTGAATATAATAAGATCCATCAAAATATAATAAAAAAAACTAGTTTAACCTCCAAAACAACCTCCCTCACAGAAAAAAAAAATCATGTAATGACTTATTTCTTAGTATATCCCATGGTTGAAATAATTAAAATAAACTTTTGGTAAAAATAGTCAGAATCAATAATGATCCCCATGATCAACATTGATATGGTGTAATCAATGTCAATTTATACCCAGCCTTGCCTTTGGAAAAGGACCATGAATTTTCTTATGAACGATAAAATAATTATATCAAATGATTTTAAAATGATTTCTTGGCTCCCTATTTGAAAGATATATTTCAACATTAGACCCTCAACATCCATCAAGAGGCTAAAGATCTGTGTATCAACCTCAAGATTATCATAGACTTGGAGAGCTTTCAAGGTAAGTTTATTTCATTATTTACAATAGTCTATGTCTCTATGTTATATTTTATATCTCTTTTAAGTATCCTTATCACCCTTATATTATCTTAGACCTTACTAAACCATCCTTTAGCCTTTTGTTTCCAAAGTGTTGCTTTTTATGTCAAAATTGACATTGATTCATAGAATTAACATTGATCTTGTAGGATTAGCATCGATCCTAGTGTAATATTCCTTGTTTTAAATCCAAGACTAATTTTTTTAGCACATCTAAATTATTCTTATTCTTTGTTCCCTTAACCATGGATTATTTCTGTAGATGAAACTTATTTAAGCCTCACATGAAGCCATTAGCATCTGTGATCTACCAATTATTCCTCAACCTTTCTTTTTCGATCAGAGTGATATCACCTTTGAGTTATGGATTTACACCATTGTATATGCCCCTACTATAGAAGATATCTTTGACCAATTAAAATTTATATAATAAGACATACAGTCTACCAAAAATTATTTGCATGATCACTTTGCCCATCTTGATGAAATGGACATAGATTAGTTTAAACTATTTCAATATCATATCTTTATCATTATATGTATCTTGTAGTTTATCTTATCATTATTATCTGATTAATTTATTAAATAAGTGGGCTGACATCCTCATTAGGAAGCTCATTACCTTGTAAGACTAGTTTAGCACCAAGAAACCCACTATCCTATCCTATGAATCAAATCATATCTAAGTTTTCTCATGTATGTAGGTAGTCCTTCCTAACTAAAATGAACTCCCACAATAATTAGATCAATAATTCATAACCTTATAAATCATATGTATGCTTTAAACCTTGTATTTATATTTACATTTTTTGTAGTCAATTTTACAAAAGGAAGGAATGAAGAACTACTTAAACATTCTGGCATGCCTGGTGGGAACATTTTTGGGCCTAGTTATTATTTTTTTCTCATTCTAGTTCTTGGTTTTAAATTATGTTTTAACAAAAACCTTTCTTCATTTTCATTAAAGAACTAAAATAAAAAAATTAGATTGCTTTCTTTTTTAAAGAAATTGCATTGATTAGTTTTCTTGTCTAAGTAGTGCACCTAGTGTAATTAGGAGGATTAATTAATTATTTTAGTCATACTCCTTTTTCACACACTACCAAACCTAAATAATATTAAAATAATCAATCAAACAAATCCTACCTAGGTAGACCCACTTGGATTTCATCACCAAGGGGAAAGCCAACTCAGTGTTTTGTTTAAGTATAAATATTTTTTTTATAGTATAAAGGATAAGAACCTAACACCCTTATTGGTGAGGGACCGAAAAGTGAGGGGGTAGGCCCAAATACCAAGATACAATATTACACCAACATAGATTCAAGCCTTATTGTACCTTGGCATATATTGAGGATACCAATTTTAAATGAACCTAAAACAAGACTTTATCTTACCTCTTCTTAGGACCTCTATTAATCAAAAAACCCAATCACATTTAAAAACATATTTCTTAATAAAAATAATAATTATGTACGTTTAAGTATATTGTGTGCTTTATCCTCACTAAAACAAGATAAACAAAACAAGTATTGTGTGCTTTTTCTTTTACATTTATTATTTCTTTTATTATTTATTGTTACATGGTTATAATGCAATAATAATCATAGATACAAACAAATTCACCATCTTCATATTCATCAATGGAACATTCACCAAGCCCTCTTACCTCTCCCAAATCAATTGGGGATGACATTCCTCAATTTTAACCACAGGGAGATCCTGACTTTGCTAATATATTAGATAACAATCCAATTACCCTAAGTCATTACCTTAGTACATGAGATATAAAAATTCATATTTCTCCTCAAACCCAATTCTCCCAATTTTTATATGTCATGTCACCAAAAGGATCAAAGGGATACACAGTAGCCATGGTTTCATCTTTTATCAACCCACTACCACCAATAGGTTTCAATACCAACATGACATAACCTATAGATAATCAACCACCATTTATCTATAGTAACTCCTATGCAATCATTACCCAAACCCAAAATTTTACTATATCATAACTCACATCTAATCAACCACCCTCTTCCACACTCTAGAGTTTAGTACTCTCAATCCCTGTAACTCTCCCAGTTATCCAAACACATGTAACCTCAAATCCCCAACACACCACTCAACCACTACAATCCACACAATAAATCCACTGAGTCAAACTGTCCAAAAAAAAATCCCCTTAACCACTTAATAACTAATTCCATCATAACCACCTATCTTAATCCATCTCAAAAATAAATTCTACCCCTCCATTCCCACATTATGCAGTTGCAACTCAACCAACCATTACCACTTATATTGGTTATCCCCTTTCATAGTCATTCCCTAATTCTCTTCCCCCTTATCAATATTTGCATCAAAAATAATTAGGAGGTATGCCTCAATATAATTCCCAACATGACCTCATTCATATCCTCATAGATATGATGGTGAACTTAAAATCTTCTACCTCTGGGAATAAGAATATGCTCACATACAAACAAATTTATAATGAACCTATTAATCCATTTATTCTAATTAGGTCATATCTATCACAGTGGGAACTTCCCAAGTTTACAAATCAAAATAAGGAGAACACACAACAACACATTAGGAAATTTAGGCATGCATTCTACTTTATATCCCATGATGTTGCCCTCCTTGTGAGGATTTTCCCCATGTCACTAGCTAGACCAACTTTGGATTGGTACAGCTCTATCCCCAAACATTCCTTATTTTCCTTCATACAATTATCTAAGATTTTCCTAAATCATTTTTTAATTAATATCACAAAGAAAATAACCATCACTGACCTATATGCCATTAAATAATTTGAAGACAATAACATTATAGATTTTGTGGCCAGTTGGTGAGGCTTCATAAATTAATTAACATTTTCGCTTCCTCAACCTAAATTAATTGAGTTATTTTTGAGTTCATTTGAATGTCATATCTCATCCACACTCCAATTTAAATCATTTAAAACCTTTGATGAAACCTTTATCATGGCCCATAGGCTAGAAATATGAACCTTATAAGAAGGAAAGGTTAGGTTATAGAATAAGACTTTTAAACTTGATCCATCAAAAAGGACTAGCAATCCTAAACAAAAAGGCACAACAAATGTTGTTGTCCTAAAATCAACTCCCCCATCAACAACAAGACAACCAAGTTCTTTTACTTCCTAGACACAACTACAAATAACCTTAACATGATCTCCACCTAGGTAATACATGCCCTTGGGATAATCTTATGTTATCATCTTGGATAAACTATTAAAACCATCAATTATGGAACTCCCTCTTTTTAGTTCCACTGATGACTCTTGTCTTAAACATAATTGGTATAAAGAGAGTGATTTTTTCACCCACCATCATGTACCTAGTCATGAGATCAATAGATGATGTTATTTCAAAAGCTTGGTCTAGAACCTTATCGATCAAGGGGAATTACAATTGGACAATACAAATTCTCTTCTAAAACAATCCCTTGATATAATTAGACAACCATTACCTAATCATTCATCTTCATCTAATTTTATACAAAAAAAAAGGAATCACGGTATATCATGAGGCCCATGTAATAAATACTATACATGATCAACGTTTACCTAAAGAAGTTGATAGTGTTCATGAATCATCTTTAGAAGTAATAAGAATATTAGACCTCCTTATAGGAGATATTGTTAAACCATCTGAACCATTTAAACCCATTTATATCATCCACTCAAGCCTCCCTAATCTCATCACATGGGATCTTCCAGAGGAAGGGTCATTTAAAAGCGTTGAAAATAACTCACATAAATAGAAGATAAAAAGGTTACTCTATCCACAAGGGAAAAATGCCTTGGTATGCCAAAGGGTTAAACCCTAAAACACCCACTTATAATGCTTGAAATCCCTTAGACATCTAAAAATGAAGACCCTCATAAAGGTAATCCTGCAACCTCTAACCATGCTCAAAAAGGGGAGATGGATATGACCCAAATTCAAACTAAACTATATATATCAGGACATCATCCTTCCTTTAAATTGAAGAACACAATTACAGAACCACTTCTTAAAGGATCTAAGATAGCTCAAAAACCTCTACCCATATTAACAACACCAATAACTAATATCAACCCTTTAGATTTTTATCACCCCCAAAACTTATCTAAGATACCTCTACCACCCATTCAAATCACTTGTACAATTAAAAAAATGAAAGTGAAAAAGTAATCATGGTCCAAAAATCGATACCTCAAAAAATGACAAAATCTCACCATGATCCCTTACAAGGATCTTATTACACCATCATCAATCAACTTCTATAGACTTCCCTTATCATTTTACCACCTATCAAACTGGTTAATCCTTGTATCCAAAAACTAGCATGGTATAGGGAGAATAATATGTGCACTTACCATAAGATACATGGACATTATAGTAAGAGATGCAATGCTCTCAAATCCATAATCAAGGATATCTTGGATGAAGATGACCTCTTAATTGAGTAACCTTATCTTGATCCTCTCTTTGACCAAAACACCAACACCATAACCATCTCTAATACTAACATAGTAAATTCCTTAAATCATTTACAAGAATGATAAAAGAAAGCATCAAAAATCATGGTTAATAGCCTTGACTCTATACCTAATAAAACCCTTTCCAATATCCCCTTGGCACCTCCAAACATAAATAACTCTAGAACTTCGATAGATAATCCATTATTTCGAATTGATATGATAAACATAGTAACATGATCTCAAACAAAAACCTCCAAAACCTAAAATCCAAACAAGGTCAAAGTTTCCATTGCAAAGGCTCCTACCTCAACCATAGAGACCTCTAAACCCTCTACTCTAAAATAAAAAAAAATCATTTTAGGGAAAACACATAAGAATAATTCCTCATTAATAATATAGATATCATTTCTAAAAACACAACATCAAACCTCGATCAAGATGTCCTTATATGAGCTCATTGAGAACTCCCCACAACATCATCAATCCATGATAGAGGTACTTCATGGCATTCAAGTACAACATAATGAACCCTAACATATGGAAACATTTATTGGATATTTGTAGATGGTTTCATTTTTCATCTTTAGTGATTCGAAAAGAGTCCCATTACCATCTAAAGACTAGGATTCACCCCTATTTATCACTACCTAAATTAATCAAACTCAGATCAAAAGACTTATGATTGATAATGGGTGTAACATCAACATTATCTCCTCACATGAATTTAAGCAACTACAACTTCCAAAAAAATATTATGGCTCAATCTCTAACCATCTTATAGGATTTTAATGATACAGTGGCTCATGCTCTAGGAACTATCATCATCCCTATCTAGATAGTTTCTCGTATCCTTAATGAGTAATTTTATATTATATAGGGTGAGTTTCAATATAATATCCTCTTAGGATGTCCTTGGATCTATAAAATTCATTACATTCCATCCACCTTACACCAATACATTCAATACAAGCATGAGGGCCAAGTCCATATCACCTCAGCCAATCCTCATATGTTCAAAACTTGAAGCCTAAACTTTTGACCCAATGATGTTATACTCCCTCTAAAAACACAAGCCCATATACATCATCTAATGAAGAATTGACTAGTTTAATAAACCCTTCATTGTGAATCCATAATAAGGATTCTCTTGACTTCATATTCTAATAAATCTCAGTAGGAGAGTATCCGTTATTAACACTTAATACCCTTCCTACTCCTTAAGAGTATGGATACCTAGATAAATAGTGTATGTATCACCGTAAACATGGAGATGGTGTCCCTTTCAGTCCTCCTTTACTTCATACTCATTTGGTCTATGGGGGGATCTATTGATCCTACTCATATCTTGATATCTAACCTCATACCAAACCATTCTCCTAAAATTTATCATTCTTCAACAAACTGAAGGCTTTGGCATAGTATGTTATAATCAAGGACCACATGATATCACACTAGGATATTTTAGGAAACCCTATAAAAAACATGGTGTTAGGTTTAATAAAACTCTTAAAACTACTCCTATATCCTTTCCTTTATACAATCCTAAAAAAGATATCATGTTGTTACCATCCAACATTCCCTTTGAAATGGATGATGTCATTTCCATTCTTCCCAAATTTATTTTTAGTCAATATTATCAACCTAGGACCTCTCACATATCACATCAGTGGGGAAACTAAATAATTTCCCCTTACCTACCCTAATATGATAGAAAAATATTCTTCTACCATTCTTGTTCTTTAGCTTTAAGATTATGATTCTATCTTGACTTATTTAGGCTCATAAAACTCTAACCTATGCAATTCTCTTCTAAATGAAATGTCTAGTCTTCTAGACAAAGACACTATAGACATTAACATAGGGTATCAATAGGTCCCACACATTAATAAGGTTAGTAAATCATTATACCCTCATAAGCATTAAAACTTCACCATATTCCTAGCAGACCATATCGATGCCTTTGCTTGGTCATATAGTGACATGGCAGGTATAGACCCTACTATCATCATTCAAAATATTATTACCATCCTTAAAGCCAAAATGATCCAAAACTTAGAAATTTTTGGTTGAAAAATATTTCAAGAACACAAAAAATAACACAGTATTAATGAATTCGCTGAGAAGAGATGTTTTATTACTCAAGATTGCAATACAACTATATGCTTATCTCTAGGGAAAGATGTATGATTTACATTTTGGGTTACATCTTAATTTATGAAAATTTTGAAATTAGGGGAAGGATTTGGAAGGTCACCAATATCTAGGGAGATGAATTGGTTCTACTTCCATGATTTAAAATAATTCATAATTTGAGGAATTACTATTTTTAGAAACTTACTATTTTCATATTGCACTACTAAAATTGAAATTTGGTGCACTTCCATTGTGTTTTTTGGATCAAACTTCTTCAATAATATGCCATCTCACCTCATTCTCCTCGTTCTTAGCTTCCCAATGGTTCAAATAGTGAGTCAATTGGAGCTATGATGAAAAAGTTATGGCTCCTAGAAGTTCCATCATCAATTGGGGTGGAACTGTCACCCAAATGTCACCTGAATTGTTACCCAGATCATTCCTCCCTCCATGAGAATCAATGGTCCCCATTTCATCAATGTTACTCACTAGGTGTTTCAATTGTGTTTTTATTTTATTCTTTATAAGCCACTCACCTTGGTGGCTAAGCTAGCCCCTTTTGACCACCCGATAAAGTGGAATAAAGAATCCTCTTGTTGTCTTCATCCAGGTGTCCAAAATATGATCCTCCTCCACTAGAGAAAAACTATCTGGATCAAGCTCATCAATCTCTAGTTATATTATGACTAAATTTTCTAACATAGGTGGATGATATGGTTTGAAGATATCTACATTGAATATTAGATGCAAACCAAGGTAGGCTGGTAGGTTTAACTCAAAAGCATTTTCTCCAACTTTTTTGGTGATGGTGTAGGGACCATATCATAGATGCCAATTTTTTTTGTGTGGGCCTACAAGTAATTCCTTTTAAGTCCATAACAAAACCTTGTCACCCACAAAAAAATTGTGTTTAATATTATGTTTGTCATTGCATTGCTTATACTTCTGATTTATATTCTCCAAGATGTCATGAACTTGTTGTTGGATGTGTTGTATTTGTTCAATTAACTTTATTGATTTTGATACCTTAGATCTTCCATGAGGTTTGTATTCCATGGTGGAGAATGGAATAGATATATTAATTAGTGCCATGGGTTGGAACCTGAAGCACACTTGGAATGGATTGTGCTTGGTCGAGCTATGCAGGGCCTGATTATATCCATGTTATATGAAAAGAAACCCATCATCCCATATACATAGATGTTTGGAGTGATAAATCTAAATCATGTGAACAATCAAGTGGTTAACCACCTCTAACTTACCATCAATTTATGGATGGAAGGCTATAGACTTCATCAGCTTGGTATCCATCATCTTCCATAGAGTGGACCAGAAGATGCTCAAGAACCTGTTGTCTCAATTTGAGACAATGGACTTGAGGAGACCAAAATGGATCCATACATGACTAAAATATAGTTGATCGGTTTCTTCAATAGATATATTTTTCTTACAACCAATCATGATATCCATTTTTGAAAAATGAATAACTACAACAAAGATATAGTCCCTGCCATGATTTGAAGTGGGCAAACCTGAGAGAAAATCCATTGAGATAGATTTCCAAGGCCTAGTTGGTTCTAGAAATGGCATGTACAATCCTTTCTTCTTATTTGTTGGCTTGGATATTACACATGGGGTACAATATTTGAGATACCTTTCCACATCCTTTCACATATGGAGCTATTAGAAGTGTTTCTAAAGAATTGTCAATGTCTTTTCTACACTAAAGTGTCCATCTGTCCTACTGAAATGTGCTTCGCATATCATCTTATGTTGCTCTATAGCTGGAACATAGATGTGCCCCATATGATAGAGGATATTATCTTGTAAATAGAACTCAGAAACATGTTTACCTTTTTGAAGCACCTAATATGTATCAAAAAAGGCAAGATATACTTCATACAGAGTACCCCAAGTGGTAGTCTCATGTCCATATAGGTCAAGAACTATTGTCAGTGTAGTAATTGGTGGGTATCTTAGATAATCTATAGTTGTATTTGAGCTCCCATTTTTGTGTTCTATTGTCAAATGGAATTGCTTCAGATATGTGGCCCAATTTTGGTGCCTCTCATTTCATAGTTTGCTCTATGTTTGGATGAATTATAATGGTCTGTGGTTAGTGTGGATGACTATCTCTTTCCCCAAGATGTAGTGTTTCCATTATTTGTAGGCTTGCACAATGGAATAGAGATCCTTATCATATGTCAAATATTTTATGACTGTATCAATAAAAGTTTCACTCTGATATGCAATAGGATGGCCATGTTTCATGATGACATCTCCCATAGCATATTCAAATGCATATGTCATCAACTCAAAAGGTTGACACAAATCTTCCAAGGTAAGAACAAGGGATAAGAAAAGCCTATTCCTCAAATTCTCAAATGCCCTTTGTTGTATTTCACCCCACTAAAATGTAGCTTTATCTCCTCCTTTAGTCACTTAGGTTAGTGACAAAGTAACATGTGAAAATCCTAGAACAAACCTATGATAAAAATTTGCAAGACCCAAGAAGCTACAAATTTCTATGAGGGTCCTTGGTGTAGGCCATTCTTGAATAATCCAAATATTTTATAGATTAACATGGACCCCTTCTTCATTCACAATGTACCCAAGGTACTGAATTATTGTCATCTTGAATGTGAATTTGTTAAGATTTGCATACAACTTGTGCTCCTAAAGAGTTTGAAGCACCTTACAAATATGTTATAGATTTTCCTCCCATGTTCTACTATAGATCGATATTTCATCCAAGTAGAAAACCATGAATGAGTTGGTGAAGGGTCGTAATATGTTATCCATCATTCTCATGAAGGTTGTAGGTGTGTTAGTTAAGCCAAAAGGCATAACCAACCATTCAAAGAGCCCTTCCTTAGATTTGAATGAAGTCTTCTAGACATCAGTGGGATCAATGAGAATTTGTTGATAGCTATATTTGACATCAATTTTGGTGAATAACTTTGCACCATGGAGTTGGTCAAACAGGTCATCAATCCTAAGGAGAGGGTAGTGATTCTTCACAGTGATTTTATTCAGGGCTCGATAGTCAATGCAAATCCTCTATGTTCCATCTCTCTTTGGTGCTAGGACAATTGGGCTACCATAGGGTGAAGATCTTGGCCTGATGTGACCTTTTTGGATCAATTCTTGAATCTATCTTTTTATATCATCATTCTCCAAGATTGATATGTGATACACAAGACTATTAGGCAAAGGTGACCTTGGGATCAAATCGATAGAATGTTTTACCTAATAATGTAGTGGAACTCATGTGGGTGACTTAAATAATTCATCATATTCTCCTATGATTTATCCCATCTACTTTTTTTGTTGTGTTCATTGTGTAGTTAGGACTGCAACATCAGCCTTCTTGGATTTCTGTGGTTTGACCACCATGAGAACAAAATACTATCTTTTCTACCAATCTCTTACATTTCTTAGCACTAATTAGGGAGGTAGATGTAGGAGTTGGTACCTTTGGTACCCTATAGTACCATGTTCCAAGAGTGAGGGTGATTCTTTGGGTTCATGATTCATATATGCCATGTCGATCATACATGAACAACTGACCAAGGATTACATCAAAAACATCTAGATTGACCACATCACATAAGACTTCATCTTGGAAAGGTTTTATTGCATATGAAAGAAGACACTGATGGTTGACATAGAGGTCTCTCCCTGGGGTCAACCATGCAATATTGTATGGCTTTGGGTGAGGCTTCATAGATAGATTCAGACTTTTCACAACTTTAATAGAGATTAAATTATCTTGACTCCCACTATCAAGAATGGAATACAGAGGCTTACCGTTTACCCATAATTTGGAGTGGAACAATATTTCCTTGTCATCTGGCCTTTCCTCATAGGTCTATGATGAAGTGATGATGGTGTTGGTCTCAGCATCTATAATCTCATCTTCATCCTCTTTGACTGTAGGTTTTGTATGAGCTAGAGTAGTAGATGTCAAGTATTGTGACTTAAAAAGTAGTGACTTGATGGCTCAACATTATTCTTTGGAGTGAGTTCTAGTTTTGTGGTAATCACACCATTTTCTAGCCTTCCCTTTTTGGGGTTTCTTATCTTGAAACTCCTTTTGCTTCCAATTTTAGCTTCATTTTTGACGTTCCTTGTCATTTTTACATTTTGAGGGTTAACTCTTTATATTCTTTTTTCCATGCTTCCATTCAATCTTCACTACAAACTTGTATACCTCACTGAGCATTTCCAAATTGAAGAGTTCCATTTCCCCCCATATGTACCATTGTAGTCTACCATGATATTTGAAAGTCATGTGTTTCTCATTTTCTTGGATGCCCAATCTTGCAGACTGATTTGTAAACTACACTGAATCAACTCAAAGTGAAGTTTTAATTATGAATACTGAATTTCTCAAAACTTAACGAATTCTTGAAAAAACTCAAAAGAACTTACATCTCAATGTTTTGGCATAAAATGTTCTCGGTTATTGAACTAGTTTTTTTTTTTACATCAAATGTCATAAATTGTTGAAATTTAATCTTTGCATGATTTCGTAATTAAAAAATTAGAATAAACTAAATTAAAACATGCAAGCAAATGACAAATTACCATCCGACATTGATAACAGAGTTCGGCTTAACAAATGATGCCTACATCTCTGGGTTCTCCAAAGGAGTGGACCCTTTCCATTAAGGGCATTTCAAAAACCTAGAAACAATAAACAACTTTCTTACAAGTTGATCTCTCAATGCAAAAATTCACCTTCACCATGACTGATAATCAAGCCCAGTACCTTCGAATTTCATGAGTCTTCACACCTGCAAAGTTGCTTCAAAAGTCCTAAAAATCTCCTCTATGGGCTTAATAATACTCTTCCAATATGCAAATTGGATAAAAAGAGTATTAAGACTAAGTATTATGGCTAGAAAATGGATAAAAATCCATTATATAATCTTTCCCAAAGCTTTTACAAAGTCTCAACCTCTTAAAATAAAAAAACACAGTCCAAAACTTGTTTAAAACAAATGCAATTTCATGCCTTTATACTCAGTTGCAAGCCTGTGGCATAGTGGTTAAGGCCTTATCCTTTTACACGAGAGGTCAAGGGTTCAAAACCTCTTCCTCCATTTTAGGTGCTTAGGCTCTCCTTTCTAGGTGCTTTGACTTGGCTTTTCCTTGTTGGGCATGCTCAAGCTCTCCACCCTAGGCACCAAGCATGCAGTTTGAATTTTCTTCCCTCCATTTTGGGCACTTAGACTTAAGTTTTGTCCCACATGCATGGATTTTTGAATGAGTCTAAGCTTAAAATAGGTAAGAACCTCCTTGGAATGTGTCAACACCCCCTTTGGTGTGCTTTAGGTGCCTAGTTAGCATGCACGTTGGTCAACATGCACTATTGGACATGGTCCTTCCTTCAAGCTTGCCACCTTGCTCACCACCTTACTCGGGCTTCAGCTTATGGACACCTTTGAACTACCACATGGCTTAGTCAATGAGCTTATCACAAAGACTAATCATGCCATGTGTCAACCTCTGATTAGTCCACTTGTTGCATGTAAATAATGCCACGTCACTTTACGACACCAAATTTTTACCTGTCGAACTAAAACTTTAGCGGCCTATAACTTTTGCATACGGTGTCCATTTTGCAAACTGTGAAAAGCATCAAAAATCTCTCAATGAGATCTATAGTGTGGCACCATTGAAACTCTAACTTGAAACCTTTTTTCAAAACCTAATTTTTTTATCACAAATAAAGAATGAAAAGTGTCTATGTAATCTTGAACACATTGGTCCTTACCTTGGAAAAGTTATTGCCACTATATGTATGGATCATCATATGCTCCAATGGGATAGTATTCTTCCTTTATCACTTCCACATAATCATCCTAGGTAGGTTCCACCTCAAGGCTAATGTCATCTATACTAAACCTCTTTTTGTACACTTCCCACCAATTTTTCATGAGCAATGATGCTTTCAAAAGAGCAAAATTGATATTTTCTCCATTGGTGAAATTATTTATAGAGAAGTAGGAAGACAATTGATCCAACCAATTTTATACTATATCAACATTAATTTTTCCTTCAAATGTAGGAATATCAAAATTTACGTGAACCTTGAAGGGTGTTGGGGAACTGAAAGGATGGTCCATGGATGAGGAGCCAGGAAGTGCAGATGAGGAACCAGAATTTCCCATCAGGAGTTATTAGAGAATTTGGGAAAATTATTGTAACATCTATGCTTGTTTCCTTTGGAGGGATTCATTTACCATTTCCTTGAAAGGATCAGATGTCTCAGTGTCATTTTCCATTTGAAGTCATTTGGTGTGAATAGGTGGATAGTTTGGAAGCTCTATTGTTTACCACCCAAGCTTCTTGTAGCCTAACCTCATCCTCAAGATCATACACTCTCAATACAAACCGCTTTGATACCAATGATCCAAAACTCAAAAAATTTGGTTGATAAATATTTCAAGAACACAAAAAATAACATAGTAATAATGAATTCTCTGAGAAGAGATGTTTCATTACTCAAGATCGCAATACAACTATATGTTTATCTATGGGAAGATATGTCTAATTTCCATTGCAGGTTACATCTTCATTTATACACATTTTGAAAGTAGGGTAAGGATGTGTAAGTTCACCAATATTGAGGGAAATTAATTTTTTTACTTTCATGATTTAAAATTATACAGAATTTGAGGAATTACTATTTTTAGAAACTTACTATTTTTATACTACACTACTAAAATTGAAATTTAGGGAACTTTTATTAGGTTTTCAAGGGTCAAAATTCATCAAGAAAATATCCATGACATCTCACTACATTATCCTTGTTATTATCTTTCCAACGGCTCAAATGGTTTGTCAATTGGAGTTACGGTGCAAAAGTTATGGCTCCCGAAAGTTCCATCATCAATTAGGGTGGAACCGTCACCCGAATTGTCCCCTGAATTGTTGCTTGGATCACAAACTAGTGAAGTAAGAACTATAGAAAATGCACCCTCATAGTACACTCTTAGTTAAAGAAGAATTAAAAATTATCTTATCCATTAATTTCATCCATCCAATCGATTTCCCTCAATGGGTGTCCAAAATTGTGCCTTTCATAAAGCCTATAGGGGGACTTCACCTCTATACTTATTTTCAAGGGCTCAACATAGCTTGTCCTAAAGATAATTTTCCTCTTCCTAACATAGATAAACTAATGGACCTAACACCTAACCATGAAATGTTATCACTTATAGATACATTCTTTTGATAGAATCAATTCCTTATCACCTTAAAAGACCAACATAAGACTTCTTTTACTACACTTTGGGGGACTTTTTGCTATAGGGTTACACTTTCTGGCCTAAGAAATGTAGGGGAAACTTATCAAAGATCCATGACTTATATTTTTCATGATATAATCTAAAAAATCATCAAATATTATGTGGATAACCTTATTGAAAAGTCAAATCTATAAAAAGGCCATCTCTCTATTCTTAAAATAATCTTTCCCTGCTTAATCCATTTTCATGTCCATCTCAATTCCAAATAGTGTGTTCTTTGTGTCTTAACTGGTAAGCTTCTCAGTTTCATCATCTCCATTTATGGGATACAATTTTATCCTACTAAAATTAGGGATATTATAGATATGCCACCCCCATCCAATATTAAGCAAGTCTATATCGTATAATGAATATTGTAGTCTATTCATCATTTCATCTCTTAGTTATCCAATCGATGTCAACCATTCCATCACCTGTTAAGAAAGGATACATAGTTTGTTTAGGACTATAATTATCAATATTCCTTTAATGACCTTAAAAACCATCACCTCTCCCATCTAGTTCTTATTTTTCCTGAGGATCACTGACCTTTCTTCTTATATATATTAGCTACAAATCATGCCCTTGGTGTTATGTTTTCCTATCGTGATGAGAAACACAAAGAACAAGTAGTTTATTACATAATTTGCACTATATTTGAGTATAAAACATGTTATACACATACAAATAATTATGCTTGGCTTTGGTATTTATGGCTTCTAAGCTTCACCATTATCTACTTAATCACAAAACCTATGTAATCATGAGCACAAGACCCCTTATGTTTATGCATTCGAAGCCTTATTAGAATCAGTAAATGGTTTGATGGCTCATGATTTTAGCCAATTTTGGCTTGGATTTTCTCCATAAAAAGTTATTTAAATCCTATATCATCATCAATTAGTTAGATGAAGTGCCTCTTGTAGTGGTCAAGCATTTAGTATCGAATTCCTTGATAATCTATCACTTTCACATCATAGGGGGATCTTATGTATCAAATGACGTTATTCTTTGATGGATCTAGGTGTGAGTGTGGAGGGGGAGATGGAACAATTTTAATAGCTCTATAGGGAAATCCTATACTTTTATCTTTCAAAATTGATTTTGACTAAATTAATAATATGTTAGAATATGAAGCCTTAATCATAGGTCTCCAAATTGATTTAACCCTAGGATTTAAGTCACTTAATATCTATGGGGATTCTTAGCTGGTAGTCAATTAGATAAATGGAACATATTACTACAATAATGACATCCTCCAAAAGTATAAAACATTTGCAGACCAGTTATTATCCACCTTTGATCACTATGTCATCTAGGCCATTCCTCAATCAACTAACAAATTTTTAGATACCATGGCCTCCTTAGCTTATTTTATCCCATTATCCTCTTGGGAATATAAATTTTTTGTGCTCATCCACAAGTTCAAACAACCCTCTTATACCAAAACTGATCTTCCTCATATCCACAGTGTAGAGGAAAATCAATTAGATATATGGTACATGTAGATATTCAATTATTTGTCTCAGGGTATTATCCCTCTAGATCTATCTAAAAATGGTAAGCATGATTTTAAGAAATGAACCACCCATTATATTATATTCAAGGGGGGTGGTGGGGGTGGTGTTATCTATAAGTGAGGATATGATGTCCTTATCCTTGATTATCTCTATGATCCTAAGGCTACCCTTGAGATCAAAGAAATACATGATGGGATATGTGGCAAACACTTTAGCAACCTAATTGTTGCCAAGAAAATTCTATGAATAGGTTATTATTGACCCACTCTGAATCAAGACTGATGTGAATATGTCAAGAAATACATAAAATGTCTTTAACACAATAACCTATTGCACATCCCTAGTCATGAATTACATGTATCCAGATACTTTTAGCCATTTTATCAGTATGCCTTGGACCTTATAAGATAGATTAATCTTAAATCTTCTTAGTGGCATGATTTTATCATTACAACCATTGAATATTTCACTAAATGGGTGGAGGATATTCCTCTTATTTTGACCAAAGCAAACAAGATTGTTGATTTCATTAACCATGATATTATATGTGACTTTGTTGTTCTTCATAAGATCATTATAGATAATGTGATATATTTCTAAAATAATAAAGTCCAAAAACTATGTGATTACTTTAATATTGAGATAAGTTTATTTTCACCTTATTATCTTTAAGCCAATGGACAATTTGAAGCATCTATCAAAACCATTATCAAATACTAACCAAATTAGTCAATGAGGTGGGAAAGAACTAGAATATTCACATTGATTTTTCCTTATGGGGATATCAAACTAGCATTCAAATCCCTATGGGTGATACCTCTTTATCTATGGTCTATGATATAGAATGTGTCCTCCCTCTAGAGGTCTAAATTCCTTCTCTTTGTATTTTGTTAAGTTGTGGAGCTAAAAGCTTCACCAGGATGCTAATCAGGAGGTTGTTGAGTTCAACCAGTAACTGGCATTGGCAGTATTGCCGACATCGATCAGGTAGGGACCAGGGATTGGCTGACGTTGGTTAGGAGCAGACCAACATCAACCGATGTCGGTCACCTATGCATGTGCATGCAGTTGCATGTGTTTTCTAGAACGCATTTCTAGAATTAGACTCATCTAATTTTAAGACGTCCAAGAGTGTTTACATGTTGAAGACTAATTTAAGTCTTGAGTCTATGTTTCTAATTATTGTAATTAGAGGTCTAATTATTATATGCATGGGATCCTATTTAAAGACCCATGAGGCATGAATTGTAATTAAGGAAAGTAAAGCATTGAAGCAAGAAAGCAAGGTCAAAAGAGATCTACAAGGTGTAAGGTCAAGGAGATCAGCTGAAGCTATCAAGGAGGGGATAACAACTCAGGTTATTGAATTAGTTATGGTTGAGAGAGAAAGAGAGAACTTTGAGGGAAGATTACTGAAAGTCTTAGAGGTGTGGGAAGCCTTAGAGGTGGAAGAAGACTATGGCACTTCTTTATTGTATTTCCTTCTGAAGAGTATTTAATACAAGATTGTGTATTGTCTCTCATATTCTTTGCTATTACAAGTTTCTAGTTACTTAATCATTTTGGTTTTATTCTGTGTTTAATTGCTTATAAAAAAGTAATCAATTGTGCTTCCTTGGGGTTCCTGACAAGTGGTATCAGAGCAAGGTTGCAGGGAGCAGGTTAACATTTGATTACAGGTCATTCTCAGGGGTTTCTAATTGAGTGGGAGTACAGCAATGGTAGAAGAAAGCAAGCTATGAATGGAGAAGTTTAATGGCAAGAATTATCAACATTAGAGGATATAGATAGAAGATTATCTGTATCAGAAAGATTTTTACTTACCATTGGGTGGGGTTGCATGCAAGCCCACATATATGAAGGATGAAAAATGGAGTGTTCTTGATCGAAAGGCTCTGGGATCCATAAGGTTGAGCCTTGCATCATCTGTGATTTCCAACTTATCACAGTGTAAGACAACAGAAGAGTTGATAGAATCTTTGGCAAATCTATATGAAAAGTCCTCAGCTTCAAATAAGGTATTTCTTATGAAGCAGTTATTTACTTTGCAAATGTAGGAAGGTGGATCGATATATACTCATCTTAGTGATTTCCATGGTTTGGTAAACCAGTTAGCTTTAGTCAATATTGTTTTTGATGATGAAGTAAAGGCTCTCTTAATTTTATGCTCTTTACCTGAATGTTGGGATAGTTTGGTAATGGCAATAACTAATTCTACATCTGCTTCTAAAATCTTAAAAGTTGATGATGTTGTGAGTGTAATATTGAATGAAGAAATACGTAGGAAAAGCACAGGTGAATCGTTAGGGAATGCTCTAAGTGTTGAAAGTAGGGGAAGGCAAAGAGAGAAGGTCGAGCAAGGGAAATCAAGGTCAAAGATGGGAAGGAGATCCAAATCCAAAAATGGAGGTATCACCTGCTGGTTTTGTGGAAAGAGAGGACACATAAAGAAATATTTTTGGTTGAAGGATAAAGAAAATCAACATGAAGGTAATGAAGAATCAAAGGATGCAGGTATTGTTGCACATGATGCTCTCATACTTTCTTTGGATAGTCAGTTAGAATCATGGGTTTTAGATTCTGGTGCTTCTTTTCATGCAACCCCAAATAGAGATTTGTTCCATGAGTATGTCCAGGGAGACTTTGGAGAGCTTTATTTAGGGGATGGTACGCCTTGTCAAATGGTTGGCAAAGGGAAAGTGCAGCTGGAATTGCAGATGGGCAACACATGGCTGTTGAAGGAGGTTATGCATGTCCCAGTCCTAAAGTAGAGTTTGGTTTCTATAGGAAAGTTGGGTGATGAGGGATGCATAGTAACCCTCATAGCGGATTCTTGGAAGGTTTCCAAGGGTGCACTTATTTTAGCAAGAGGTAAGAAAGTAGGTACTCCTTATCTATCTACTTGTATTACTGATTCTACTTCTGGTTTATCTACTTCAGCTATAGATTTGAAGATGTGTCTTAGTAGGCTTGATCACATGAATAAGAAGGGAATGGACATTCTTAAGTCAAAGGGTATGAGTTTAGATTCAGAGGGCATAGATCCAGTTCATTATAAGAAAAGGAAATTTGATGTTTTTGACAAGAACAGGGAAGCCTTGGTGTTTATGGAGGAGATGATGGATAGAGATCAGTCACAGGGGCTGAATAATTTTGAGCAAGGTAGTATGGACAGGGTTTTGATCCAAGAAAAGCTCACGGATAAAGAAGTCATCACTTACAAGAAAACACAATTACCGACGTCGGTCACATGGAACCGACATTGATCAGGCAGGTACTGATGTCGGTCATGTGCAGACCAACAGAGTCGATAGTGTTGGGTAGGTGGAACCGATGTCAGTCAAGTAAGAACCGATGTTGACAATAGGTCAGTCGCATGGAACCGATGTTGGTCAGGTGCAGATTGAGAGATGGCTGAGATCAGTCACTGGAATGGATGTTAGGTGGATAGAAAGCTGTCAAGGAGTCTCAAACACCCATATGGAGGACTGAAAGGGTAAGTGGACCTCATATTCGTTGTTCACCTTCTTTATATTACTTGTTGCTTATTGATGGTCAAGAACTAGGAAGATGTGAAGAGGCAATGCAGGTAGAATCCAAGAAACAGTGGGAGCATGACATGAATTCTTCAAAAGAGAACCAAGCAAGAGATTTGGTAGAGTTGTCAGTCGAGATAAAAGCATTGATAGAGGAATGGATTCCTAGGTTAGAGAAGAGAGTGGATGGACACGTGAGACATAAGGCCAAGGTATATGGTCTTGAGCAGGCTGTAGGATAATGGAGGTTTAACCATTGTGTTTTATTTTACCAAGTTGGATAATATTAGCTACATTATCATGTTACTGTATCGTGTGCTTGTTATAGGGTTACACATGCAGGGAGTTTCTGAGCTAAAGGTAAAGATAGTTTAGAGGTATGTCATGAAGAATTTGGGAGGAATGAAATTATTTGGCATGAGAGACATGGAAGATCATAAGTTGATTTTGTCTCCAGTGGGAGCTGATGTGAAGAAGGTGTTGGTGGGGTTCAATACGTAGGATGCAGAACCTGTAAGCACACCAAGGGCTAGACAATTCAAGTTGAGCCTAGAATAGTGTTCAAAATCACATAAGGTCTAGTGTAGACCTGAGTTTTCCCAAGCAGTGGGAGTTGTCAGAAAGTTCAGAGCCAATTCGGGAAAGGAGTACTAGAGAGAAGTTCAGTGGATTCTCAGGTATTTGAGAGGGACCAGTAGCAGGTATTTATGCAGGTTAAGTAATTCTCTACATGGTATGTAGGTTCGTATGTGGCAGGTTACTTGGATGACAGGTGTAGCATCACAAGATGTGTGGTGGTTAGTCTTCAAAATTGAGCTTGAACATGGAGGTGCCTGAGATGGTTAGTGGAGGTTGCTATACAGGTGTAGTTGTTTATCTCCAAGTGGGAGATTGTTAAGTTGTGGAGCTAAAAGCTTCACTAGGATGCTAATCAGGAGGTTACTGAGTTTAATCAGTAACCAGCATCGGCAGTATTGCCGACATCGATCAAGTAGGGACCAGGGATCAGCTGATGTTGGTCAAGAGTAGACCGACATCAATCGATGTCGATCACCTATGTGTGTGCATGCAGTTGCATGTGTTTTCCAAAATGCATTTCCAGAATTAGACTCGTCTAATTTTAAGAGGTTCAAGAGTGTTTGCATGTTGAAGACTAATTTAAGTCTTGAGTTTGTGTTTCTAATTATTGTAAATAGAGGTCTAATTATTGTAATTAGAGGTCTAATTATTGTATGCATGGGATCCTATTTAAAGACCCATGAGGCATGTATTTCAATTAAGGCAAGTAAAGCATTGAAGCAAGAAAGTAAGGTCAAAGGAGATCTGCAAGGTGCAAGGTCAAGGAAATCAGCTAAAGCTATCAAGGAGGGGATAACAACTCAGGTTATTAGTTAGTTGTGGTTGAGAGAGAAAGAGAGAACTTTGAGGGAAGATTACTGAAAGTCTTAGAGGTGTGGGAAGCCTTAGAGGTGGAAGAAGCCTGTGGCATTTCTTTATTGTATTTCCTTTTGAAGATTATTTAATACAAGATTGTGTATTGTCTCTCATATTCTTTGTTGTTTCAAGTTTCTAGTTACTTAATCATTCTGTTTCTATTCTGTGTTTAATTGCTTATAAAAAAGTAATCAATTGTGCTTCCTTGGGGTTCCTGACATATTTCTCTTAAAGACATCATTTATGAGGAGGATTATCATCAAGAGCAATTAGAAAAACTTGAACTCTCAGATGAACATCGATCAGTGGCCCTTGATCATCTCCATGTATATCAAGAAAGAATAAAATGTGCATATAATCAACATTTAAAATAATGATATTTTAATATTGGCAACCTTGTCTTTAAATAAAACATGTCACGAATGTGGAAAGAAGTTAACAAGGAAAATTTTCTCCAAATTTGCTTGGACCATACATTATTACTCATAAATATGGATCCAGTGCATATTATTTGGCCTCTCTTGAATGGAAACTAGAGCATGAACCTCTTAGTGCTTTTCATCTATGTCTTTCTAATATTAATAATATTTAAATGAACTACATTTAGCATAGGTTCTCCTCCTTTGATTTAAAAACAAACTAAAATCACAACCCTTATCATTTAAAAATACCCAATAATGAAAAGAATCATGTGGTTATCCAAATGCATACTTATCTTAAACTTAAATGTAAACACCTTGGCTCTATTCGTAGCATGTTCTAGATGGACAAGCTCTACCTATAACAATAAAGAGCCCCAAATCATTATTTCTTAAAAATCTCTCGCCTAAAAAGTTTATTTATGAATAACCTTCTACATAGATTTATGAACTACAAAAAATAATGGTATGATAAAATAAACTTAGAATAATTCAAATGTGTTACATTGATCATAGGCCACTTCGAGGGGGCAACCTCCTTTGAGAAATATCAATACAATAATGTTTATGAATGCCTTTATTGAGCCTCAATACTTACTTAAATACTAATTCTATTATATCAACTAATACTTTCCATGCATGTGGTATAGTTCAAATGTGCTACTTACTTAAATACCAATTCTATTATAAAAAATAATACATCCCGTGCATGTGGGATAATTAAAATATGATAAAGGGATGACTTACAAAGCATATGCATCCATAGTGACTAATACACTAATAATGAAAAGAGAAAGGTAGGACATGGGTTCCTAACATCACCTCCCCCTTAAAAAAACTTTATCCTCAAAGATTTAGATGTGGGAATCATTGTTGAAATTAGAATAATGGTTCCCATGTGGCATATTTAGGTTGCATGTAGTGATACCATATTAAGACTTTTGTGATGGAGTGGAAGTGAAGTTAGTGGGTGTGCCTATCTAGGATAGCTTTTGATTCAAGAAGGATGGAGCCTTCATTATTGTTTTATTATTTTTTGGAAAATAGTGTTTAGTTACTAAACAATAAAGGATTTAGAGTAAGGGAAAAAAATATAGTTTAATATGGAAAAATATAGATTTTTATCGAATAATTTACATAAGAGAAAAGTACTTATCTAGAAATAGACTGAAACGAATGATTTAAGGGATAGAAATTAAGGTGCAGGACTGGGGTAATGTCATGAATTTGGATCTAGACTTCATTTTATGATTGGATAGGAGTGACAAAAGTGGACAAGAGTGGTACTGAGTTGTAGTCCACATCTACCACTATTAGTCATGAGATATGAACTTTCTAAATTTTATCCATTACCTCGATGTGAGCCTATGTACAAAATTTTAGAGGTTGAAAGTCAACAGAGATCACTATAGGTCCATTTCAATCTTCACACCCTATATCTATCTACACACATGTAAACAACAAATGCATCAAAATCAAAAGGGGGAAAAACTAGGTTAGGGGAAGAATGATCGTATGATCTAGAACCCCTACTATCCTGATCATTGCCTACATTAACCCTTAAGTTAGGGTCTCAAATCAAATGTAGTTCTCCCTTAGGAAATGTGCATAATCAATGTGCATGTTAGATATAAAAATGACCTTTGCCTAGGCCCTTCCTTGATCAATCATGCAAGTCTATGTGTGATGCAAAATTTTGAGCTATACTATTGATTGATTTTTATTATGTAATGTGCCAAAGTAGTAAGTGTTAGATATAAAATGCCTTATGGTGTCCTTTATATAGGAGAGTCATCATTATGAATTTGGGAGATTTATTTGTATTAGTCGACATCAAAAATATTAATAAAATTAAGGGAGGGGTTAAAAAAGGTTTAGGAGCTGTTAAGAAAGAAAAAATGATTGTTGGATAACAATGTCAAAAAGGATAAGAGTGTTAGGCATTGTAGTCCTATAGAATTTTTTGTTCAAGACTCAAAAAAATAGGCTTGAACTAACACATACCAAGTTTGGGGTTTCTTGGAGGTATAGGTCAGTTGATTGAGATAATAGAGAGGTGATAAAAGAAATAAACAAGACTAAGATAAGTAAAACAAAGACATGACTAATGTGAACAAGGCTCATATTCTCAAATTGGAGTCTCCTATGAAAGGATTATGAAAATACATGATATGTGTGGTTGCTTGACCAATTTAAGGTGTATACATTTTTCCCCCATTTATTCTAGTGATACAATGAAATGAAGTACTAGAGTAAAATAAATAATATAAAATGTGTACCTAAACCTACTTGCATGGAGATAAGTGTGCTAAAAAAGGGTCCAACTCACTTCCTAGCTAGGGAAGTGGATGGAGAGCTGAATAATTCCTAGAGAAAGAATGAATCCCTAAAATGGATGCCCTCTGTACTAAATCTAAATATGGAATCTATGTAATCATGGAGAAGGAGGGAAATGCTTGCCCCTTGTGTTTAATATAAATAGAATGAGAAATGCTCAGAGGCCCAAAACTAATGTCTACCCTCTATCAAACATAAACTCTTGTAATCTAGAATGTGTGTATAGAATTTGTATGTTGTGAAGAGAAAAATATATTATTCCCCCACTATGAATAATCTGAACTGGAACTAAAAAGTGTTCAGAGGCCCAAAACTAATGTTTGTCCTCTATCCGTTACAAACTTGTGTAGCCTAGGTCTGGGTAATGCTATGGACCAAGCACTATAGATGATAATACAATCCAACCTAATGAAAACTTGGGTACAATTAGGTGTAATATAAAACTTTTTAAAATGTGCAAGAAGAGAATGGCATGACTTACCATTCTAATCTGTATAATCTTGGATGATGAATAACATGAACATCTATGTCATGCCCCTGAATATGGTATGTGAGTGATTCATATGTATAGTCTAAAAATATATATAACCACATGTGAAATGAGATATCATTCCATTTTCTATGTGAAAAAATAGAGATCAAAATAGTGTGCTCTACACTATGCATATAATATGTTATTTGGTCATGTAACTATGTCATGTTATATGAAGTTATATGTATGAGATGTGTAGTAATGTACATGCCCCTAAATTTGGTATATGGTTTTAATCTATATCAAATTCACTGTGAATCCATATAATCTAAACCACTATATTTGATTAATTTATGTATCTATAAATTGAAGGTATGTCCCTCTCAATGTCCTAAGTAATGTTGAGTGACCCATGTAATTTGAATCACAATATATCTTGATTGATCTAAGCTAAAACTGATAATTTGACTACTGGATGTGTAAAAATCATGATGTATATATAAATTGAAGGTGTATCCCTCTAAATGTCTTGAGTAATGTTGAGTGACCCATGTAGTCTGAATTACTGTATATCTTGATTGATTTGAGCTTAATCTGATAATCTAACTACTGGATGTGTAAGAATCATGGTGTATTTGTAAACTGAAGGTGTATCCCTCTAAATTTATTTAGTAATGTTGAGTGACCCATATTGTCTAAATCACTTTATATCTTGCCTAATCTCAATTGAATCTAATAATTTGACTATTGGAGGTGTAAGAACCATGGTGTATCCACTTATGAGATTGGATCGGTATGCTAGATAAGTGTAGGAATAGAAATAATTGGAATGATGCCCCCCTTTTGTGGAGAGGGATGAGATCTCGTGATAGAGGAGTTTGAGACAAAAGTGATGAATAGTGGCATAATCATAGAATCAAGGTTTGCATTGTTTGAATTTATTGAGAAGTTATTTGATTGATTAGACTGACTTGTTGAATTTGGAATAAGTTTTGATTGGTTAGGGCTAAGTTTTATGTCTAGATATAAAATATGTATAGAGACATGTGTGCCATAATAGGTGGATGATGTAGTAAGAAATCAAGGTTCATGTGATGTTGAAGGTATCATTGTCATGATTTTGTGGAACAAAATGGTTTGTAAAATGGACCTATAGGTTTCTATTTATGGGAAAAATGGTATTTTTCTCTAAATGAGAAAGTTGTTTGATATAGGAAAATTAGATTGATTCTTGATTCATTTGCACATTGATTAGTTTTAGATTTTGGAGCTCTAAGGTAGGAGATATGCTAAGGAGATGGGCACCTATCATGACTTGATTTGAATAGTTGGTGGTCCAAATTGAGGTTGGTGGGGAGGTTACCCTGGTAAGTAGCTAGACACATGATGTTTGCCTATTTAAAAGCCTATTTTTGATGTTTTTGAGCTATTTTAAGAGTCTTAGTAAAATTTTGACTAGTTCCAGTACTTTTATCTAGGAGTTAGTGCTCCTATCTAGTGTTCAACATTGTTGTGCAGGTTCCAGTGCTAGTGTTTTTTTGTAGTGTTATTGTCCATTGGGGCTAGTTTTCTAGGATTTTAAGTTGATTGTCTATTGTTTTGTAGATTAGCTATTTTCCTTGGCATGGTTGACTGATATATATATGTTTTTTTTGGTGTTTTTAGGGTGAGGTATGGATGAGGGAGTTCTATAGAGGCCAAGTGATGGAGACACTGAGATTTTTACCTTTGTTAGCAGATGAGAGGGATATGATAAATAGAGCAAGGTTGGGTTATGTGTGTGACCTAGGCACTGTGGAGGGTGATAGGTATCTGATTATCACCTTATGTGAGAGTTGGAATTCATACACAGGTACTTTTTGGCTTCTTATTGGAGAGATTATGATTACTCTAGAGGATGCATACAATATTTTACATTTTCCAGTTAGTGGATGGTGTGTGACTTTATAGGATGACATGGGTGTTGATGTTATTGATAATGCATCCTTGTATTTTTTTGGTGTACCCATAGGCATACATAGGAGAGGTAGTGATAGTGATGTATTATTATTAGTTACTGTGTAATTAAGTGTTCCACATTTGTGAAAGTGGTTGGCCATGTTGTTGGCTTCATTTATTACTATGGATGGGAGTGTGATATCGATTGCATACATGATACATATGATCATGTGTAGTATAGAGGTGTATGGTACTATGTTCTCATGGGGTAGGACTATGCTTAACCACTTATATAGGGATCTTTATAGGTTCAGTGGTGGTGTGTGTATAGCTACTTTATTACATTATTAGGCTTATAAGCACATAGTTGTTGTGCGACTGATAAGATTACCAAGGGAGAGGTAGGAACCTCCACAACCATTTGGGGAGTGGTGGATGAGTATGTTAGTTATTCAATATCCTAGGATAGATCACTATAAATTATTTTTATAGAGATTGGTGGCTCAAGATATCATATGGAGGCCTTATAGAGGATTCCCTAGGTTGGATTGTATGAGTGATTTTAGTATGAGTGTGTGACTAGATAGTTTGGGGTACCATAGGATGTGCCTCCTATAGCATGGATGTGGGTGAGGAATGTACAAGCACCAATGAAGGTAGGAGCTTGTGGAAGGCCTATTGAGGCTGAGTTAATACCATTACATTTAGATGCATGAGATGTGTCTATAGATATTCTTGATGTAGATGATGTTGGATGCACATAGGCATATACTACAAGATGTATGAGGCATCGATCGGATCTATTATATCTTATTGGTGGAGGGGATGCCCTCGAGTATGAGGATCCTACTCCGATTAAGATTTGGTTATATTTTAATTATATAAAAGTTTGTGTTTGTTTTAGTTTGTTTGAAAATAATATATCTAATGTAGTGTTCTACTTTTGTGTGTAGGTGGAGTGGGTGGTGATCAAGATGAAACACCTACTAGGGGAGGAGGTGGATATGATGGGTTCTAAGAGACCATCATTGAGTCAACACTCCAAGATCTCACATGGAATGTTCTTGATGATGCAATAGAGGAGGGTATGATAGAGTGTGCAATAGTTACAACTGGTATTTATGCTCTTTTGTTTGATAGATCTACTATAGTGATAGTTGTATATGTTAGGGTAGTGAGAGAGAGAGATGAGCTAAGGGCTAAGCTAGATAGGCATAGCATGCCTCCACTTGATTATGGATTGGTGAGTACAAGGATTATGGATGAGTATATGGAGCTTCAGAGGTGGTATGCATAATTACAAAAAGAGTATGGTCATTTTTTAGAATAAGATAGTCATCGTAAGAGGCATTCACGATCTCAAGGAGGTGTGGGGGAATCAAGTGTTAGGTTGGACTATGGGACTAGTACTAGAGGAGAGAGTGAGACTGAGAGTGAGGGCATGATACCCATTCATGATTGATTATATATTGATATGATGTATATCTTTTGAAAATATTCATGTGTGTGTGTGTGTGTGTGTGTGTGTGTGTGTGTGTGTGTGTGTGTGTGTGTGTGTGTGTGTGTGTGTGTACACATACATATATATAGATATATACATATTTATACATACATCAATACGAAATCAACTACTTCTAAAACAACCATATGGAATGTATATAACAATATATTTCAAGTCCCATAACACAATACACATGAGTCAAAATCCAAACAATATTCATATACATACACACACACACACACATATGCATATGTATGTATATGAATATTGTTTGGATTTTGACTCATGTGTATTGTGTTATGGGATTTGAAATATATTGCTATATACATTACATATGGTTGTTTTAAAAGTAGTTGATTTGGTATTGATGTTGAGGCTATGTATGTTTGGTAAAATGGTACTTGGGATATGTGATTTGATTGTTTTGATAAGTGTGATGCTAGGTTTGTATTTTCATTTGTATATAAGTAAAGAATTTTATTTGGTTTTTAATTATATGTAATCAAAAAAATTATTGGTTTTGTAATTGGGAAATTGTTGGGATAAATTGAGTTGGTTTGAGGTTGGTAAATTGTTTGGTAAAGTAGGATTTGGTAAGATCTAGATTTTTGATAAGCTAGTTTTAGCTATAGATAGTTATTGGGAATTAGGAATATTAGTTTTTAGTATATGGGTATGTAAGATAACACGTTGTGCATATTACTTCCTCAAGAGTGGCTCAAGAATATAAAGGCTAGTTAGACCTTTGGCTGCATCATTACCTTGCTAAGTGAAGCTATGAATTGATGTTGGTATTAATGTGCATTATATCACTCAATGATGTATCAATATCTAAAACCTAATGTCCAATTGAACAAGTGCCCATACTACTCATGTTATGTAGGAATAAGCTTTGTATCTAATACTATCTATTGTGTACTAACTGTAGTTGGACATGGATATTCTACAAAATGTAACTTTATTGGACATGCACTAAGAACTATGTGTTGTGAAGATGGATCATATATTTGTAATTATATACACTATGGCCTATGCTATGAAGTGTATGACTAAGCCATAGATCAAGCTAGACCAAAAACCTATAATGAGGGCTTGTTTAATCTCAATCATAGTGGATTGCTACATGAGATCGAACCTAGAAAATCTAGCGTGAATATTTATCATGAGTAATATTATGTGATGTGGGTTTATTTAATCCTAACAATAGGAGATTTTTATGTGAGATAAGACCCAAAAAGTCTAGCCATAGTGAATATTTCTCATGATTAATACTCTATTGTGGTCTCTATGACTCTGTTGGATATTATATGGAACTTACTATGTACTCCTTAGATTACAATGTTATATGTAGGTTTATATTATTGTATAGGTTTCCAAACCTCCTTAATAGGTGGAATAGGATATCTCTAGTGGGGATCTATCTTATAATTTGCATTACTCTCATGATAAATGACTAATGATTCCTGTGAAGGAATGTCCTGGGATGACTCAGTCATGGATGAATGAGGTCTATGGTTCCATGGTGGAAGAGATCTCAGTATCCCTTGTGTGAATGATATGATGCCATTATCAATATATCTATTAATACAATCTCTAAGTCCATAACAATCATTATCTTTGTGTCCATAGATATGATGATAGTTACATCTATGCAATAGATGTGGATCTCATCGATGAGTAGAAGGTAATGTGATTAACCTCTTATCTAGTAGTATTGATAATATGATAGATGGGCTATCCTACTTTGAATCAAACTATAGGGGTGCCTTACTATTGTTCTCTATAATGCATATTGTAGGTTGTCCTCTAGAAATTGACTCTTTGTTCTTAATTGGTTGCTTTTCTAGTTGTGGTCTCCTATCTTGTTTAGGACATGTTAGATGCTAAATGTTAGGATTTGTAGATACTATTATAAAATCTAGAGTCATCTGATTATTGAATCTACCTCAATCAATCCCAATTTCTTTTCCAGAGCTAGAACTGTATAACATAAGTGCCTAAAAGAAGACTCTATCTGATATAGTAGATGCTTAAGGAGAGGTTGGAAAATCCCCTTAATAAATATATGCTAAATATCTAAATTTGTTGGTTTGTATATCAATCTTAACATGTGATTCTTGAATCATAAGATATAATCACTAATTGGCTCTGAAGTATTCTAATGTAAAGTTTCAATTTTCTCATATGTAACATGAGGGCTCATGTTTGTTATGTATTGTCTGATAAATGCCTACTATAACTCATCATATGTGTGCAAGAATCCAATGGGGAGTATATGAAAGAACCAATTATGTTCTTCCCCTACTAATGTCTATTGGAATAAATTGAGTAGAATCAAAGGACTCGCATGAGAAGGAAAAGCCTTCTGAAAGCCCTAAAGGTGTATGAATGGATCTATAGTTCCATCAAAGTGAGGCAATGATGGTGTCTAGAAATGCTTATGCAATGAAGCTTTTATAAATGTCTTTAGAATAGGGTTACCATGTAAATCATTATCATCCATCCAAGACTTATAATCCTTGTTTTGTAAGGTAAGATGTACTTGGTGTTGTAATACACCAAATGCATGCATTAAAGAGATAATCTCCTAGGATGGTACATTAACATTTTGAAGTGGCTCATTTAATCATTAAATTTTATTGTTAATTTTGACCATGGGAGTGATACATTTAGCAACTAGACCATAAAGAGGGGCTGTGCTCACTTGAACCTTGGGAGTAATGGTAAGTTGGACCTTACTGGAGCGATGTGGGCTACCATTCTCTTTAGGTGAATAATGTGAATTGGGTTATACTATAGTGAGGGGTGGCTTGGGAGATTCATTGGTATCTTTATATTTTAGTGTATCAAATTCTAATTAAGTAGAAGATGTGATATTATCATTAACATATGCATTATTTGAAATAGACTCAAGCATAGAAGTAGAAACAACATTTGGAAGTGCATTATAGTTGAGAGGAGTGAGAGAAGAGTTAGAAACATGAGATGGATATTATTTTTAACTATGTGCATAATAATCATAATTGTTCCATGCATTGTCATCATTAGAATATTGTCTAAAATCACTCTCATTTTCAAGTTCATTTGCATGTTCACTATCATACTCATTATCACTTTCAGTGTAACTAGGGAGAGGTGTAAGTGAAGAATTTAATTCTTTTCTAATACGCAAAAAAGTATAATTTGAAATTGGAATAACATGTGCATCTATGTTATCCATGGATGGATTACATGCATTATTTTCATGAGAAGTAAGAGAAAGAGATTTATCATTTAGATCTTCTTTTGACAAAGTACAATTAATAACATGAGATGTATCAATTGAACTGTGAATTGGCAATTTGATTATATTGCATTTATATTGTTGTAATTTGAACATTGAAGTAGCAATATATATATATATATATATATATAGAGAGAGAGAGAGAGATTAGATTCACATGGAAGCAAATTATTACCAACTAGAGGCTCACTTGAAAGTGTATGACTAATTTGATCATTTAGTTCATTGTGCATAGAAGGATGAGATGAGAAGTATCTTTCCCATTTATCAAAATTACTTTGTTTAGAAGAAGGAATAAAAGAGATAGTTTTGAGAGAACAAGATGCATCTATTTGTGTTTTATTATCAATTTCATGTATTTCATCATATTCTTCATTAAAATAGTAGTAATTATCTTCATTGTAAATAAAATCATTTTCCATATTTTTAGGTAATGTGTAATTTTGCAAATTTGTCCATTAATTGTCATAATTATGACAAAAATTTAGAAGTTGATCTATGGGATGAGAGGGAAGAAGTTCCTTGGTGGCCATTTTATTTCTTTCACCAAAGAGAGAGTGTAAAAGTAATATTAAGCAAATGAATGCAAAAATAAATACTAACATAGATATATTGAAATTACGTTTGACAAAGTAAACAATTTGCAAAAATTTCAAGCTATTTTTCTAAAAATTGTAAGGGAAGAAAACTTGGGGTTTGAGGACCTAGTTTGGAAATCTAGGATTTTAAGCTAGGGTTTTAGAATTTTTGAAAATTATGCCAACAATTCAAATTTTAAAAATAAATTTGAATATAATAAATGCACAAAATTAATACAAAAATCAAAGATTTGAAATTAATTTTTTTTGCACAAGAAAACTACTAAAATTGAAATTTTGAAATTATTTTTGATATAGTAAACAATTTTCAAAATTTCCAAAATATTTTTCTAATATTTGTGAAGAAGGAAGGCTTGGGGTTTGAGGACCTAATTTTGAAATCTAGGGTTTTGAGACAGGGTTTTAGAATTTTTGAAAATTATGCCAATAATTTAAATTCTAAAAATAGTTTTAAATAGAATAAATGCACAAAAAATTATACAAAAATTAGAAATTTGAAATTAAATTTTTGCACAAAATATGAAGGAAAAACCCTAAGGGTACCTAGGGTTTTAGATTTTTTCAAATTAAGTCAAGTTCAACAAATGTTTTATTATTTTTAGGAAACTAGTGTTTAGTTCCTAAATAATAATGGGTCTAAAGTAAGGAAGAAAATCTAGTTTAATATGGCAAAATAAATATTTTTATCTAACAATCTACATAAGAGAAATGAACTTATTTTAAAATAGACTAAAATGACTGATTTAGGGGCTAGAAATTAAGGTGCAGGATTGGGACACTATCATGAATCTAGATCTGGCCTTCATTTTATGATTGGATAGGAGAGTTGAAAGTAGATAGGAGTGGCACTGACACTGTAATCCACCTCTACCATTATTTTCCAAGAGATCTAAGTTTTTTGGGTTTTGTATGCTACCTCGATGTGAGCTTATGTATAAAATTTTGGAGGCCTAAAGTCAAAAAATCTCATTGTATGTTATTTCAATATCCAAACCATGTATGTATCTACACACATGTAAATAATAAATGTGTCAAATGTAAAAGAGAGAAAACTAGGTTAGGGGAAGAATGATCGCATGATGTAAAACCCTTATTGTCTTGGTTGTTTCCTACATTAACCCTCAAACTAGGGTCTCAGATCGAATGTAGTTCTTCCTTAGGGAATGTGCATTATCAATGCACATGGTAGATGCAAGAATGAATTTTTCCTAGGCCCTTCCTTGATCAAGAATGCAAGTTTATGTGTGATGCAGAATGTTGAGATATACTATTGACTGATTTTATTATGTAATGTGTCAAAGTATTAAGTGCTAGATATAAAGTGCCTTCTAAATTCCTTTATATAAGAGACTCTTAATTTTGAATTTGGGAGCTTTATTCACATTACCTGACATCAAAAATCTAAACAAAACTTAAGGGAGAAAATAAGAAGGTTTAGGACCCATTAAGAAAGAAACGATGACCATTAGACAATAGCATCGAAAAGGACAAGAGCATCAAGTGCTATAGTCCTATAAAATTATGATGTTTGAGACTCAAAAAAATAGGTTGAAACTAAGACAAACCAAGTTTGGGGGTTTCTAGAGATATAGGTCAGTTGATTGAGATAATAGAGAGGTGATAAAATAAATAAACAAGACTAAGATAAGTAAAACAAAGACATGGCTAATGTGAACAAGGCTCATATTCTCTAGTTGGAGTCTCTTGTGAAAGGACTATGAAAAGACATGATATGTGTGGTTGCTTGACCAATTTAGGGAGTATACAATTATTACATTCAGGTAAAATTGTTTGTACTCTGATGGAAGGTCCAAGAACTTTGTTCAAATAGGAGACATGAAAGACTGTGTGAATTTACGAGGAAGGTGGAATCTCCAACTTGAAATCGACAAACCCAATCTAGTAGAGAACCTTATATGGCCCATAAAACTTTGGGGAAAGATTATGACACCCTTTTAGTTTCAAGGATGATTATGACACCGGGTTGAAAGGTATGCTTATAGTGGTATTGATTTCCCTAATTCTTCATTCGATTTTATGACAGATGGATATTATCTCATAGGATGCTAATAATATGATCCTGATGGTGTAGAGTAGTGTCAACTACCTGAACTAGGGAACTATTGGGTGTAAATGGGATAAGTGTTGGGGGTCCATGAACATAAACTATTTCATATGGATTAATTTTAATAGAAGTTTGGTATGAGGTATTATACCACCATTCTATGAGGGGGATCCACTTCGCCCATTGGTGTTATTTTTTTGATGCAAAAAAATGAAGGAATGTTTCCAAGAATTTGTTGAGGATTTCTATTTGTCCATCAGTTTGTGGATGATATTTGGATATCATCTCCATTTGTGTTCTTATGCATCAAAATATCTTTGTCCAAAAATGTCTAGTGAAAGTTGCATCACGATCAAAGATAAATGAAGGGATGCCACATCAAAAACAATTGAAGAAGGGATGCCATGAAGATGGAAGATATGATACAAGAAAATTTGTGTAACTATCGAGGTTGTATAAGGTGGTTGAGGGTACAAAAATGAGTATATTTGGGGAGGTATTTGATGATGACTAGGATCACTATTTTGCCACCAGATTTAGGAGCCCCTCAATGAAATCCATAGAAATATCAATCCAAATCTTAGTAGGGATGGGAAAGGATTCAATTAAGCTAAGAATCATTGTGATTTCACCTTTGTTTCATTGAAAGGTATCACATTCATCCACCATTTATTAAATTACCTATTTCATCCCCTTATAGAATAAATGTCAATGTGCTCGCTCATATGGTTTCAAAAATTCTAAGGGCCTTACTAATGGAGAAACATGGATTTCATAGAATATAGCCTTATGAAGGTTTGTGATATTGGGAAGCACCAAATTACACTTGTAATGCAAATAATATCCATCTCATGAATAATGTGGTATTATAAAAGGGTTAATGGTCAATTTTTTAATGATTTGGTATAAATAGTGATCATCTGTATACCCTTAGTATACAGATTCCAACTAGTTCAAAATGGTCATGGAGATAGTAGAAATGGTATTCTGATCCGTAAACATATGGGAGAGAGCATCTACCACATCATTATATTTACCCTTATTTTAAGTGATCTCATAATCACAGCCCATGATTTTTCTAACCCATTTCTATTATGTTGGTAATGAGACCCATTATTCTAAGAAGTATTTCAAACTATGGTGATTGATTTTAATGCAAAAATGATTCCCAAGTATGGCTACCATTTTTGTGTTACATGCAAAATTTTCTTCATTTATTTTTCATATGTAGATGATGTAGAGGTACATGGGAGAATATTCAGACATCCTACTCCTAGATTTGATCTTGGTAATTATCTCTTGATATACTTTACTTTGTTCTCAAGGTTTAGTCTTCAATCTATGTCTTTTCACTTGTTACTAAGATTTGTCACCTCTTTTGTTATTATCCTATTATAAAACACCATTGAGTCATCTATATTTATCTTTAGACCCCTCAGTCATTATCTCACTCATCTCAATTCATTCCTTTCATTCATTCATTTCTTTTCCCATTCCTCACTCACTTTGCTCATACTAGTCACTCTTTTCTTAGCTTAACATACCAAATTTTATCTTAGGCTTCATAAATACAATCTCTTGTAATGGATGACTTATCTTGTATAAAACACATTTACCTCAGTCCCATATAAGATCTCAACCATTCTCTAACTTCCCCGTATACACCTTAACCTCATTAGGGAGTCCATTCTCTTATAGCCTTTTTTTTTATATTTTGCCTTGGTTTAAATAATATATAAACTCCCCTAAATATATAATACCATATTATACCATAACTTATCTCCTTACAGGTCTCCATCAAGTTTCAAATTCTAACTCCATATTTAGATAGTACTTCCTTTGTAGGCACCTAGGTAATTAGGTGTATTAGCCCTCAAAATACACCCATAGTGATCAAAATCATACCAAACGATATAGGACCTAACTAAAACCACATGAATCCTTCTCTAAACATTAAAACAAGCAATATTACAAATTTTAGGCAAATTACAATGGTTAGAACACCCTATATTGGTTTTTTTAAATTTCAAAACCCTAGGTGACTGATTGTGTAGGCCAACAACCTTCCAAATTAATTTTAATTTGTTTGAGGAATATAGGTAATTTTTGACCTTATTCATCTATCTAAATAGTTTATGAACTTAATTCAAGTCTACTAAAACCTTTGATGATCGAAAACACAAAATGATGCCTATTTAAACTTGATTGTGTAAGGCTTAAGAGGTTTGTTTACCTGAAAAGAAGTTATATGGGTTAAAAAGGTTTATCTTATATCTTGTTCACTTACATTACATACCAAAAATTCACCAAATCCATATATATTCTCTTCCTCAAGCACATGCACTTCTTTATTAGGGTCTGACTGTGCAAAATAGGGTATAGATTGTGTAAAGGCTTGAAGTCTATTTTCCTTCAAAAGGTTCTATGTATCCTTATATTCTATTACTATATCTTCTCCTTCCTCTATATATATCAAGAACTCATCAACACAATATCCATTCCTTTCTTCAAATTCCTTATATAACCTTCTAAAGCAAGGGTTTTAGTTTGTGTATATAGGGTTTTGTTTGTGTAGGGACTATGTACTAAACTTTGTCATTATTCATGTATTTAAACCAAATAATATGCCTTATTATTAACCATTATTTCTTATAGACCATCTCAATAAAATACCATAACCTATACTTCAACAAAGATCATTAACTCACCTTTATAATTTACTATTATAGGTAGGTACATAGTTGCTGAATAGAGGTGTCTTTTATCTAAGTTTCCTTCTTTATAAAACACTTTATTAAATAAACAAAAGGTCTAATTTATCTTGATACATTTAAGGAACAACGTGTAGTGGAAATATTTATCTTAATAGCTTGGATAAGTCACCAGATTCTCTTTTTTTATTGTAATCTTATAGTCTTTCACTCACGCCTATAACAACACACAAACCATAACATATAAACAGTCTCAAGGCTTTCCTAAAGTAACATATGATCTAGTAAAATCCATATATATTAATGGAGAATACACATCAACAATCTACTCTTTATTAATTTGAAACATTCTTGATTTCATACATAGTCCATGAAAGGACTCAATCAACTTTATTGATGAGTTTTCATTATTCTTTTTTATGATTTCTCCTCCTCTTTCTTGGAATTCTCTCCCCCCTCTCTCTCTCACATTCTCATAAACTACAACTAACTCCAAATTCCTTCTTCATCAAAACATTTATGTTGGTTTTTATGAGGTGGTTACCAACAAAACTCTCTCATACCAACCCTACATGATAATAGTTATTATATGACTAAACATGACTCTTAATATTCAACCCTTACTTAATTAGACATAAAATGTATTAAAACCTTATTTACATGGCTTTTTGGATGCTTATGCAAACTTTCTCTCACCTATTCCTTTCCTATCATGTTTATGCCCTTTCTAGACTTAATTATAATATTTGAATTTTCAAATTTAGACATTTGGAGGGAAAACTCAAAACACACACAAAACTCACTCCTAGGACTCTTGATGACTCCAAATGACCTCAAGGACACAAATGACCCTAGATAATCCTTCACATACATTTTCATTCCAAAATTGGCCAACTTTGACCTCTACTAACATATGACCTTCAACAACATTAAAATTATGTCTATTTTCTTGATGCTCCTGCATCATACTCCCCAAGAGGAAGAAAATTTAGTGATATCAAATTTTTTTCTTTCCCTTTAGTTCATTCTTTAAGGATATTTCTTACTCAACTTACTGTTTCTCCTCTTTTCTTGCTCTTTTCTCTTCACTAGGCTCTTGTATTTCTTCTTCTTGGCTTTATCTAGTCTCCTTGTTAATGTATCCTCTACCTCTATGAGGTGTACCATATATTAAAATTTATTATTATTTTCATGTTATATCTTGTCCAACTCAATTTTTCCTTCCTCATAACTTTTTTCTAACCAATTGTTCTCATTCTTACTTATTCTTGTTCTATGACTGCCTTCTTCATGGATCTCATTTTTTTCTTGCATCTCTAGATGTCTTGGATTCTTGGAAACATTATTTACTTGATCTAAGGGCCTCATAGGAAACTCAACCTCTACCATTTGTTCAATTAAACTCTCTTTTTCTACCTCATTAGTCTTCTCTGCTTCTTGATGTCTCTTTCTATGACATTGCTCATCTTGCAACAACTTCTCATGAAATTATCCTTCATCGTGGTATAATTTTATTTTAAATCTTTTTGACCTTCCATATCCATGGATATAAAATTCACCCATGTAATATATTATCTTCCTAACTTGTTTAGGCTCCCTTGCTTTCTTGTGAGTGTGCTTGCTTGTGACCTTGCTTACACAATTCCTTATGCTTACCTATGTTCTCCCATTACTGATTATTGTTTGAGCTCATCCATGATCTTATCTTATTTTAATTCACCTACCTGCATCTTTTTTTATGGACTAAAAATCTCCTTGATCATCTCTATTTCCTTCTTCAACATGAGAGCATCCACCTCTTCATCAATTTCATTAAATTTTAGAGCACATTGTTCTTAACCTTATTTG